>JAQAHW010000050.1:1810000-2212500 GCA_027580185.1 Tuta absoluta
AATTCAGAAGAAAGTACCCCATTTGGTTTGATTAATATATGAAATGTGTTGCTGCAAATTTAAGGCAGGTATAGGTGATCAGCCCGCTTGTCTGTCACGTACCGGGAACCGGATAACAATTTTGAACCTTAACTACCCACAATAAAATTCAAAACCAATGAAATTGTTATAGTATGAAGCGACAGACAAGTGATTAATACATTTTTCTGTAATTTGGTGTAAGTACATTTGCTATAATAGATCAAATAAACAAGATGAATGTGTCATAAGTGCAATGTCTGGATGTTGCTGACTAAAAGGGCCAATAAAAAGTAGCACAGTCAGTTTCTGTTAAATAGGTTTAAAAAGGGATAGTGGCCACAATTCGGGATGTACATTCTCCTTACTTGCCTTAAATAAGTGCTGTCATTTTCCGTTAAATAGGTTTAGAAAAGGATAGGAGATATTTTAGTTGTGTCACGTCTTATAATTTCATGCAAAATACTTGTTATTTGTCAAATTGGGCGGCAATCAAAACAATGGCGACTAAATTGACTAGGAAAGGCGAAAAAACCCTTGACGTTTTAAAAAATGACAGGACTTAGATATTTTAGTCATGTCATGTCTTAAATAGTCAATAGACCTTATTCCAGACGCACTTCTATTATTACTAAGTCTAATTTGACGTTTCTAAAACCGTTTCCTATTCTGCATGTAACTGTCAAACTCAAATGACAGGATTATAATCTCTAAAAATAACTGACAGGACTAAACTTAGCTTTAGCCGATTAGTGCAATTCTAGGAGGTGCAAAATTAATCAATTTAAATATTTTAAAAGCTTAAATTTACTAATCTTAGCGGCCACTAAAAAGGTCCGGCTTAAAAATAGTACTGTCAAAACAAATCGAAATGGTTGCAATGTTGGAGTTTTCTGTGTGATTTTCGGTCAGATAGGAGAGTTCTAAAGTGGGATCAATTGAGTTGGGAGGTCCTAGAGTGTCCCCGGGTAAGAAAGCTCTAAAGTGGCACTGGATCAGAATGTTCTAGGCTGGCACTGGGTTGAAAGGTTTTAAAGTGGCACCGGGTCGTGAAAATATTCTTGGCTGGCACCGAGTCGGAAAGTTCTAGAGTGGTACAGAACGAATGTTTATCTATCAATTTCATCTCTTTTTGGCGATTTTACACAAAAATGCACCAAATAAACATTACAGCATTATTGCGTACTGCGCTCGCCAATCAATCTACCAAGCATGGTATGTTAAGCAAATTCCCCCAAAGCTTCAACAGGGACAGGCCTGTTTCTATAGTTAAATATAAGAATTATTTTACCAAATAATAGAAAATGCTTTTTCGTGGTGTATAAAAAATATTTGTTTTCTTGCAACACTTTTATATATTTTTAAATTTGTAACACTAAATTTTGGTAAAAATAGCATTGTCAAAATCAAATTATAATCCTGTCAAAAACTTCCCAAAAACATGGCTTTTCTGGAATAGCCACACTTAAAACCTCGAAGTTTAGGGATTTTATTTTAGTGATTTTAGCATTAGAAATTTAAAATGATTAAAACGTGGAATCGGGTCTACTAGACCCGATTCCACGTCCATTGAGTGATATCCAGGCCATTTCAAAGAGATCCTTGTTTGTTTTTAAATATTTATTTAACAATATTTTTAATTGCTGCTAAGGTTTGACATATACTGCGTAAAATCATAGATAATTTAAGAGGTGATTATTTTCTATCCTCGACTACACCAATTTAACAGAAAGGGACAGTTCTATTTTTAGTAAGATATTTTTGTCAGCAAACTTTTTTTTGGCATATTTAGTTATTGAAAACAAACAAACTTTACTATATAGGCAGTTTAATACTTGTGATAATAACAAGAAATAAATCTCAATTATTACAAATTATATTACTCATTTCGTTATCATTATTATTAAGCCTATGATGACTATTGCCTTTATACTTACTATTAAGAAGAAGACTCACTTAAGCTACAAATAAGATTATATAACAGATTATAGTATATAATATATACAAGCTATGATAAATTTCCCTTCGTACACTTGTGTAACTACTTTTTCGTAACTAGCTACAAAAAGACACATTTTATTCACTGTTTCATAACTAGTTAATATAAAAAACCAATAAACATGGTTTTTTCCACATTTAATAATTACTTTAATTTATTGCAAATAGGAATATGAAACTTCAATCTCCGGACTTAGAAACCAAGTAGGTAAAACCATTAGTATTTTAACAATGATATCACAAATAAATGAGAACCATGTATAATCTCAAAGACGCAAAGTTGTAGGTAATTAATTTAAATCTCAATTTTTCTTGTCACAATGAGTCATTTAAACATATTTTTTTGAATAACTTACAGTTCAGTTTCATGATATGATATGCCAAGCTTACAATATGAAGCAAAAGAAATCCATTATTTATATTATAGTCTAAATTCAACCAGTATCAGTACTACAATCATCGCCAGAGCTGGCGCTTTCAGTTTCCGAAGAACTACTACTTTTCTTGACTTTCTTTGGTATTTCTTGATTTTCAACATCACTTATTTCCTTTTTTATACTGGCTACTTCCTTAACATCCTTTTTCTTTAATTCCTTTTCATTGCTAGTGGTAGGCTTGAGGGTTTCTGTAGATACGGTTGCCACCATCTTTGATTCCGGTCTTATTTCTGGTTTGAATTCTTCATCCTCTTCTTCAACAGGTTTTCGGTTTGCGGCTGACGCTGCTATAGCTACTTTGTATGCTTCTGGGTATTGGGTGCTGAAAAACGATTAATCATCAATGAAATATAAGCTATTTTTATAATGTTTACATTTTACCTTTATCAAGACTGATAATAACTTCATAGTTCCTACCAAACCTATGTCTTAATAAAAGGTGCCTGCACCTTTTTGGGTGTATTTGCCATACTCAGCAAGCTTAGCAGCGGCTTGGCAAGTGCAGTATATGATCTTACAGGGAGAAATTCTTTAGTTGCTTTGAACATAATATTATAAAATCAAAACAGTGCATTTTAAACATTACCTCAGTTTAGTTTTGATAGCTCTTATTTTCTTGAAAATGAATTCCAAGTCTTTCCGCATGTCCATTAAAAGCTGTGTGTGCTTTTTAAACTCAACTGAAGCGGCACGGAGTCTGCTGGCGGACAGTTGGTTGCAGTTGGTCAGCATTTCAGTAGTTTTCTCGAACCTTTGTAGCCTGGATAGTAAAATAATATTCTAATATTAGATGTGAATGGATTGCGAAAACGGGAGATCGTGCCTTATGGCGTACCCTGAGGAAGGCCTATGACCTACGTCCAGCAGTGGACTGCTATAGGCTGATGTTATGTGATGTTACCAGCGGTTTTCCTATGGGAATGAAGCATTTTACGGATCATGTTGCATTTCAATGGCGTAAGATTTCAGTTAGAGTGCACTTTGGTAGAGGCTGTCGTATGTACGAATAATCGTAGTCCGTTTAGCTTGTTGAGACGAAAAATTAGGTACGGTGACGGTACATTCATTAAGGGGCACTTTCCGCAGATTAAGGAAAAGGCTTACATCTTAGATTGAAGATTGGTCTTCGCTAGCGAACCAATCATTTATCTAAGACTTACATATTTTTCTGGGCCCTGATAATCGTCTCGACATCACTTTGATCAACCATTCCTGCTAGGCCTTGGACGAATACTTCCGGTGCTGAATAGTTTTGGAAACATTCTATAGAAAAATCGCTTTCTGGGGTCCCGTTAGCCATGGTTTTACGTTTTTTTATAGTGCAGATAAATATTAATCAACAAAAAGTACGATGGACACGGTGCACCGCCATAGCATGCAAAGTTTTTCGTGTAACCTTTTTTAGTGTCAACGTTTTGTCAAACAAAACGCGGCGGGCTATGACGGTGACGAGAAAAACTGGGTAGGTAACTGCAGTGACATCAAAAACTGGGAGTATCCTTTTTTGTCCGCTCCGTTTTTCATGTCTGGTGTGCTTTTTTGTCTGCTTAAGCGCGTAAATAGCATCTTAGTAGAGGGACGGAGTAGTCCTCAAACCAGGTGGAAGGGGGGGCCGCAGGCCCCCGGGGGGCGCACTCCCCCGCACATAAAAATAAACTCATTGATGCAAATCCGACACGAGGGAGACCACCGTAGCAGTATTTCTGGATATGGAGAAGGCGTTCGACCGCGTATGGCACCCGGGCTTGGTTTAAAGCTGTCCACATCTACGACTCCTCGGCGTGTCGTTAATATCGTGGCCACCTTCCTAGAGAATAGGCGCTTTCAGGTGGCAGTGGAAGACGCCCTCTCTCAAGTCCAAAGGATCGCTGCTGGGGTCCCCCAAGGTAGGTGTCTGTCTACACGGATGACATCTCGGTTGAGGGTGGGAGGGTGGCACTAAGCTGGCGCTCTATGCCGATGACGCTGCATTTTTCTCCGTGTCCCTCAACACGAGGCACGCGGTCTGGAAAATGCAGATAGCTTTGGACGCCCTCCCAGCCTGGCTGGCAAAATGGAAATTGACGGTCAACGTGGGGAAGACCCAACCGATCATCGTGGAGCGGACAGGAGATCGGGTGGTCCGCACAGGCTATATACCTAGGCGTAACCATAGACCGAAACCAGTCCATGGTCCAGCACGTGAAGAATGTGATCGGGCAAGCGGGGGCTGCCACTGCTTTGCTCCGACCCATTTTACACTCGAGACTCCCGTTGCGCATGAAACTAGGCGTGTACAAGGCGTACATCAGGATTCAGGCAGGACTCGCCTGACGTACGCCGCTCCGGCATAGTACGCGTTGGTCTCTGAGACCAACCGCCAAAGACTGCGGGCCCAGCAGTCCAAGGCGTTGCGACCCATCGCCGACTCGCCAAGGTTCGTCCGCAATGAAGTCATTCGGAGGGACCTGAAAGTCGAGACCTTGGATGAGTTCGTCTCCAAGCTCTCGACCGGGATGTTCGCGCGCGTTGGCCGGTCAGATTTCAAGCACCTTCAAAATCTGGCCCCGTACCACGCGCGCCCACCCGACTGGAAACTGTATCCTCGCGAGCTGTGGTGGAAGAGCTCGCGGAGGATACTGACGTACCGGACTGACCTTGGTCGCCGGCTGGTAGTGCGCTGTCACCTTGATAGCGCTCACCAGTCGACGGCCCCGACTAGATTGACCCCTAACAAGACCCTACTTTGACTCCTGCCGGCTGAGCGGGTCCGTTCCGGGCTAAGCTCGCCGGCCAAACCGGATGTTACATTTCGCCGCCAGGCTGGAAGGCACTCACTGTGCCTCCTTGAAAAGGGTCCCACCCGGTGGGTGACTCGCCGGCGGTGCACTGGACAAGACTGCGGCCGGTTCCGTCCGGCCACGCTTCGACCGTTAATTGACTCTTCGGGCCTTGGCGAAGTGTTCCCACACTCACCACGGCCCCCAACCCCGTGACCCGCCCGCTTTCACGGGCGGCGGTTGAGACCACGCCCAGGAGGCTCTGCCTCGATTGCGTCTCCCCGACGGCCTAACGGCCGTCGAGAAGAAAACCTGATGATGATTAAATCCGACTCAGTAGGTGTCGTGACGAATTGAAAGCAAGCTCACCATAGTTATTTCTTGACATATCTCTTGTTCAACAGGTTCAATGTCATCATTATTAGGTATTATGTAGATATCCAAAGCATGACGGTTAAAGGATCCATCTGTAAAAGATAAATTACAAGGAGACGCTGCCTCAAGCAAACGCCTCCGTCAATAGGGGAAAGGGCTTAGAACTGTTTCATCATTTGCAATGTCACAACTCAATTTCAGTTAACTTTACTTATTTCCAATCTCATCAATACTTAATTCCAATTACTCTTTATAAACATTGACAGTTCAACACACTTCTTCATGTGACAATCATATCATCACATCTATTATCCTATAAGGTACTTTGCGTCACCTTCACAGTGCTCTTCCTCGGGTGGAAAGAAGCCCCATGTGTCTACGTGGCCACAGACTCTATTCATACATGATCGATTACTATTAAATGCTAACAAGCTAGACAAATACCTCGCCTACCAGGAGCCTCTGTACTTGATATTGACTCCCAAACTGAGTCAGGACATAATCTCCCCCCAAAGCCATATTTGGTGTATTATGAACATCAACGTACCAGAAGCCTCTCAGACGGGCAGAAGTCTAGCCTACCCGAGCTTTCTACTTTTATCAATTCCAACAATGACACTAGTCTCTTCTCTCGACATCTTCGTGTCCTAGTTAACATTCTAAGCCCTTTCATGTTTAACACTTACTTGAATTCATGGAGCTGTTTCTCTAGGGTATATCTCTGTCCACTTATCACCACAAATATATCATTTATATACTTTTCCAACTTATAAATACAAAGGCAGAGGTTATCTCTCACGTTTCAGAGCTACAGATCACTTTATGTATATGACCTATGTTCAGAGCTATCGAGAATATACTTGACAGTTTGTGTGTGGGCGGTGTTGCTATAAGTATTTGATAAATCGTGACAAACGTCGCGACACTCCCGCCGACGAGAATTAAAGATAAGTAAGAACAAATTATGTCTACTCCTTTATCTATTTCATAACCTAAGCACGCACGAAAGATGATAATGAAGATCCCATCGTATAGGTGAAAATTACAATGTCTTATGCCCCTGACAATAATCGCACAATAGAGAACGAAAAGCAGACGATCCAGAATACATCCCCGAGGTACACGCCGAGAAACCTTTGAAAGAAAAAACGACACAGATCCAAAGACACATTACGCAATTGAAGAAACGATGTCAATCAAACAAAGACAACTTCGGAACCCTTTAAGTGTAAGAACATAAACCCCATAACATGCTAGTTCAGAAAGTAAAACTAAGCGTGGATAGTATCAAATGGCCAAGAAAGTCCAAGAAGTATCAAACAACACCCATCCCACAATCTCGTGCCTCCAACCGTGATAGATCGATCAAGCAAAGCAGTTCCCGACGCTCCTGCGCCTCCACTTTTCAAGAAGCGGACCGAATTCAAGAATAACATCTCTTCTCCTCAACACTTTTTCCAACACTTTGGAGAGATAGATGACAGTACACTATATCGGTCAAAGATCTTTAACGCTCGTAGGGTTACTAATCCCTGAACACGGTCGAATTATTGCCTTAAATATAAATGTGGATATGGGGCTGTAATGGATAAACAACTGACAATAGATGTAACAGGGTCCAGAAAATCAGGCCAATCCGCTATGACCACGTCCATTGATATATAATCGACACCTTGTATTTCCAACCTAAAATATGTTATTATTTCCGGGATTGCACACACGCAAATTCCCATTACCCATTTCCATCAAGAGAATACATATCGCATATATAATACATAAGGGCTATGACCAGCGCTATCGGCAGTAATCCCCTCTCTAACTTGACCATCAAAGTCTACATTGTCCAGATCGTGATCATGGTCACAAATTTCATCTCTAGCATCCGTCCACTCAAAGACGGACCCTCGCCAACCGAAAAACAAAGACCAATAAGCCATTCATCAAAATTTTACTTAGGGAAGGAAAATTAATTAAAATTGGATACATGTCATACAAAAATAAACACGCATAAAGTCGTAAATATCCCAACTGATACACCGCCTAAAACAGACTAAAGATACAACTATCTCCTTGTTCAAGCTATATACCTACATAACCACAACTATACGACTTTCGCAAATACTTAACAAGTACTTATGTTTCACTCATGTTCCGACGAGTAATGTTTAGTGTTATTCACACATAAATACTTTGGACGATATATCAAGTGAGCATACAATTTTAACTCCCGTTCCGACTTTATATGGTAACACAATAATATTAGATCATTGCGAGTATTTGCGAGCGATAACGAGCACAATATATTGACTTTTTTGCTGTTAACAGACGTGGATATCCTGAAATATAACCTAAATATGCCTACACGCAATAATGACTGTAATGACCGCCTAGTTCAATTATACAACCATTTCTATCAGACGTTGAGAACACAATAAGTAAACCATGTATTCAAACGTGTGCATACACTCAAGCGTGGTTGATGATACCAATATTGACGTTACATAATGTTTTAGTGGAAATGATTCATAACATATAACAACTCTAGGGACTATGGTTATTAGCATTATCTCAACTTTTACACTGGAGAAACTCGGAAATCATATTTGTGACCAGCTGCATGTTAATAGCGTGGGACTAATTATTGAATCTAGACCAACATATTCCAATTTTTATGTTTTCGAAGAGATCAACGCAATTTACGTGCATGCAGCCACAGTTTACCACCCTTACTAGGAATGAACACATCGCAGAGTAGAATTAAACAATGACAATCACTCCGATCACGCCCAGCATGGTAAAGAACTTATTAAACCACCGAATGGTAACAATCCATTGAAAATGAATTATAATTTTTTCTATTACATTTATAGGATGTCAACCTTTACATATATATTTTTTACTTCATTGTTAGATAGTCAAAGAAAAAAGCAAAATTTTCAAGATAGCAAAAATTTTAAATCTAATTTGTAAAAATATAACTTTTATTTGACCTGGTAGATGTAGGTGCTTGCTACGCATTTAACTAGTGTCTCAAGGATGATAGTATTTTCTTTGATTACATACAAGAGAGGATCTTTGGTTAAAAGGAATGTACCCAAATTGATCATTAACTGTTTAATAGCATAAAAACCTAATATCTCAAGGAAAACACATATATTTATAAATATATATGTATATTTTAAGCCTTTAAAGTAAGGAAGAAATAATACCAATATTTACTTAGTACATTTAATTTAATCGCATCTCCTGGCAGAAGATCTCTTGTGATGGGATTAAATGTCAATTTGAATAAGTACAAGTAAATATTTTGGTAAAGATGTGATTCTATGAAATGACTGCTAATACATACTACTTATTTATCTCTCACAACATTGACATGAATGAATAAATATTTAATAAAAGCTTGTAATTCAACATTCAAGTTCCCATAATTATCTATCAAATTATATTCACTTCCAGTAACAAACAAATAATTTCCCCTTATAATAATTCCATACTTCATCAATTCAAATATTGATTTATAAATCAGCAATCTGAAATTATTAATAATTACTCCAACATTCAATTCAATTCGCAGTGCTGGTAGTCGAATCAAAAATGTTTTATGAGTGATCGGCTGGACACTTATTTTTCTGGTAAACACTTCCAAGCACAGTTTCACAAATTACTTTAAAGAATAAGAAGATGCTAAGCTTCATTTCTAACTTAGCTTATTAAGTCTGTGTATTATTCAGGTAAATTTGTAAATAAGTGGATTTTATCATCTATATAACTAGGGATAGTGTTGTTTTCAAACTTTGCAACATCAAGCTCAAATTTTAAGTTTACTCACGCAGGAAAAGTTTAAGCACCAATGATTATATGTGCCAAGAACATCTTGTAAGTGTAAGTATACTATGAAATTCAACCCACTGCATACATGTTTTATTTAAGTGTTAAATGCTGAGTGCCCACTCCACTTTAATTATGTACATTTTATCAATCATAAGATAGGAGGTTTACATTATTTACCTACCTTATAACAAATTTCAAATTTACAAATAATCAAATCCCCATTCGCAATTTTAATAATTGGACATTTACCTTTCAGTACTTACTCCTGGGTTATGACATCATCATACTTATTCGCCTAGTAATTCACGATATGGCTTAAATTAATTACTTGTAATTTGACTTCCAAAGATAATTATTTATGCAAATGTTGTTTGAAAAATACAAAAAGGATTTTGTTTACCTTAAAAAACTTGCTTTAGTAGCACTCTCTTTGATTACGAATAGCACTTCCTTAAATTTATACTGATTTATTAAATACACATTTGCGAAAATTACAAACAATGAAAGTAAATGTCACTATGTTTACAAGAACATGTTACTAAATTTTAAGTTGCTATAGACAAATTTCACTAGATTCTGATAATGATATAAACTTCAAACAAATAAACGATTCTATATTCTGTATTCAATGATGACCAAACTAGTCTAAACTTTAATTTTATGAAGACCCCTTTAAAAAATCTGTATTGAAATTTTCATATTTTTTTTTATAGGTACTGAGAAATCTGTAAATTTAGTAATTTCCAGCCATTCCGACCAAATATTCACATCTCCAGTCTATCCGGCCTTTATTTGGCTTTCATAAAAAAAACATGGTCAGCCTTATGTTTAGGGACCCGGCAACCCCACCTGACACGGCCAGCAATCATTCAAGCACGCTATCAGCTGTTTCAAGGAAATTGTCAAAGCGTAAATTCATTTCTATTTCGCGTGCTTTACCAACGGCAGAATAATACAACTATTAGGAGGAGTGTCTAATAATTTGCGTTATCGTTTCAACTCTCATTTATCTGTAAAATAACCGTGCCAAGAAATAATAATTTACATTGACATCGTCCAAAGTGAATAGCAACGCCATCTATGATTTCTCAAATACAATTTTTGACGATTTCTTTCCCTTCAAACTGTCACTGGAGGCCGTTCATCGCCGTCGCATAAGAAAATATATCTGCGATGACAGATCGTAAAATCGCGTTTCAGATTAAATTTACTAATCTTAGCGGCCACTCAAAGGTCCCGTTTAAGAATTGTACTGTCAAACCAAATCGAAATGGTTGCAATGTTGGAGTTTTTTTTTTTTGGTGTGATTTTCGGTCAGATAGAAGAGTTCTAAAGTGGGATCAATTGAGTTGGGAGGTCCTAGAGTGTCACCGGGTAGGAAAGGTCTAAAGTGGCACCGGATCAGAAAGTTCTAGAGTGGTACTGAACGAATGTTTATCTATCAATTTCATCTCTTTTTGGCGATTTTAAACAAAAATGCACCAAATGAACATTAAAGCATTATTGCGTATTGCGCTCGCCAATCCATCAACCAAGCATGGTGTGTTAAGAAAATTCCCCCAAAGCCTCAACAGGGACAGGCCTGTTTCTATAGTTAAATCATGTTAAATATAAGAATTATTTTACCAAATAATAGAAAAATGCTTTTTCGTGGTGTATAAAATATTTGTTTTCTTGCAACACTTTTATATATTTTTAAATTTGCAACACTAAATTTTGGTAAAATAGCATTGTCAAAATCAAATTATATTTGTATCAAAAACTTCCCAAAACATGGCTTTTCTGGAATAGCCACACTTAAAACCTCTAAGTTTAGGGATTTTATTTTAGTGATTTTAGCATTAGAAACCTAAAATGATTAAAACGTGGAATCGGGACTATTTTATTGTTATTTTGTGCAATAAAGTGGTTATACTTACTTACTTTTACTTACTATCCTACCAGCTCATGCGCAGACGTCAAATAAATTTTCTCGACCTCTCGACCGAGAGAAAATTTCCCCAAGCGTAATTTCGACAGGTGCACAGTCAACCCGTGCTTTGGTGATATATATTTCTTTTATTTACCGTGTTGCACTATAAATAATACTTTAATAAGTTTACATTTACGAAATTAAGAACAGACAAAGCGAAAAACTTCCAGAATCGCCGATGTGATGACATCTGAAAGTCTTCGTTCATTCATCTCCGAAACCCCCATCCAAGGTGTGTTAGTTTAAATTTTTACCTTGAACGCACCCCTGGTTTTCATGTCACGATATCAACATCCTAAATAAGTAGATGAATTCTGATTTTTGCGCCCGGGCGCGCAAACCGGAATAGATATGCAGCTTCCCAAATAAGTGCATGTGCAAATAAAAAAGTGGAAAGATGCGAAACTCGACTGTGAGTGGGAAAACAACTCACCGCACTACTTGGCATCGGAACTGAATAACGCCCAGAAATCACCAACAACTTCCGGCCTCCACCCAGCCAACCCAGCGTAAATTTGAAACAAAGGAGATCCCACAAAACAAAATATCCACAAAGGGCAACAATCAAACCGCCCTAAAACAAATTTCCTCAAAAGTGCAGCAAACCTGCCACACAAGCATCATACTTTCGACCACTCAAACACACAATTCCACCGCCTGCACCGCAGCCACGCTACGCCGGACCAGAACAGCACCACCCCACCTCTCTGCCGTGGGAGTCGCAGGCGACTAAGAGACTCGAGGGTGTGCAATGCAACCCTAGGCGATGGACCAACAACCCGTCGCTATGGCGATAAACAACTTTCCGTATGACTCAATGTTTCCAGATGAGACGCAAAGGTCCCTTTCTTGTGGCTCACGCTTATAACCTAAGTACCTTTTAATACCAGTCTCCCCAGCAGTTTTCATGTTAATTGTTATTTTATAAATTATTTTGAAAGAAATAAACTGTTTGATTATATTTTGGATTCTAGTTTTAATACTCAAAGTTGGTGAAGTTAAAGCCATTTTCCTTTAAAATTTAATTATATCTGTATTGCTGTAATTATCTTATAGATTATTCAGATATAATGATTTCCTTTCTTTGAATTACGGCCTACCCTTATGGCAGATTCACAAATATTGCTTGTTAAATGAATTTATCTGATATTGAATAATTGACAAACAATGAGGATTGCAACAACAGCATTAGTATGCAGTGTATAATTCATAATTTAAATTAGGAACTTAACTCAAGAAATATTTACTAATTAGGTAGCTGAAAGTACTAATGTAAAAGTCAATGTTTAAAGGCGAGTAGGTAGCTACTTAACATTGTGTTCTAGATATTTATAAGTTGATTAATGTACAGACTTGATAATCTCATAGACAAATCTGAAGTGCCTTTGTGGAGCTATTTCTATCAGTATGTAATGTCAGTAATAGCAGAAAATTTTATTGCTTTTAAAGTTTTACCCAATGCACAAATTTTTCATTCAATTAACATTTGACCTTTGTACTACCCTAGTGATTGAAGTTGGTAGGAAATAAATATTGATCAGTATGCTTCTATGACATATTCCTTGGTTACTTTCAATGGTTTTCTGTACCAAATTTTAATAAGTGGTACAATGGCCATTATGATTCCTGACTTATTAATTTTTTGTAGGTACGGCTATGTATGAGACTATAAGATTTGTAAGTTAAATTAATTCAATTCAGTGTGTAAAATTAAGCCCAATGGTCCTAAATTGAAACGAGAACAGCTCCCTAAATTCAAGTCATATGTGAACTTGCCTTCAATTCATCAATATACTGAAAGAACGGGTACAAATCCCAGCATCTCCACCATTTTGTCGTGACGAATTGAAAGCAAGCTCACCATAGTTATTTCTTGACATATCTCTTGTTCAACAGGTTCAATGTCATCATTATTAGGTATTATGTAGATATCCAAAGCATGACGGTTAAAGGATCCATCTGTAAAAGATAAATTACAAGGAGACGCTGCCTCAAGCAAACGCCTCCGTCAATAGGGGAAAGGGCTTAGAACTGTTTCATCATTTGCAATGTCACAACTCAATTTCAGTTAACTTTACTTATTTCCAATCTCATCAATACTTAATTCCAATTACTCTTTATAAACATTGACAGTTCAACACACTTCTTCATGTGACAATCATATCATCACATCTATTATCCTATAAGGTACTTTGCGTCACCTTCACAGTGCTCTTCCTCGGGTGGAAAGAAGCCCCATGTGTCTACGTGGCCACAGACTCTATTCATACATGATCGATTACTATTAAATGCTAACAAGCTAGACAAATACCTCGCCTACCAGGAGCCTCTGTACTTGATATTGACTCCCAAACTGAGTCAGGACATAATCTCCCCCCAAAGCCATATTTGGTGTATTATGAACATCAACGTACCAGAAGCCTCTCAGACGGGCAGAAGTCTAGCCTACCCGAGCTTTCTACTTTTATCAATTCCAACAATGACACTAGTCTCTTCTCTCGACATCTTCGTGTCCTAGTTAACATTCTAAGCCCTTTCATGTTTAACACTTACTTGAATTCATGGAGCTGTTTCTCTAGGGTATATCTCTGTCCACTTATCACCACAAATATATCATTTATATACTTTTCCAACTTATAAATACAAAGGCAGAGGTTATCTCTCACGTTTCAGAGCTACAGATCACTTTATGTATATGACCTATGTTCAGAGCTATCGAGAATATACTTGACAGTTTGTGTGTGGGCGGTGTTGCTATAAGTATTTGATAAATCGTGACAAACGTCGCGACAGTAGGTTTAGGTTAGCGAACCTGGAGCGAACGAAGTGAGCAACCGAGAGGCGAAATCATTATAAATTATGTTATAATATATTTTTACATTACAACAAACCAACAAAAAAGCGCGCCAATTAAAATATGAAACGAACGGTTCCTGACCTCACTTGACCTGCTGTCAATATTTTGATGGTTCAAAGGGTTTTTTAGGTCCAATTTTTAGCGTTTACCTAATAAATATGGCAGTGTAAAATTGTTGCGGCTACTGCTCTGACGTAGAAAAAGTTGACATACATGGACACGACCCATGGACACAACTTTACTTTAGAAATGTCAAGTTGACAATTGTTTTTTTTTGTTTATGGAAGCGTTCAGTTCAATGTAACCGGAGCCGAATGTTTAAACTCATAACGTTATCGTTATTTAAGGCGAGTGTACCCGTGAACGACCTCGACAGTGGCGCCACTTCACAAAAAATATTTTCCCTTTATACAAAAAATCCATCAGAATGTCCGTTGCCCGAGATTTTAGTATGAATAAGTGAAATAAGAACCTGCAATCTCAATGAGCCACTTTTGGTATTAATAGGAGTTTTTCTATTGACAGTTCTCTTGATAGTTCTGAATGTCAAACCAGAGGGCGCTGTGCTAAACTAAAATTTTGACGTTTCAATATCGCTGGCGGCAGCCATAGTTTTGTCACAGGTTTCGTTTCACGTTGTGTTCGTTACAAATTAATTATGTTAGTTTGATTTAATACAAAATAAACTTATCACCTTGCTTATTATATTGAGTATCATTCGCGTAACTAAACAAATAACCAATAATAAATTAATAATAATTCATAAAACACAAAATAAAGAATAATTTATAAAGTGGTACAGTTTTTGTGTAAAGGAACGTTATATCAATTAAGCACAGCGCCCTCTACATGACACTCGAGAATTCCTACAAAATTGGAAGTGTCTATACAAATTTTCAGTTTAGCACAGCGCCCTCTGGTTTGACATTCAGAACTATCAACAAAACTGTCAACAGAAAAACTCCCATTAAGCTCAGCGCCCTCTACATGACACTCGAGAATCCCTAGAAAATTTCCCAAGGAGTTTTTCTGATGACAGTTCTATTGATAGTTCTGACGTTCAAACCAGAGGGCGCTGTGCTAAACTGAAAATTTGACAGATTAGGGTATAGATTTTAGTGTAAAGAAACATTATTTCTAAGCTCAGCGCCCTCTACATGAGACTCGAGAATATCTAGAAAATTTCTTATTCCACGCTAAAGAATAATCATGAAATTACATTTATGCAATCAGAATATGTCATTCCTCGATTTGGTAAAAAAAAGGCATAGCCAACATGAAACACATTTATTAATCATCAGTCTAAAACCTGTCCTAGCAACTGCAGATTCATTTCAAAAGGTACACCATATTGCGCGTCCTGGTTTTCTGAACGACGTATTTCTGGATTCATATCTTCAGACCTACCAACCTTTATTTTAATCCTATTTTGAAGGTTATTCTTCTTAAATTGTTCAGTTATCGTTGGTTTATACTTGTTTGAATTTGGTCGGCTTCGTACTATTTCGGTGATGTGTTTAAAGACGTCGTTCAGATAAGGATTAACACTATGGCCATATGTCTGTTTTGACATAGGATCTAAGGATTTCAAATCATTGCTTTTCTTCATATAAAGATGACCAATTTTAGATAAATCATTCAAAGGACTTTTTGCATTTTGTATGTTATCTATAACATTTTTTATATCTTGGGCTTCATGCGCATGTCGAATTTCACCTGTTTTATGTTCTGAAAAACCTGTATTTATCGACCCTTGACCTGTATTGAACAAGTTGTCAAGCGATATTGTTTCATACGAGTGCTGTCCATCATTTACGTCCATTATAAGTTTTTGGATAGCGTTTAAATTTTCGTCTCTGTTACTGTTATCATTTTCACTATTGTCAGTTAAATCAGATAAATCATTTGGTGATATTATTTTGGTAATGAAATCATTAAGAGTTAAATGTTCATTCTGGATCTGTTCTTGCTTGGGTATTATTTCCTTAATTATATTATTTAGTCTTTCATTATATGATTTGGTATCTAAAATCATTTCAACTAACGAATTAAGTCGATTTACTTGCGTATTTGATTGATCTCTTTTATTAAAATCAAGGAATTCAACTAGAACAGGCTCAATATTTACAGAGTCGTCTTTCAACTTTTGAACTAGGTTATTTGTATCACTTGGGCTGCTGTAAAGGTTTTGTTTTTTAGTATTGCGCTTTAACTTTGCTAAGTCAAGAATTTCTACTGACACATCTTTTGACAGTCTGTTTTGTGTATGAAGTTCTTTTATTAGTTGTTGTATTAAGTCGTTATCTTTAGCGTCTCTTTTATGATCCTTGAAATATTCTCTTTCGATATACTCTAGTAGATCATGGTCATGGCTACTTTTTCCTTGACTGTGGATTTCTGACTCTAAGTCATTATTTTGACTTAAAATACTTCTTTTGCGTTTCTTACTTCGTATTTCTGATGGCGCGCCAAAGCTGTCCAACAAAGATTGATCATAATTTCTTTCTCTAGAATTTATCTTAGGTGTATTCAAAATATATGTATTTAAGTCATCATTCACTTTAAATTTTTGTCCTAATTGTAGCAAACGTTTCAAATTATTGTTTAAAATATTCCCTACTGGCAGTGTTTTATCCAAATTGTGCTGTTTTGATTTTCCTTGAATAAGACGTAATTTGTTATTAAGTAATTGTTTTTGAAGTAAAGTTTTAATCATTGATTGTGCCGCAGAGGAGCTTTCATCAGATTTCTTATTGTTATCGATTCGATTTTCAAAAACCTTGTCGTTATGTACCTTTTCAGCAGTCCCCATTAGAATTTTTAGTAAACTTTTAAGTTTTGATATTTCAAGCCCATCTAGTCTTTTTCTTAATCTGCCTGTTAAAAATTCTTCAACACGCAATCTTAAAGCATCATCTCGCTTATTGCCGCATCCGCATCTCAGAGAGTCTTCTAAGTTATTGTTTCTACCACATCCGCATCTCAGAGAATCTTCTAAGTTATTGTTTCTACCACATCCGCATCTTAAAGAATCTTCTAAGTTATTGTTTCTACCACATCCGCATCTCAGAGAATCTTCTAAGTTATTGTTTCTACCACATCCGCATCTTAAAGAATCTTCTAAGTTATTGTTTCTACCGCATCCGCACCTTAAAGTCTCATCTACCCGAGTTTTATCTTGGAAGACTGCTGCTCGGTCTTCGAGATTGACGCTATAAGGCCTTTTTTCCTTCTTGCATCCACATCTCAGAGAATCTTCTAAGTTATTGTTTCTCCCGCACCCGCATCTCAAAGTCTCATCTGCCCGAGTCAGGTCTTGAAAGTCATCAGTTTCGTCTTCCAGACTGACGGTACAAGGGCTACTTTTCTTATTGCATCCACATCTCAATGATTCCTCTACTTGTCGACTACAACCGCACCTTAAAAGGTCTTTCAATTTGGAAATCAAGACGCTTTTATTTACGTCTTTAGAATTTTGTTTTGCTAGTTCCTGGCTGGTAATTATACTTGCCCCAAAGATCAACAAATAATATACTTTTATAAGATGACCCATTTTTAATTACGAAAATTATTTAAGTTTGTATGTTGCATGATATGATGGCGATTCGTATGGAAGAAACCCATAAAGTTAAAAGTGAATTCAATAAATTGAAATATAATGAAATATTGAGGTAAACTAAACTTGATTGACCGTAAAATTAAAATCTTTAATCCAAGTTGTTCTTGTACCGAAAAATAACATTCACATCATATTATCATAATTATTATACATACATACTCATATCACGCCTATGTCCCTTGCGAGGTAGGCAGAGCGTACACGGCCGCATAAAACGGACTTTTACGCCACGTCTGACAAACATTCGAGGGTCATTCGGTAAATTGTATCTGATAGCAATCATAATCCGTTGTATCATACATTTCCTGAAATCAGAAGTAATTTTCGGGTTTTTACGTAGTTAATTGAATGAGATTAAAAATAAAAAAGAATCCAACAAAAAAAATGTCTGCGAAGGGTGCTATTGATAAAACCAAATGTTTTTAATTCTCTCAAATATAGGTATAGCAAAATTGAATACCTACCAAATTTATGCCACGCGTAACTGGTGGGCAAGGAACGAGCTGTGGCCGCCCAGATGGAAGAGGCGTCGCCACTAGTAATGGCAAACTTGAAAATTTTGCAAGTTTTCAAAAATATAGCAAAATGTGATAGGCATTTTTTCCTTTGCAGCACTTCGTTCCCACTTTATTCTCCACCATTAATTTAGGACACAATAATTATATAGTTTTTATTATTAAACATACATACACATATCACGCCTATAATCTTTTGCGGGATAGGCAGAGCGCAAAACAGCCGCATAAAACGTACATTTACGCCACGTCTGACAAATATTTGAGGGTCATTCGGAAAATTGTATTATATCGCCATAGTGACAGGTTGTCAGCCCATCGCCTTATATTGCAATACACACTCTGGAGTCCGTTAGTCGCCTCTTACGAAATGGGGTGATGCTATTCTAAGCCGGCATCACACGGCATATGCAAAACAAAAGCGCGCTTTATAATTTGCAGATATTTATACATTGAGGTTCCGGTTTATTTTATTGGGTTCTGGTTAAAACCTTCAAGTTCGTGTAAAATAAAAACATTTTCCATAATTATACCAACTTTAAATGCTGTAGAATTGCATGTTGTTTTCCTTGAACTACCGGTCCACTTTTTGGTGGACTTAAAGTATTGGGTCTTAAAATTTCTTAAAATTATCAATATCAAAAAATAGTTTGATATTGAATTATTGTCGAAACGAAGATTGCACTAACAGTAGGCATATGGGATTGTCAAAATGGTGGATTTCATTTTAAAATGTATGCACTGTTCATCTTTACGTGTCTTTACCATAGAGTATACATAAAAACACCTTTCTTATACACACACACACACACACACACATATCACGCCTATAATCCCTAGCGGGGTAGGCAGAGCGTAAACAGCCTCAAAAAACGGTCATTTACACCACGTCTGACAATTGTTTGAGGGTCATTCGGAAAATTGTGTATCGCTTTAGTGACAGGTTGTCAGCCCCTCGCCTAAAATTGTAATACACACCCTCGAGTCCCTTAGTCGCCTCTTATGACTCCCACGGGAAAGAAATGGGGTGATGCTATTCTAAGCCGGCATCACACAGCAAACCTTTCTTATACCCTCACATAATTATTAAGTTATATGAAAACAAAATCTAAGTAAACATATTTATATTTTAAAGTTTTACTGATACTTAACAAAGTTCAGAGATTTATCAGCAACAGTAAAAAAATCCATCTTTCTATTCTTCTAAAGGCATTTGCAGGTATCCATTAATTTTCATATCGATTGGCACGGCATGGTGAAACAAAATTTCCTTTTCACTATTCACATGTTGTTCCTTTCCTGACCTTCTAGACGCTATAAAATCATTACCATTACCGTGTAAATAGCTCACAGCATTTTGAAGCCTTGACTGTTTTCCCATTTTTTCAAAAAGTTTTAGATTCCTTTCAAATTCATCGAGAGTGCCAGCACCTTCGTCTTCCATTTTATCGTGATAAGCAAAATCGTTATCATCATAGTTCACTCTGCGTTTAGGCTTGTCCATTCTGAACTTTACGTCGATGACTTCATTTACTCTCTCTGATTGTGCTTCTTTGTCTGTATTTGGTTTTTGTACGTTGGCGTTTATTGTCTTTTGCATGTTTGCGTTTCTTCTCAAAGTCAATATTTGGCTTTTAAGTGAAATACTGTGTTGAGGGTATTGGTGAATACTATCACTGTCGCTTCTCCGCCATCCTTTCAATATATCTCCTTGCTGTTTTCTGAAAGTATGGCTTGATACGAGTGAATCGTCGTATTTTTCCTCTTGTTGCCCGTTTACATCGGCCTCGACTCCTTTTCGTTGATCTTCATATAAACAAAATGTAGGTGCCGTAATGCTTAGCAAACAGCAGAGAACCTAAAAAAGAGAAAGGTATTAACGTGTCGTTGGACGACTCGGTGTGCCACACGAAATAAGAGATAACCGAGGTCATTAATATTGAACAAGACGTTCAACCTTTTTTGTAGTTTAAGTGTAAGTATAAGGTGGCAAGGCAAGTTGGGAAAGTGGTTTAGGTACCTTACCGTGTTTAGAAACATTTTTATAAATGAATGGTATTGTTTTCTAACTTAATATTATTTTATTCTTTGAACGTATCAAATGATTATTTTTCAAGTTTGCTGACTGCAGGTATGAGTAGGTAGGTAAGTTTTACTTTTATAGGTATTGGTGGTATGTATGTGGTGTAAAATTAATCACGTGTATGAGCGAAGTAATGAAATTTAGGTATCAAATTTTTAATGTCATTTTCTTACTTAACTTTGCCTGCTGCGTAGCGTGGCAGGAAGCTTATGGATAGTGCTTGAAATTGTTCACACAATAACCCTCATTTAAATGACGGTTACGTGGAAAAACTACGAAAAAAGAAATAAGCTTTAGATTTGTCGAAAGCCACAGATATACGAGGCGTTGTAATAAAACGCGCTGAATGTAATTAAAACAGCATCACGCGGGCACACGCTCTCGCCATCTGGCGGCGGACGTGCCGGCGGCGGCCGCCATTTGCATTTTTTTCCCGCGTGCGCCAACCGCTCCGGCTGCGTTCAGAAACTACTTAGGAAATTGCTTTCTAGTGCTAGCAATCAACTAGCACATTTGGAAAAAATATATATTTTGCCGGCAAAGAATTGAGATGTTATACCTATGCCTTTGCCAACGAAGTGATAATGCTATCCTACATTGAATAATTTAATTTTCATTTTCCAACACTTTTCCGAAACAATAATTGAAGATGTGATCGCACTAGTTTGCGTAATTTTGCCTAATAATTCTACCCAAAACAGAATAACAACTTGGCGTAATAAACAGCTTCATGTAACGAACACTTGGGAGTAGAACAATATTTGCCCAGTCATACGGCGCGTGGCCGACTCTTTTCTTCTTTCCACTTGACCAAACAACTTGTCCACACCTGGTCCAACAGTGGGGTCTACAGGCTCTTACGTCGAAGTTTGATCAGGTGCCTGTTATTTGTGTATATGATGTTACGATGTTTCTGCACCGCTGTGTCGCTTAGTGTCAAACTAGAGGCCTGTCCAGCGGTTTCACACGCTGCTATCAGCTACCACCGGAAAATCGAAAAAAGGTTTTTTGCAATAATATCAAATGTCCCATTTCAATAACCTGAGAAGACTTCACAGCAGCAGGGAATCTCATCATAACATATTTTATTTATATTTTTATTTAAACATAGTATACATAAACATAAACATAATACTATCTAGAATTTATCTTGAAAAGTACTGAACTGACTTAAATGATAGTTGCTGCTACTCTTACGTATAATCCCTTGTGGGGTAGGGAGCTTAAACGTTCATTTACGCCACGTCTGATAAACATTGGGGGTCATTCGAGGGAAAATTGCTTATCGCCATAGCCACAGGATCTCAGCCAATCGCAATTGCAATATACAACCTCGACTCCCTAAGTCCCTACGACACCCATGGGAAAGAAATGGGGTAATGCTATTCTGAGCCGGCATCACACGGGATCTGCTACTCCTGAGTAAGATAATTCCTTAACCAATAATTCAAGAGCATGGAAATCGTATTAGCTGGCCTAAGACGGCTACATATCGATGTACAAGATTCTTTATCCCTTGCGGGGTAGGCAGAGCGTTTACGGCCGTAAAATACGTAATGTTTGAGGGCCGTTTCAGAAAAATCGTTATCACTATAGTGTCAGATCGTCAGCCCGTCGCCTAAAATTGTAACACATGAAACTCTCAAGTCCCATAGTCGCCTCTTACGACACCCGCGGGAAAGAAATGGGGTGATGCTATTCTAAGCCGGCATCAAACGGCACTTAATAATTTAAGAGTGATTTCAGAATTTTTTCACCTGTAGAAACACACACTCTAAACATTGCGCCTATATACCCTTGCGGAGAAGGACACATCCCAAAAACATTATATCGCCATTATGTCCTATATTCGCCTAAAATTATAAATATGTGGTAAAATTTTACAGTTACTGATACTGAAAACAGAGGACGGAGTGGCGATAAGGAACAACGTTCCCCAAGGAACAAAGGTCGAAATACGAACAAAAAATATTTCGAATAAAGGTCGAAATACACACCTGCATTATCATCAATATTTTATGGGAGATCTATGTTCTTTGGGGAAAAATGTTCCTTATCACCAGCGGGCTGGTGATTTCGCTATCAGTCATTAAATCAAGTAAATAAAGTTCAGTTAAATAAAAGTTCACCCTATATACATTAATCCCTCGACTCCCTTGGTCCTGACTTTGATGACACCCAAGGGAAAGAAATTGGGTGATGGTTCTCTAAGCCGGTATCACACGGTAGTAGTTTTTTGTTAGTATGTATAAATTTGCGTTAAGCAACCTTAGCAGTGATAGGTAGATACTTACATAAGTACACAATTTCGGAAATGACATAAAAAGCACTCGCCTCAATAGAAGAAATTAATTTTCCTTCGGCAATCAACTTTAGAAATTATCTTTACATTGCTTTAGGCTGTTTGCATGCAATAAAAACGCTGCTTGTTCAAAATGGTGAGTTTGAATCATTGTTTTAGTTATGTTATAAAGTAAGTAGGGTTAAGGAAATATGAAAGTATGAAGATGGCGAAGAAGACGAAATAGGGACTGGAGTCACCAATAAATAAACCATAGGGCCTTACCACAAAAAAGGTAGACTTGTTGAATGCGTATCTTACTCTTTTGTGATAAGGCCCGATAAGACTTTGCCGTGCTTAGTAGTGGTAATAAATGCGTAAATTTTCCTAATATGAAAATAAGAAGCCGAAATATAGGCTGCGGCCGAAACTAGAAGCCGGGACCGTGGAGTACCGTCCCACTGCTCTACCGACTGAGCTACAGTAGCCTCGACAGCTACCACCAAATATTCAATCTCTTGATATTTATACATACATACATATATCCCGCCTATAATCCCTTGAGGGGTAGGCAGAGCGTAAACGGCCGCAAAACGGTAATTTACGCCACGTCTAACAAATATTTGAGGGTCATTCGGAAAATTGTGTATCGCTATAGTGACAGGTTGTCCGCCCATCGCCTAAAATTGCAATACACACCCTCGAGTCCCTTAGTTGCCTCTTACAACTCCCACGGGAAAGAAATGCTAAGCTGCTATTCTAAGCCGGCATCACACGGCATGTTATTTATACTAGTAAGTATTTACATTTGTCCAGATGTTCCACTGGGCCGTGCTATTCCTGCCGGCAGCCATCAGCCAGTTTCTGCCACTGCAGCTGTCTCCAGACATGGCGTTTGGCGAACAGAATGACAGATTCGACCTGTCTTCCATGTACAAGCCGCATCATAAACACAAGATGAGGAGCCATGACAGACGGTGAGTTTAAAGAGTGAGGTGGAAAATCTGGGAACTAAATGGCGACTCACGACTGTCCAGATTTCTGAGATTGGTCGAAAATGTGCCAATGTCAATGTTGAGCAAATTCTCATTGGTGCGCTTAATTGAAATCCTTTATTTATTCATTGTTTATTTGAAATTGAAATTTGAAATTGAAATTGAAATTTAAATTCTTTATTCAATGTAGGATAGTATTATCATATCACTTATTGACGTCATGAACCGTCATTGTAAAAAAAGAAATTTGTATGACACAATTTTCTTTTTTTTATAACAATTTTGTAATGTCCTAATAGGAAACCGGCTCGGGCGGGATAAAAATAATAAAAATCAAAGCACTGCCACGGGGCTGGCCAGGTTAATCACACGGCATGTAACTTTACGCCACCACCATCTGAAAACGATATTTGTTTCAAATTGAAGTCAAGATTGAATTGATTGTAAAATATTGGTTTATCAACATCTTACATATATACATCATCAGTGTCTTAAGAAGTAATAAATCTAGTTCTTATATGTAAGACAGTTACAGACAAACACAGCATTCAAATAAAATTTCAATTGAGCAACGATAGGTACTTAAAATAACGATAAAAGAAAGCTTTACTTAACTTATACTACTTAATTAAAGTTAGTGAGATATTTTTTTGGTTCCAGCATTTTAATTTTGTCTTTAAACCTCGACAGGGTGTCATTAAATATATCGATTATTGGATATTTTGCGCTAAATTCGTTAAATAAACGACTAATAATTCTTTATTCAATGCAGGATAGTATTATCACTTATTCACGTCATGATCCGTAATTTAAAAAAATAATAATTGTTTAACGCAAATTTCGTCTTTTTATAACAATTTTGTATAGGTAGATAGTATTAGAAAACCGGCTCGGGAGGAATAAGAAAATAAAACCATCAAACCAATTTAAATTGAATTTCTTTATTCAATGTAGGATAGTACTCACTTATTGACGTCATGATCCGTCATTGTAAAAAGAAGAAATTTGTATCACCAATTTTTTAACGTCCTAACCTAATAGAAAACCTTATCGGGCGGGATAAAAAAATAAAAATAAGGGCACTGCCTCGAGGCTGGCCAGGTAAATCATAGGGCATGTAACTTTACGCCACCACGAGTAAATGACATTTGTTTCAAATTGAAGTCAAGATTTTAAAAGGGTGTTATTCAGTTTAAAGAACTTTATTCTCATAAAAGACTACACATAAGTCACTTAACATGAGAACTAATTATCTAAATAAGAGTTATTTACATGAGTATTACAATGCCGCGTTCACACACTCGAGCTATGGGCACAGTATAATTAATAGTACTAGCGTACAGTATGGTCACTCCCTGCCTCCCCCTACAAGCGCCGCCCACCCGCGCTCGGAGGACGCTCAGACACCGGCTAGCAAGGACGCGACGACGAAGGTCATTTCATACTGCCGCACATTGCATTCCCGATTCGCGAACGCAAAATGGCGGCAACCCTGACATGTTGTCTCACACACACAAGCATGGTCCGCGTTCACCTACGCAAGCTTAGACTGTGTGCTTAGCAACGCGTTTGATTCATACATTTGAGCGCCAGTGTCCGAGGTGTGCTATGGGTAGGAAAATAGCAAGGGCAGTGGGCAGCGCGACCATGTATACAGGATACTCGCGCTGCTACTCCTCATGCCGCTGCCACTTCCCGTGCTCCCGCGACTGTCGGCTTTTCTTACGCGATTCAAAGGAACGGCAGCGCGAATGGAATGTATTGTTATCTCTCTCATTCGTATTGAAAGAATGACGGCAGCAGAGTGTGAACGCTCACTCGCGTTGATAGGGTAATTTAGGGGGTTATCGGCCACTCTTGCGATTTTTTGACTTGAAGATGATATATTTGTATCAAATATTTGGACGAGACTAAAGTATAAAATGATTTTGAGATCAGTAGATATTGTAGTCTTTGTTAAGAAACCCCTATTATTGAAAAAATGCTTCAAAAAGAAATAAATAAATAAAATATCTGAAATGAGCGAATTTGGGGGTTATCGGACAGAACATTCAGTTATCGCCCGTCAAAACAACTACTTTTCGGCCACCATGTTATGCGTTGAAAAATAAGTCTTAGTGCTTTGTAGTAAGGATTGGTTTTCAATAAAAAATGAAATGTATGTAAAGTAATGAACATATTTTTATTCAATATTTATGTTTTTGCCATAGTTCAAAACATGATAAACCATTATTGATAATCAAAACTAAGTAGAAAATAATATTACGCTTCGTGAAAGCTTAAAAAATATTGTTACAAAAAAAAATACTTACTTATAAATTGTAATAGTATTCCTGATTCAGTGGCCGGAAACCAAAACATAGATTTTTGGTTCTCGGCCACATTAGTATACTCTATGCCGATAACCAAAATGCACAAATTCAACTGCCGGCCGTCAATTTCAGAATTATTAAAAAAATATGTATATATTATTTCAAATAATTGTATGAAGGTGCATGGCCGCCTGTTAACTAAACCGTTGCCTTCGGATATAAGAACGCTTGAACTTATATAATTCCTCTAAAGCTTTTCAATATTTAATGAAAAAGAGGATGTAAATTGAATGGTTATCAGCTAGCTATCGACCTGTAGGCCGATAGCTAAATTTCCCCCAAAATTGCTTCTAGTTATTCGGACATCTAAATTTAATGCTAAATATTGAAAATTTTAAGTTTTTTATTGAAATTAACGTAAATGAGAATCATAAATAGTCACACTATGTCAATATTTATATCCAATAAATTATAAACAACGCTGTAACTTACCTCAAAAAATGCGTTGCTCCAAGATTTTTTCACTGTATTTGCACACAACCGCAGTCGCAAATTTTAAGAGGCCAATTGACAAGACACTGGAGCAGTAATAATGCTAACTAATTAAAATGTGATGGGAATAGTCGAAAAGATTTGAAAGACACTGACTTTTCTAATAATTTACTTAATGTTTTCATCTTCGGCGCAAATAATTGGGCAGTGTCCGATAGCTACTGGTGTCCGGTCAACCAGCTAAATTACCCTACGTATTTCGAGCAATATTTTTGCTAGCGGCAGGAGCAGGTGCATAGTATGAACGCACTAAGCGCTTCCAGTCATCATTTATAATGCGCACTGCTAAAGAGTGGAACTCACTACCTGCGTCTGTGTTTCCAAACGCATACAACCCTAATCTCTTCAAAGTAAGAGTGAACATGCTTCTTCTGGGTGAGCTCGCTCCATCTTACGACTCTGTCTCTGTCCTATGACCTAGACTAGAGTCAAGAGCAAACCCATACTTAATAAAAAAAAATAGTCGTCAAAACAATATTACAAAAACCATTATGCGAGAAAATAGTTAGACCAAAATAAAATACCCCAAAATAGTATTATGACAAAATAAGTACTTATTATGCAAAAATACTCATATAAATATGAATATGACAAAGAAATATTCGGAGAAAAAAAATTATGCCGAACATGGTATGCCAAAACATAAAAGTGAAAAAGAAATTATGTCAAAAGAAAGGATCACGCGAATGGAATGTATTGTTATCTCGCTCATTCGTATTGCTGCGAGAAGAGTTCGAACACTCACTCGCTCCGATAAGTATTTCGAGCAATAATCGTGCTAGCGGCAGGAGCAGGTGCAAAGTGAGCATGTAGCCTTAATGGTCATAAATTTCTTCCCACCAGGATCATGAGCCGGCGTAGCAATGTGTCACCTGTGGACAGCCATCACTCCAACCACCTGAACTCCCGAAGAGCACCAGACGACGACTGGCTTGAGGATTTGACGAGTTTAGCGGAGGATAAGCACGCTGATGGAGCTTTGAACAAGAATCAGGATAATATCTTTACTTTTGGGTAAGGAAATCAAAGCTATACAGGGTGTAAGGGACGGTGAACCGAAAATGATAGGCATGATCAGACCATGAAACTGAACACCTCTTTCTATGGAGGATATATATATCCTTTATTGCATAAAAAAACAAATGATAAATGTACAAACAGGTGAAGGCGAGCTTATCTCTATGAAGAGAACTCTTACAGCCAACCCGTCGGTAGTGCGAGAATTAATATATTCGTGGGGATAAAACAATGCAACAATTAAAACTAATTTTAACTATACTAAGGTACTTTACATAAATATTTACATTATTTAAATATTTATTTATTTATTTATTTATTATTATGTTTAAAAATTACAAAAATGAGGTCATAACAGGTTGGAACCCAAATCGACGTCACTTATAATAAAATAATATCATTCACACATAACACAGTAGGTATTCAACAATTCTATGTCCTTAATAAAACGTAAATTCTTCATGTCATTATCATTAAATTAAATATCTCATCAAAATGTCAATAATAAAAACTTAATAAATTAAAATTTTCAAAATACTTTTCAGTCTACTACAAATGTCAATATGGATAATATATTACAATATTAAAAATAAGTCAACAGCTCAAATAAAAATCTTATAATATAACCTAAACTAATGTCACAAAATAAATTTTAAATTAAAGATCAAAGATTGCATTAATAAAATTATAAATTATTGTAGCTCAAAAAATGTAGAGTCACTTCTGTAAATTCCGCTAGAGAACAATTAAATAAATCAACAGCTTTCCCTATTTCATTTAATAAACGTAGAGCTGTAGTCAATGGAGCATGTCTCAAAAGATTTGTCCTGCATTTAGGTAGTTCAAAGGTTTGATATCTAGGTGCCAATCTAAGGCGGGTATTTGGGACCTTTAAATGAATAGACTCCAGCAGTGCTGGATTGAACAACCTACCCCTGAATACTTTTAAAACGTACGTTACTAGGGCTAAGAATCTCCTATTATCCAACCTGTTGTAACCTACCATTCCCATCACAAATAAGGTCGGGTACATCAGGGGGTAGAAGGGATACACCCCATATTGCCGCCAGTAAGCATATCTTAAAAATTTGTTTTGCAATGTCTCGCCCATGTCATTATATTTGGCCTCATGGGGGCAACAAATAACACCACCATACTCTAACCTACTTCGCACCAAGGTATTATATAAAGTTTTTATGGTGTTCATATTGCTGAAGTCTTTTGAATGTCGCAGTACAAACCCCAGAATTTGGAACGATTTTTTACACACCCCAGCAATATGATCTCTGAAGTTGAGATCATCAGTTATTATTATTCCCAAGTCTCGAACCGATTTTACTTTTGCTAACTGGACCCCTTCGATGGTATAATTACTGTGATTTGCTTTTTTGGCAAATCAATATATATAAATGATAGATACATTATACATACACGTATACATAAATACTAATATATCAATGTAGTTGAGATATGAAGTGCTCTATAACTGTTTTTTATGAGAATACCATGTTGGTAAACGAGAATTTTATTCCGACCTCTCATACAAAATTCCTGATCAGCTGACAGACTTTCTATTTATTCTATACAAAATTTAATTTCCATAGGCTTCATAGTCAAAGTGAACAACTTTTCGTTTCATGGGCTGATTATGCCCGCAAACTTTTTAGTACACCGTCCCTTACACCCTGTATAACATGTGATCCAATATAACCTTTTGTCTATTATGCTTAAGGCACGGTAATGTTATTATTTACTAGATTTCCGCTCAGCGGTTTCATCCGCTGCCACTTATTTGTTGTTCATCAAATAGTTTTTACCCCGCAGTAAAAAGTGGCCTATGTGTTATTCCGGGTTATACTCTACCTGTGTTCCAAATTCCATCCAAATCGGTCAAGCCGTTTGAGCGTGAAGAGGTAACAAACATATATACATACATACACACAAACTCTCAGATTTATAATATTAGTACGGATTTTATGCTTTTGGGGGCATATACGCGGGGTCCACGTGTAGTAAGCGTAAACAACCTATGGGCGGCACGGTAGACTTTCTAGTATTGACATAACACGCACAAAACACGCGTAGAACACGCATAACGCCTGAATCCGCCCTAATATTGGTTTATCCCTTATATTATTAAGTCTCTGGTGATAGGGCGGCGCAGGTAGTGTTTACATAATACGCACACAACACGCGCACATCACGCATAGAACACGCCCGCGTACGTCTAAATCTGCCCTAATATTTATTGTAGTGGTATCATGTACTTAATAGTGATTGAATTTGGTTTTCAGACGCCACCAACCTTTTAAAATCTACAAAGTATCCGAGAATGATCCTACGTACCACGTTAACACGGGTACCCTCCCTAAAGAAGCGCTTCCGGTTAATATTGAACTGAAGGATCGCGCTGTCGGCTCGTTTGTTTTTAACTTTTATAAAACTGTACCGTTACCTGATTCGTTTTTCAAAAGTAGAAAGTGAAAATAAAGTAACTAATTGAAATATTTTAAGCATTTTTAATACTTAGGTACTATTGTAGTATACTATAATATGGTATGGTAGGTATGATTTAGTATATTTATTAATGTACGTCTGATCTTACCTTTATTGAGGAAAATTGTGTATCTCCATAGTGACAGGTTGTCAGCCCATCGCCTAAAATTGCAAAACACACTCTCGAGTCCCTTGGTCGCCTCTTACGACTCCCACGGGAAAGAAATGGGGTGATGCTATTCTAATATTTTAATGGAACATATATATTATTATACGTAGGTATAGATATTCAAAGTGAAAGGGCATCACACTGTTTTTGAAGCTCGCAGCATCAATTTGATAAAATTTGCTTAAATTATTTTGCGATTGAAAATCTTAGTATAAGTACGATAAGTAAATCTACCTTTTTTAGGGTTCCGTACCCAAAGCGGGAACCTATTTCTAAGATTTGGCTGTCTGTCTATATGTTACAAGGCTGTATACCATAAAAAAGTGATAGTTAGAGAGTTGAAATATTCTCAAATGCCGTAGTTTTGTTGCCGCTATAACGACAACTATTGAATAAAACTTAATAAATACAAATCCAAAAAAACATAATTTATTCACGATTATATTATTTTGTATTTTTTTTATTAAACCTCGTTACAAACTGACTTGATCGATTAGTGCATTTTGTGTGGGAGGTCCAATTAAAAAATGTATATAAGGTGTAAAAAAATTAGCTGAGAATATTTTAAGGGGTGAACCAGTATGTGAAACTGAACAATTTTCCCCAAGGAACATAGGTCGAATATGAAAAAATTATTTGACCCTCCCATACTTAGTGTGTTACCCGGCCGGGATAATTTTGTATGGTAGGGCCATTTTTTTTTCATATTTCGACCTATGTTCCTAGGGGAAAGTTGTTCAGTTTCACGTACTGGTTCACCCCTTAAAATATTCTCAGCTAATTTTTTTACACCTGTATATTATAATTATGACCTATGTATGAAGTTGTTTAGTTTCATGGGTAATTTCACCCCGTACACAACACATTATGTCCTCCTGTTGTGTGCTCCACATTGTATGTTTTGCAGGCTCCTCCTCAAGAACGGTACCTAAAAGTTAGACAAAAATACAGAAAGTGCATTACTGTTGCCGCTTAAACAATAAATACAAAAAAATAATTAATCGCCGTTTTACACACACCTAAACCACCAAATTCTACATTATCAAATACATTCCATTGCGATCAATGTAACATAACCCGAGGCAGTGCCTTTATTTTTACACGACTGCCCAACCAAAAAAGGAATGCAATGTTTTTAGAATTCATGTATGTATGTATGTGCGATTCTTTGAAGGACTGAAACTCGTTAACCACTGAACCGATTCGAATGGGAATTGTATCGGAATGATCCTTGCATTATCCCGAGTGTCATAGGCTAGGGTTTATCTCAGAAAGCAGACGTGTTTAATTTTTTTTAATTATTAATCCCGAGCCAGTTTTCTATTAAGACAATACGAAATTGTTATAAAATGAAGATTGTGATACACTAATTTATTTTAGAATGACGGATCATGACGTCAAATAAGTGGTACATTGAATAAAGTTCGATTAATTTTTTTCATTTTCATACAAACCATTAGTGCGCGAGTCCAAATCGCACTTGGCCGCTTTTTTTAAGAGTGGTAGGTACATGAACTAAAACAGGAGTCCCCGCCTGTGCAAACAGCACGCGCATTGTAAAAACAATAGGCGGGAAACAATCGCGCCACGCGGTCTAGTGCATAACTACGGCTGGGTTACCTATTATCGTACGTCGCTAGGCACTTTACTAGGATACCTGTTTCCGATATATGATACTCATTGCTTAGTCGGTTTGCCATTACGATACCAGGAATATTAGCCGGCTACACAATGTACTAAGAACTTCACCTGTAAACTTGTAGCCTGTATTTTAATAACGTAGGGCACTATTCATGCGCCTTCAAATACACCTGCATGGACGTAAATAAGTATAACAATTTGAGTCCAAAGTGTAACTTACAATCATTATCACATTACCTTATGCCGGACACAGAAAAATAGGCACAGCACAATATTCTTTACTTTTTGTCCTGCAAAACACTGATTCAACGAACAATGTTTTTTTTATTAATGATGGGTTTGCTCTTGACTCTAGTCTAGGTCATATGACAGAGACAGAGTCTAAGATGGAGCGAGCTCACTCAGAAGAAACTTGTTAAGGCACTGGCACTCCCACACACTGACGGAACGCAGCAAGTTACTTGGCGCCAGACTTCGGTGGGATGGTGGTCGCAAGCCAGACGGCCCCTTACGGAGCCTTCCACCTATATATGTAATGTAATGAACATATATCACGCCTGCACCCCTAACGCGGTTTAAGCAGAACGTGATCGGGTGTTAAAACGGACATTTACGCCTCGTCCGACAAAACTTTGAGAATCATTCAAAAAATTGTGCACCGCCATAGTCACAGGTTCTTAGCCTAAAATTGATATCCACATGTAACCCTCGAGTCCCTTAGTCGCCTCTTACGACACTCGCGGGAAAGAAATGGGGTGCCGACAGCAAACGGCAGTTTTTATTGTGGTTAGATTTTTAACTACAATGCAGATATTTCAATTAAGACTCTAGTAGTAGTAGTAGCCCTTTACTCGTAACTAAGTAAAAAGTAAAATTATCGTCTAACCAAAGCTTACCATAAATGTTGTAGGATACCTTAAGCCGCCGTAAAATATAATCTTCAATCCACGCAAGGATTATGTCCGCATTACCACATACCTAAGCTCGCTGAAGTTATCTCGGCTGCCCAACAATTTTCGCCAAATAAAAAAACCGCCGGTTCCCGCCCGCCCTCATTTCAATTTCAGTCCAACGGCGGACGTACAACGGAACGCACGTTCGCGCCATTTCGAAATAGATAAAAACACGCTGAGTTCGGTGATTTGAAACTGATATTTTACTTTTTAATTTAAGGTTTTTTACTAAAGACATTTTCGTGGTTTATGCTTTTGTTATTTTTGTGAAAATTACTGTGTTTTTGTTGTTGTTAGTGTATGTGGGAGACTGTTTAATAGGAGAGACATCAGTTGGCTGTCAGGTGTCAAAACTGTTGAGGTAAGCGCTTAAATATATTTGATTGGTTTTTTATTAATTATGGAAAATGACGAAAATCACGTTGCTGGCGTCCTTTTGTCTATTGTCTAAATGTATTTTGTCAAGAGTGCAGTAAGCTAAAAGCAAGTAGTATTTTTTGTTGTTAACTAGATGTAATAACTGAATAAACTGTATTTAAAATAATCAATAGTTATTACTGTTATTAGTAAATCGCCAGTATCGTGCCAGATATAGTTTTTTTTATCTTTTAATGTAGTGACGTTATACGGTTTCTATCAAACATTTCCATACTCCATCGATGGCAAATAAATAAAATTATTGTTAAAGAAAAATGCCTACATAATAAAAAAATATTTGCTTCGCTTACAATATTATCTTCTAAGTAGCTACATAACTTTTATACACTTAATTTCCTATCTGTTAGGATTTTTTTTTCGCTTATTATATTCTAATTCTATTTTTTTTTGTTTAAAGCACCTGCCTTGACCCTTTCCACATGCCCTAAGGTAGACTAGGAGATTGGCGTTAAGTCCGCCCTTGTACATTTTTGTGGATAAAGCTCAATAAATAAATACGTTATTGCGATTAAACCTCTTATTCCAGCCAGAGCATTCCAGACCTCTGAAAAAACTCAATTTTCCCGCTTCCCGAAATGTAGTAGGGGAAATAAATAAAACGTTATTAGTTTCCATAAAGGCGCGCAGGTGGCGACACAGCTGGCCACCGATATGACGTCATTAAACAAAATCTGAATAGCAAATACGAAACGTCTACGGCACTGGCTGAATTGGATTTGTGACATTTGTGTAAAATATAATATTTATAGTGTGCGGTTCGAAAAAAGAGCTACATACATATGTTGACTAGGTATAGCAGTACTTTCGGCATCGTTAGGTTATTGATCTTACTTTTTTCAAAGACTTGTAAATACCTACCAATAGAATTTATTTATCAATTTCAAAAATACATAGGATTAACGACAATCAAGGATATTTCAAGTACCTTTCGAAGTATAATCCTTGACTTGACTTGGAAATATTAAAAATGTTAATGGAATTCGATATTCAAAATTCTTTTTGACGTTGACGTTTGACATTTTATCTTCTAAAAAGTTTTCTTAGAAGATAAGTGGGCTCTCCAAAGTAATTAAGACTAAATTAGGGAATGATTTACTGATCACAATAATGGGCACTTATTTGCTTCAGAAAGCATTTAAATATATGAAAAATAGGATGGAATCAAACAGCCGTGCCACGCGTTATTGGCATCAAGATACACTTGCAAAATTCGCGGACAAGAGACGAGCCGCAGTAGCCCAGGTGAAAGAGGCGTCGCCACTAGTGATGGCGAAAGTCGCCAGTTCAAATTCTGCCCGCTATAAACATTTTGCATGTTTCTCAAAAGTGTAATCAATCAACTGTTATTTCAAGACATGAATGGACAACTAAAAACCTTTTCTTTTCTTTTTCTTTTCTTCTACGTGATCAAGTCCTGTGTCTTGTAAAATGCCTTTTTTTACGGTAGATATGCAAAACCTCGATTCGATATGCAATAGCTTCGATTCTATCAGGACACCTTCTTAGCTAATAATTAGTTGAAAGGTGATCGCATTTTTTAATATTTAAGTTTAGTCTAGATTTAAAGAATTACAAATTCAGAATAAGTTAGTCCTAATTATAAAAGAAATTCAAACCATACGATGAAGCTTTTGTATTATGGTTTATTTTACACTTACAGTGCTATATACTAAAATAGTAGATTTTACAACAAGTGCACAAAACGGACCATCTTCATCCGAGACTTTTAGCAGCCCGAGCCGAAGGCGAGGGCTGATAGTAATGTCGAGGTTAAAATGGTTTTGTGGACGAGTTATAAACTCTGCTTTTCACTTTGATTGCGAGAAAATAAAACAATAGTATATTATATAAGTACCATTTATTTAATTAAAATTCAAAGTAAAATTTGTACAGTTTTGAATACTGAAAGAAATTGTTTTTTCCCGAGACTTTGGCGGTAGTATCTGTTGCACAACTCTCTGTGCATTAATTTCCATAAGCGTATTAGGAGAGAGTCTTAAATCCTCTTCTTCACTGGTCATTTTTAACAATTTTAGCAAATTGAAGAAATTACGAAAAAACAAGAGCTGTTTCCCGCCGCTTTTTTTTTTTTAAATCTTACGACATTGGCATTAGGCTTGGGCTGCAGACCTATACAGCCTACTATTTAAGCCGACATAGTGCTATTTCAATTTTTCATACATATAAAATGAAATAGCACTATGTCGGGGCGATATCGGCGTTCGGGGCAGACGCCCTTTGGCTGTGTATGGCTCATTTTCTTTGCCTTCATTTATGAGTAGATACGTTCTTGCACTTGTGCATAAAATGCGATTTTGTGCAGCCTATATCCTGCACCAATAAGCTCTTTCAGAGCATGAGAAGTGAAATAGTAGATTTTACAACAAGTGCACAAAACGGACCATTTTTATCCGAGACTTTTAGCAGCCCGAGCCGAAGGCGAGGGCTGATAGTAATGTCGAGGTTAAAATGGTTTTGTGGACGAGTTATAAACTCTGCTTTTCACTTTGATTGCGAGGAAATAAAACAATAGTACCTATATTATATAAGTAACATTTATTTAAAAAAACAAGAGCTGTTTCCCGCCGCTTTATTTTTTTAAATCTTACGACATTGGCATTAGGCTTGGGCTGCAGACCTATACAGCCTACTATTTAAGCCGACATAGTGCTATTTAAATTTTTTCATATATATAAAATGAAATAGCACTATGTCGGGCCGATATCGGCGTTCGGGGCAGACGCCCTTTGGCTGTGTATGGCTCATTTTCTTTGCCTTCATGAGTAGATACGTTCTTGCACTTGTGCATAAAATGCGATTTTGTGCAGCCTATATCCTGCACCAATAAGCTCTTTCAGAGCATGAAAAGTGAAAAATAATTTGTATTTGTATTTGTAATTTTTATAAATGGAAATAAGTAATTAAAAAAAATATATATAGCGACAGCCGGGGATTGATTCAATATCCTATTTTAATTTATGAAAATTATATAGCACTGTTAGTGCAATACAACCGTGCTTCGGAGGGCACGTTAAGCCGTCGGTCCCGGTTGCTGTCTATGATTACTTAGACGGCGGTCGTTACACAACCATGTCAGAGGCCTAATAGTGGTAGTAGGCGGTTGAAAAACTCTGACACCAGGGTTCATCAGGTCGTTGAACGACTTGATGTCCCAAACGAAGAAAGAGAAAGAGAGTGCAATACACATCATACTACATATGAAATTTGTTAACTTATAATGTTAACTAACTAATATAGACTCTGGATTTTAATTGTCTAAAAATAAATAAATAATTATTATTATCCATGCGCCGTGTGATGCCGGCTTAGAGTAGCATCACCCCATATCTTTCTCGTGGGTGTCGTAGGAGGCGACTAACGGACTCGAGGGTGTGCATTGCAATTACAGGCGATCGGCTGACTACCTGTCACTATGGCGATCGATACACAATTTTGCGAATGACCCTCAAATAGTTGTCAGATGCGGCGTAAATATCCGTTTTACGGCCGTTTACGCTCTGCCTACCCCGTAAGGGATATAGGCGTGATGTATATATATATATATATTTTTATTATGCATCCAATGTATTTTAGGCGATGAGCTGACAACCTGTCACTTTAGTCATACACAGTTATCTGATTGCCCCTCAAGCTTTTGTCAGACGTGGTGTTAATATCCGTTTTACGGCCGTTACCGCTTTGCCTACCCCGTAAGGGATATAGGCGTGTTTTTAAATAAATAAAATTAAAAAAATGTATTATCCATGCAATGTATTTTAGGCGATGGGCTGACAACCTGTCACTATAGTCATTCACAGTTATCTGATTGACCCTCAAGCTTTTGTCAGACGTGGTGTTAATATCCGTTTTACGGCCGTTACCGCTCTGCCTACCCCGTAAGGGATATAGGCGTGATGTATGTATGTATGTATTATCCATCCATAGTCCATGCCCATGCCACTCAAATATGCGGGCGAGAGATATGCGAAGGCAATAGGGGCGCAACGCAATTGTTGCGATTGTGTGGTGTACGTGGTACAGATACATACATACATACATAAATCACGCCTATATCCCTTACGGGGTAGGCAGAGCGTTAACGGCCGATCAACGGATATTAACACCACGTCTGACAAAAGTTTGAGGGTCAATAAGATAACTGTGTATCACCATAGTGACAGGTTGTCAGCCCGTCGCCTAAAATTGCAATACACACCCTCGAGTCCCTTAGTCGCCTCTTACGACACCCATGGGTAAGAAATGGGGTGATGCTATTCTAAGCCGGCATCACACGGCAACACGTGGTACCTACAGATATATAGGGTGAAATTTGACTAGTGACCGATAGCGAAATCTTAAGACCGGCTGGTAATAAGGAATAATCTTCCCCAAGGACCATAGGAAAAAATCGACATCAAATACAGAATTGCTGGTCAGATGATTTGTGTATTTTTTGACATATTTCAACCTATGTCCATTGGGGAAAGTTGTTCCTTATCACCAGCCCGTCTTAAGATTTCGCTATCGTTCACTAGAAAATTTCACCCTATTTACAAGAAAGAAGCAACAGAAAGGGTATTATCAAGCCAAAATTAGGTCAAAGTAGGTACTCATAAAACTGGACAACTGTCCATGGTGCTGCAACGGTTTGCTCATCTTCTCTCTTCTCTTCTCTTTTTGTGTGGGACTGAGTCGTCCAACGACCAGATGATCCCTGGTGTCAGAGTTTTTCAACCGTCTACTACTAGTAGGCGTCTGACATTGTTGTGTGACGACCACCGTCTAAGTAATCGAGACCGACGGCTTAACGTGCCCTCCGAAACACGGAACCATTTATTATCGGACAATCAGGTTGTTCACCCTGCAATGTCCTAACCAGACCGGGAACAAATTCACGAAGTGTTAAATTTATCACCACCCACCGAGAATCGAACCCGGAACCTTTGCGTCGCAGGCAGTCGCACTACCACTGCGCCACATCGGCCGTCGAGGTACCTACTTAAACCACACAACAATCACACAAACATTATACGTTGCGGTGCGCCCCTATAACCTTCACTTACCTATCTCTCGCCCGCATATTTCTTTGTACCATTGAGTATGGATACACATATCACGCCTATAATCCCCTGCGGGGTAGGCAGAGCGCAAACAGCCGCAAAAAACAGACATTTACGCAACATTTGAGGGTAATTCAGAAAATTGTGTATCGCCATAGTGACAGGTTGTCAGCCCATCGCCTAAAATTGCAATACACACCCTCGAGTCCCTTAGTCGCCTCTTACGACTCCCACGGAAAAGCTATGGGGTGATGCTATTTTAAGCCGGCATCACACGGCATAGAGTGAGTATGGATAATGGTCACAATGAGGCCACTTTTAACAGTTGCTTAAAATTTAAAAGTAATAACTCAAAATACTGAAACGGGGTTCTTACAATCTTACCGCGATACTTATTTGTATTTTATTAAGAAAAAAGTACTCAGAAAGTACTAAAAATCATCGTTAGATGGCGTTGAATACCTGTGGGGCATCTTTGCTGGGCAGATTTTTAGTCTTCTTCTTTTCGTGTGGGACATAGAGTCTTCCAATGATCCAATGAACGTCCTTAAAAATGTTCCTTAGGGAAAGTTGTTCATAGTTTCATTGGATGGTTCACTCCTTAAAATATTTGCAGCTAAATAAATTTACAGCGGTGATCTATAAGTCTAATTAAACCTTAATCTCTTATTTCGTGTCCCAGTAACAAAAGAATACCAGCTGTCGTTTCTAGTAGTTGCTTTTTTTATCATAAACATTTGAAAGATTACTTATCGATATACAGATGGTTCGCTCACTGTGTACTACCTACGCACTACGTCCACGTGCGTTTTTAAATATACCTAACCTACGCGAATGTTTCGCACACAGATAAATATATTTTCGTTTGTATTATAGATCGTACGACGTGTGGTGCCAGCTTAGAATAGCGTCACCCCATTTATGTCCGTAGGTGTCGTTAAGGGCGACTAAGAGATGAATCCAGATAATGGGCAGCAGCGTTTCCTGTTAATACAACACCATGTACTGCGCTCGCCAATCCGCCTGCCAAGCGTGGTGATTATGGCAAGTACGGTCGTTATATGAGTGTATGGTTCTTCTGTGAACCACCTTTAATCTTTGCCACCGCCAAATGTCGGGGCCACCAAATGTGTCCCATCGCCGTCGCACGCGCCGACATTGTTTGTACAGATGGGCGGGAGACGTAGCGCCATGAAATTCAAATTTGGAACAAAGAATAGGTAGGTTAGAGTAGTTTAAATATCTAGAAGGCGTTGCTTACACAAAATGAAGTCAAAAGTTAAGTTTAGGTTCTTTAAAAACCATGTCCTTTGTTTATTTGAATATTTATTGCAGACGTAAATAAACAAAGGACCAATACGTACATATATCATGAGTTTATCTCTTGCGGGATAGGAAGAGTGTAAACGGCCGAAAAAAAAACATTTAGCTACGCCAGGTTGGACAAACATTTGAGGGTCATTCGGAAAATTGTGTATCACCATAATAGAAGGTTGCCCATCGCCTAAAATTGCAAATACACATGTAACCCTCTATTCCCTTATTTGAACTTGAACACCCACTCGAAGGAAATGGGGTGGTGCTATTCTGAGCCGGCATCACACGATGAGGACCAATACCAACATCCTATAAAAATAAAGTTTTAGGCATGCATTAGTGATAAGATTGTATGTGTAGTATTAATTTTACACATGGTTTGGTTGCGTTTTTTTTGTTGGTAAGGCTCTTTCTATCTCAAATTGTTGGTCACAGACATTACTTTATATTTTTACGTCTGTTTCTGGCTAGTTACTACCCGCTGTCGTGTCAGAATTTAATGTATTTGGTTGATTTCTTCATTGTTAAGTGTGCAAAATTATGATAAGATTATCTTCCTTGTCATTACTGTAAAACTACTCTACTTCTCTTCCTCTTCTTTTCGTGTGGGACACCGAGTCGTCCAACGACACGATGAACCCTGGTGTCAGAGTTCACAAGCATCTACTACTACTAGTAGACCTCTGAAATGGTTGTGTAACGACCGCCGTCTAAGTAATCGTAGACAGCAACTGGGACCGACGGCTTAACGTGCCTTCCAAGGTACGGAAATATCTTTCTTTTCGGACAATCATGTGGTTCAGCCTAACCTAACCTAACCAGACTGAAAACAAATTCACAAAGTGATAATATCAATTTTGTGAGTGCTCCACTGAGAATCGAACCCGGAATCTTTGCGCCACAGGACTCACAGGCAGCCACAGTACCACTGAGCCACATCGGCTGTAACTATTCTATTATTATTATTTTATTTTTTTATTTATTTAAACATAGTATACATAAACATACAAACCAGTCAAATGCCTTCGATAAACCTCATAAAGGTTTGTCTCGATGACATAATTCCGCTATTATTATAAAAAAGAAACAATACGAAACTTAAGCTATTACATTAAAGTAGGAACTTACAATATACCTAATAGTATGCAACAAGCTGACAACAACAATACGTAAGAATGTAGGTACAGTCATAAGAATAGATAATAATACTTCTACTCTATGGTACAGTACAGTAGCCGGCCGGCCAGCGCAGCGGCGTGGCGGAGGCGGCGTGGTGGGGCGGTCGGCAGTAAGTACGGTCGGATTCATAAGTGGAGTCATAGTTAGACCACTTGACAGAATGCAATACGGGTTATTATCCTCTGTACTTACTTTACTAACTTACGCACACACGTAAGATTATCGACTGTAAGTAGAAAAGTCCACCTTAAGGCGTAGCATTAAAACTTAAACAGATTACCACCTATAAGCGACATCTATGTAATCTTTGAAATAATTACTCGGTGATAGCCTATTCGCCACTACATCACCACAAAGTATACATCACACTGGTTTGTCTAAAACTGTTTATAGTTATCCTTATTCGTTCACTTGTAGTAAAGCAATAGATTACATATCTTTATTTCGTCGTATTGATCACAAGCTACCGTAGCTTAGCGGTAATAGTTCTTACCTTCTAATCAGAACGGAACCGGGTTCCCATCCGATCTCTGTATGTTGAATAATGTTTTTTAAATGTTTTTACCATATTTTCTCCAGTAATAATTATTTTATATAATATTTTTCAATAAATTCATCTATGTATTATATCTATAAATGTTTATTGTAAATTATGTATCAAAATATTATATCTAAAAACATAAACCTATAATATTGTAATAAAACAAAAAGTAAGGTAAGAAATTATTTTATTGGTAGGTATGGTATCACTTTATGTAAATAACAAAATGACATGAATGAGATCTTTTGGTAACCATAAGATACGAGTATGTAAAACTACATAAAATACTTGCTCGTAATACTTAGTTAATAGTTTTGTTTGAATGATAAAACACAATATTATGTAAAATGATATTAAGTGTTCATTAGCTGAAACATCGATAGGTAATTATTTATAAGATCATAGGAATGATCCAAATCTTAGATTGAATCTTTCAATAAAGTTATTTAAGTAATAATTTCGTTAGTAATTATTTTATTGTTCTATGTTTAACGATGATGCACTTTCCTCGGAAGTAAAAGTAATTGTAATAATAATAAATCAGTTATTTGCCTACATCTCAAGGTTTAAGCTTAAGTACTCGTTTTCGTAATGAAAAGATATTGAAGCAAGGCCTTAAGATAACTGACTAATAATGATCAATCTTATATAAATATATATCGATGTTTTAGCATAATTTAATTGCTAATGTAATGCTCCACAAATACCTACTGCAATAGTAGGCGGGTAAGCAGGTAAACAGAGGTTGAGTGAGCAACGATTTATCGGGCCCGCTTCGGCATACATTGCTGATTATTTTGTGTATATTCATATATTATAATGAAATACACAAGATAATCAGCAATGTATGCTAGATCGGGTCTGATTGGAATCTTAAGTAAAAATCGCCGCTTACATAATTAGTATTTGGTGTTACCTCCGCTGTTTTCAACAACACTTAATAGACTCGATCAAATAAGTGCATATATCTGTTCCTCTGGTACTCTCCCACACTCCCAGGCAGTGAGCCTCTAAAGCTTCTGTAGTTCTTTCATTGCGCATGTCCCACCTTTGCACCATTAAACCCCATAAATTCTCTATGGGATTTAAGTCCGGAGATTTTGCTGGCCAACGAATAACTTGGATATCTGGGTGCTGACTCAACCAATTATACACCACGGCAGCTCGATGCACTGGACAATTTATCCTGGACAAATGCAAAACGAGGAACTTCACTAGCAGGATAAACAGTTATGGCGGGTGACAGGAGTGATGCCAATAGGCAGAATGTAGTGTTCCAGGTGGTGTCGGGAAAAGGGTAGCTACCCGCCTGGCCGGGTGTTGTGGCCAGGGGACCGACTGGTCCACCTGGATAGAATTGGAAGTTGTATATATGCGTTGCGCGGTGAAACACTTCGATACCGCGTTTCAGGCTCTTTGTTCTGTCACGTGGCGCCATCTTGCAGCTATGTTGGAACTTCTGTTGCGACTTGCTTGCTCGTGAACCACTTTGAGTGAGCTTCTTGTTTGTAGCTCCCAGAGGTCGCTACAGTACTCCCCCTCAAGACCGGAGGTCGATACTGTCAGCGAGCGAAGTGGGGCTGATGACGTCATGTAGCGTGTTGATGCAGTCAGGCGTGGCGAAGCAGTGCTGGTTCCAATGTCCACGGTGAGTCGGGACGTCTACGGTGGGTCGAGACGATGATGGAAGACCAGTGAAGCTGCCGTGCTGTGACTGCGGTGGGTGCTGATGACGTAGTAGTTGGCTGCATGCTGTAGTGGTTGGTGCGTGGTTGAAGGCTGCGAAGTCCAAGGTAGGGGTCACCAATATGGCGGGTGACAGGAGTGATGTCAATAGGCAGAATGGAGGGCTCCAGGTGGTGTCGGGAAAAGGGTAGCTACCCGCCTGGCCGGGTGTTGTGGCCAGGGGACCGACTGGTCCACCTGGATAGAATTAGAAGTTGTATATATGCGTTGCGCGGTGAAACACTTCGATACCGCGTTTCAGGCTCTTTGTTCTGTCACGTGGCGCCATCTTGCAGCTATGTTGGAACTTCTGTTGCGACTTGCTTGCTCGTGAACCACTTTGAGTGAGCTTCTTGTTTGTAGCTCCCAGAGGTCGCTACACAGTTAAACATTTCGCACCGTCGGCGTCGTCGGTAGCATGCTTTCCTGTAGCATATCAACATAATTAGCGGCAGTTGCACGCCCTGTTTCTTGTGCTACTAATTCGCCTGGACCAGCGGCAGAACCATTTTCTTCATATTGTTACACCATCATCCTCCGCTGTGAATCATTAATAAGACGAGTCGAGTTTTTACGCTACCTTCCTCTTCAAAATGTGTAACCCAACGTTTAACAGTCTTCCACTAAAACAAAGTAGCATTATTAATAAAAAAGTTTATACTAATCGGTTCACAGCTACCAACATACTATGAGTCAAAGTTTTTAATATTTAAAATACAATTGTAATGAAATAAAACTATACTTACGGCCAGACCAGTCTGATTAGCAATTTGAGTTAAATTGAATCCAATATCATGCAGCGCCACAGATAATTGCAGCGCAACAATACGCTGCTTATCCTGCAAACTGATAATAGTATGCATTTCGAAGAAATAAACACTGAAGTTTAATAAATAAACTTAGGTTAAAAAAAATCACTTAGCACACGCACTATCTCGCAAACGATCTAGCAACAACTAAAATGTAATTCAAAATTTACTAAATTTTGCTTCATTTGATAAAATAAAAATTACAACTAAGATATCGGGATTCGATCCATTGTCTCCACAATAACGGTCAAGAATTTGCTTGACCGCGCTACTGACCACGCTACCGAAGCTAATGATTCATGTAGTGAAATAGTCAATACTACTCAGCCTATTATACAATGGTAGTTCGTCAAATAATAGTATGTTATACGTCATTTGTGTCATTGTGTGAGTGTAGCCGCGGGTGCGAGCGACTTGTTTTCTGAGGTTTGTGTTAACTATGACTCCACTTTAGAACGCGACCGTACGTCGTCACCCTACCCTACTACCGTTTCTACTGATTTACAGTTTTTGTGGTACTCTACATGACTAATCAATTACATTCCTTTCTCGAGTATTTTATCTGTGCTCGAGCTAAACCGTTTGATGCCGGCTTAGAATAGTATCACCCCATTTCTTACCCATGGGTGTCGTAAGAGGCGACTAAGGGACTCGAGGGTTAGAATGTGTTTTGCAATTTAAGGTGATGGGCTGACAACCTGTCACTATATACTTTAGTGATACACAGTTATCTGATTGACCCTCAAACTTTTATCAGACGTTGTGTTAATATCTGTTTTACGGCCGTTAACGCTCTGCCTACCCCGTAAAGCGTGATTTATGTATGTAAGTATGTATGTCGAGCTAAACCAGTTATGTGGTGTAATAAAGAAGTACCGACCTCCTGTTCCTATATATGTTAAGTAATAACAAATACAAGCGGAAAAAACAGTACAAGGCACACACAATACTTCGTATTTTACACAACGTAGTTTTTTTTACGCCCTTTCCACATTGAAATGAAACTCGAAACATTCACGCAACAGTTTTAGTCCCCCTGTATGCCTGTGCATAAACCGCGAGCGTGGGAGTTCCCACCTGTGAACACCATGTATAGTTGCTATTGTTACGACAAGCGTTATGCATTAGGACATCCTGTACCTGAGATGAGTGAGACGTGTGTCATCTATTTGACGGAAAATTACAGCACTTAAGTTATTTTATGAATTGATACAAACGTTTTCATCGTCGACTTATTTTGACAGATAACGCGTATTTTGCGTTAAATTATAAGACATGTAAATTTAAGGTAAGTTAATAGAATTTATAACCCAAATTGAGGGCAAAGGCGACTAATTTGACTAGAAATTTTGAAGAAGCCATTGTCATTTTTGAACACGACAGGCATTAAAGTGTCTGTCTATTTGACATAAAGTGACAGCATTAATTAAAGGTGATTTAAAAGATCGTGTCGTGAGAGGGTGTCGTAAGTCGTAAGAGGCGACAAAGGGACTCGGGGGTTTGTATTGCAATTTTAGGCGATGGGCTGACAACCTGTCACTATGGCGATACACAGTTTTCCGAATGACCCTCAAATGTTTGTCAGAAGTGGCGTTTTTGCGGCCGTTTACGCTCTACCTACTTCGCTAGGGGTTATAGGCGTATGAAAGTAGATGGCGCTGTGTGAATTGTCCACGATATTTATTTTATTTTATTATTTATTTCATGGAGGCCATTGTACTACTTTGCATACATACATAAATCACGCCTATATCCCTTACGGGGTAGGCAGAACATTAAGGGCCGTAAAACGGATATTAACACCACGTCTGACAAAAGTTTGAGGGTCAATCAGATAACTGTGTATCACTATAGTGACTCACTATAGTAAAATTGCAATACACACCCTCGAGTCCCTTAGTCGCCTCTTACGACTCCCACAGGAAAGAAATGAGATGATGCTAGGTATTCTAAACCGGCATAACATGGCAAGATAAGAGAATTTATATCCCGAATAGCGGCCATTGTACTACTTTACGAAGCAGTAAATACAAGTGCCTGTAATGCGGGTATTTGCTATGTGAAGGTGATGCGGGCTGGTACACAGCTGGTCAGCATGGCGGCGCATGGATGTGATTGGTTCCAGAGTCCATGGTTTATTTAGTTATCAAAGTATCTATTTAACTTATATTAAATTTCGGTTCGATTTTGCCGGCTTAGAATAGCATCACCCCATTTCTTTCCCGTGGGCTTCGTAAGAGGTGACTACGGGACTCGAGGGTGTGTATTGCTATTTTAGGCAATGACAATCTGTCAGTACGGCGATATACAATTATCCGAATGACCAGTTTACTCTCTGCCAACCCCGCATATTACCCTTGGTCATCCTTAGCTAATTTTAAATAATTGCAATTGTGGAATTGATTGTATGAAATAAATAAATCTATAAAAGGCGATATTATGCACTTTACTTACTGCTGCTATATGTAAATTAGTTTAAATACTTACAGACATTACTCAATAACTTGAACTATGACGACTAAAATAATAAGTATACTTCTATTTCTTCTGCAAAATATATCTGCTAACTTCATTCTCGCTTATTAACCAATTTAAATCACTAAAAAAACCTAAAATCTCGCGAAAATATGAGCGCAAATAAACGTCTGTTTCTCTCTGGCGTAGCGCGAATGAAAGAGACAAACTTTTCAGTTGAAAGTTACTTAGTTCGAAAAGTATTACGACTTACGACCTTTACTTGTAATATCACTTTTACTGCCTTCGGAATCCATACCAAGTCCCAGTTAAAACACCTAAGTATTTTACGCAAATCAATCATCCGATATTAGTTCAAAAACTAAATCAATAATCAAAAGAAAGAATACAAAATTGGATCCGACCCCGAAAAATCATAAAAACTCCGTTTAATTTTCATGTCCATGTCGCTGGCTCCCCAAAGTATATATTTTTCAAAGCTGAGAGGCTCAAACGTTTGTGACGAATGGATGGACTCTTATTTTAAGACTGGTTTTCAATGTGACGCTACCTAGACTGAGATCTCAGGTCAAAAAATTTGGGGAGCCAGCGACATGCTTTTAGGTTAGAATTTCAGAGAAATCATCAGATTACTTATTAACGGCGCAATGTGCCAAAATGATGGCTATGCCAAAGAAATGTGACGGAATATGTGACAGCTACAAGCACATTCAATAGCTATGTGACTCAACTTGAGCCGAGAAATAAGCCATGGAATGTTTCCAACCCATGTCGCTGGCTCCCCAAAAAACCGGCATCCGAAATCTATGCGAATACCACCTAAAACTACTAACCAAAGAGGAATTCTCGATCGTTAGGCAGTAAATACTCGTTCTTCAAACAATCTCCTCTAGAATCAGCTTCGTTTTTGAGAAAACACAACATTTGTTTTTGTATGAATATACGGGTGACTACATCGTTCAACCCTTTGGGACAGTTTCAGGAACTTATGGTTTCATGATTTCTGTACAGATTATACTAAATATTACCTTAAATAATGTTAAGAAAAGGCCTCGCTTTAATTGATTCCTATAATCAATATATAAATATCGTTTAATCTCATAAAACTGTAGCGTTGTTACATTTTTACAGTCTATACAACATGTATGTAGGTACAGTCGGTTGTAGCTCATAAGGTAACAGGGATAGTCCAAAAGAACTGAATTATTTTTATCTCCAGTAATTAAATAATCAAAATTTAAACTTATTCTCATAAAAGAAGAAATTTTCTACTAAAACATATTCATGTCAAGAAAAAAATATTGCTAAGGACAAAAATGATTCAACCCTTTTGGAGTACCCCTGGTACCTTATGTGCTATAACCGACTGTACATTCACTCTCAACAAATGCCTAGTTGATTGAGATGATGATATGATAGGTAAATTAAAACTGATTACAGTAGTTCCACTAAAATATTTATAAAATCAAATTATAATACGACTGGTTGTGTTACCTGATGGGCTCGTGGTAGTACTTTTTAATTTTTTTTTTTTTTTTATTTGTTAATCTGTCTTCAGGTAGTAACCAATTTTTTTTAAGTTGTTACTTCCTGACGATGGTGCAATGAAACCGGTCGCATCATAATTTAAATTCATAAATATAGGTACATTCGGACCTATCCATGAAGATCTCTTTTCAACGCAAATGAAAGGGACTTCCGATGTGCTCCCGGTAAGTCGCCGGCCGCGTCGGTGATGATTTCTCCCGAACGACAACAATGAGATCGTGTATACAAGCATATTGGCATACTACAATGATTTAGTACTATAAATGTTATAATAATAAACCGTGGTAAATATTGTTTTTTTTTCATATGTTGTATTTTAATTGCTGATTATACTTAGTAGTTGTTTGAAATACCGTCAAAATCTTAGTACCTTAAATAGGTAAGTTGATGTGCTGCTAATAGTACCAGCACAATTTAAACACTAAGAGCCCTCCGCAGACATTGTTCAAGGTAATATATAGTATAATCTGTACGGAAATCATGAAACCATGAGTTTCTGAAACTGTCCCAAAATGGGTTGAACGATGTAGTCACCCTTATATTCATACAAAAACAAATGTTGTGTTTTCTCAAAAACGAAGCTGTTTCTAGAGGAGATTGTTTGAAGAACGAGTATTTACTACATTACGATCGAGAATTCCTTTTTGGTTAGTAGTTTTAGGTGGTATTTGCAAAGATTTCGGATGCCGGTTTTTTGGGGAGCCAGCGACATGGGTTGGAAACATTCCATGGCTTATTTCTCAGCTCCAGTTGAGTCACATAGCTATTGAATGTGCTTGTAGCTGTCACATATTCCGTCACATTTCTTTGGCATAGCCATCATTTTGGCACATTGCGCCGTTAACAAGTAATCTGATGATTTCTCTGAAATTCTAACCTAAAAGCATGTCGCTGGCTCCCCAAATTTTATGACCTGAGATCTCAGTCTAGGTAGCGTCACATTGAAAACCAGTCTTAAAATAAGAGTCCATCCATTCGTCACAAACGTTTGAGCCTCTCAGCTTTGAAAAATATATACTTTGGGGAGCCAGCGACATGGACATTAATTTTCTCTCGTTCGGGCGCTTTCCAATAGTTCACATCTGCTACAGAGGCGCCATCTGGCACTGTCGAAACGCAGGTGCCGGTTCATTACAATGAAGAACTTAGCTGTTTAACCGACTACGGTAAACATAGAAGGGTAGGGAAAGCTTATTGGGAATATGACGGCCGATGTGTCGCAGTGGTAGTGCGTCGCCAAGGTTCCGGGTTCGATTGCCGTCTGCTTTTAATTTCTTTGTTTATTCTATATTATTCTTTTGCCAATTGTAACCTCATCTATCACATTTCATATGTTTAACGTTGTCATAGGTACTTACTTTTAAATGTTATCAATGTTTGTATTATAAGCGCGGGTTCACCCGTCACAGGTGTCTTTAGACACTTAGCGGGTTTGTAATAAAGTAATAAAGATTTTTCAATTTCAATAGCAATTTCAATACCACTTGATTAAGACATTGCCGGCTGAACTACTGATTGTCTGAAAAGAAAGACGGTTCCGTGCTTCGGAGGGCACGTTAAGCCGTCGGTTCCGGTTGCTGTATAAGCTTACTTAGATAGCGGTTGTTACACAACCATGTCAGAGGCCTACTAGTAGTAGAAGGCTGTTGCAAAAGTGTAACACTGGGGTTCATCGGGTCGTTTGTTGACTCGGTGTCCCACAAAATAAAATAAATGGGGAATCCTGTACATGGAAATCCTGTCAATTGGTCATTTGCCGGACATAGTCAAAGAAACTAGGAGCCAAGAGCCATAATTTCAAACAAGCTTCTATGTTATAATCAATCATTTTAAGTACCTATTGTAATCAATCATTTTGAATAATGCCGTGTGATGGCTTCGTATAGCATCACCCTATTTCTTTCCCCTCAGGGTGTCGTAAGAGGCGACTAAGGGATTCGAGGGTGTGTATTGCAATTTTAGGCGATGGGCTGACAACCTAAAAACTATAGTGATACACAATTATCTGAATGATCCTCAAATGTTTGTCAGACGTGGCGTAAATATCCGTTTTGCGGCCGGCCCTCTGCCTACCCCGCAAGGGATTATAGTCGTGATATATGTTGTAGTATAGAGGCATCGCCTTCCCTACGTTAGCTATAAGTAGATCATAAGCAAATTGTTATACGCGCACATTTGGCAGTCAATATACGATCGTAGCCTAACACAGACGTTTCCTTTACGAACCCTCTACAGCCCACATTGCAATGTATGTATGTATTTATGTTCTTATTTCAGTGCGTAAGCCTTGATAGTGAATGAATGACACGTCAAATAGCGAGTTGGTCTACTTAGTTTGGTGGAGAAGTATTAAATATCGCCCACACTTTGCTACCACAATTTTCCCTCTCCGAAGTCTCGGTTATTGGAATGTCTGGAACACCTGCGTTTCGCAGATGGTGCTGGAAAACTATTAGGAACGATAACTCACGCCTGTGTTCTATAAAGGGACGTAGAGAGTCAATGGCCAAATTATCGATTACTTACACTTAAGATAGAAACCTTAACCGTTTATTGTACACAATATTACACAAAGGACACATAAACAATACACAACAGGTCGGCTTATTTCTAAAAATAAATCTCTTACAGCAGATCTAAGGTAGCGAGAAAGTGAGGCAGATGACGTGTACAAATTAATAAGTATGATACAAATAAAGGACGGCTAATAAAACAAGAATAGTACAATAAATAAAAATAATAAGATTTTCAAATAGATACGTTCTTATCTAAACTATAAGATACATACATACATAAAGCACGCATATATCCCTTACGGGGTAGGCAGAGCGTTAACGGCCGTGAAACGGATATTAACACCACATCCGACAAAAGTTTGAGGGGCAATCAGATAACTGTGTATCACTATAGTGACAGGTTGCACATCTAACCCTCGAGTCCCTTAGTCGCCTCTTACGACACCCATGGGTAAGAAATGGGGTGATGCTATTCTAAGCCGGCATCACACGGTTTTACTATATAACTATAAGATAAACTTACTTACCTACAAATATTATGGTCACCTACCCTACAATGACTGGGCCGATGGCGTAGCGGATAGTACCCTTGCCTGCTACGCCGAGGGTCTTGGGTTTGATCCCCACAAGACACAAATATTTGTTAAGTCAATTTCAGATATTTGTGTTTTGTCTGGGTGTTTCTACGTATAATATGTGTATATTTACAAACAAAAAAAAAGTATATAAGTAATAATATCAGCCATCTAGTTCCCATAGTACAAGCTTTGCTTAGTTTGGGGCTAGATGGCGCTGTGTGAATTGTTCAGAATATATTTATTTATTATCACTACATAGTATAAAGTAAAGTAGCTTCCCGGGTCTGTCCCTATGTCTGTTTGTATGTATGCTTAAATCTTCATTACCACCTAACGGATCTTGACGTTTATTTTAAAGGTAGAGTGTTTCAAGATGAAGATTTTTATTTTATTTTTTATTTTATTATGATAGGAAAACTAACAGCGAGCATAACAAAGTACTAATTTATGTATTATTTAAGTACTTATTTATGTATGATTTATGTTGGGAGGAGGTCTGTTTCCCGTGGGAAATCGTTTAGCAGCGGGTGAAACCGCTGGGCGGGCCGCTAGTTATTCACAATAGAAACAGACGTGCTTTTTTGTGATTTTATTGACCATATCGGAAAACAGTTCGCAAGAATTTTATCAGCTACAGGAGTGGATGTATGCGGGAGTTCGGTTATCACATCGACACTGCATCGCCCGCATGCGGCTGTCGTAGCGTCAGCAAAACAACTCGTTGGGTCTAGGCCACGGCATAAGAATAGATAATAATACTGCGTATAGAAACGAAACTCCTTTGTCTGGGCCCCAAAAGCCGCGCTTTAAATACCTACTTCCCCCCGCAGCCCGTAACGCCCCGCACTCTCCCGCGCTTTAAGTCGGGGCTGTCACGTGCCAATAATTTTATTCCAGACTAGCGGCCAGGCAAGCGGTTGCGACCTTTGCTAACAGTTTTCCCGTGGGAACAAAATATTTACCCATTTTAAAGTCTTACCTTACCATTTTATTGTTAATAGGTAGGTACAGAATTTTAAAATAGGTGCAAAACATACCTACGATACGAATGTGCTTATTGATCATTATCAGCTAACAATGACTTACGCACCTAGGTAGTTTAAATTATAAAATGGAAACTAGGTACCTACGTAAGTAAAAATAGGAGTACACACAACAATTACGTATAATAAAGAATGGTAGGTACCTAGGTATTTACTGTAAAATCATCACTTACGTTGGCTCATCTTTAGGCAAATTAAAAAAACTTAGATGCGGAGTCTTCCTCGCATCACTTTTGCAGCCATACACACCACAATAATTCGGCATTGCTAAATTTTTCACAAAAAATGAAAATTTAACCCGCATGACGAACGTTTCCGCGGCGAAGCGAAGCGCACTCCCGACTGAATTGTTCTCTAAGAGACAGCCAGACGGATTGACCTTGAGCGCGTCTGGAGCGAGAGTGTCATCTCTATGTGATTTCTACTCTATGGCCACGGATAGAGGCCCGCAGAAAAAAGATCTTTCGGGTCAGGTACAAAAACACAAAAAACCAACATTTATCACGCCTTAATCCCTTGTGGGGTAGGCTGAGCGTTTACGGCCGCAAAATACGGTCGCTATCGCCACGTCTGACAAACATTTGAGAGTCTCATTCAGAAAATTGTGTATTACCATAGTGATCGGTTATCAGACCATCGCCTAAAATTGTAATACACATTAAACCCTCGAGTCCCTAAGTCGCCTCTTACAACACCCACGGGAAAGAAATGCGGTGATGCTATTCTAGTCGGCATCACAAGGCAAATGTTTATAATTGTCTCTTAGTGTTTTAACGATATGCTCATTGTAATGTTACAAGTAGGTAAAGGATGTTGGCATTCCTAATTGCAATAGAATAAAAAAATTGCCGTGTATTTACAACAAAGATAAAAGTGTTTCAAATATTTGTGCATATGATTTGACGCTGTCAAAAAGCTTAAACCACGTCTAACTTCTTTATTAATAAGACCGTAACCGTTCTATTACAAAAATGTAAGATGAGCATTAAGACGCTGTATAAACGTCAAGCGTTACTTTTTATTTTGTAATTATGACTTTAATGTTTGAAGACCCGGTTATTCCATTGAAACGATATTTTTGCTGTCCTTCCCCACAGTACGGAGCGGTATGGCAGCGGCCCGCATCGGCGCGGGCTATGGGGGACATTTATCTTGCCTCAATTAATACGCGCCTGACGATCTTTGCACTGGACTTACCTTTGAATACGGGTTTATGAAGAACCAATTAAGAACTTAAGTATAATGTATGATAATGTCATAAATTTTATTGTGGAAAACATGTTTAAAATTAATGGACTTTTTTCACAAAGTAAGTATTGGCGGCTGCGCGCCGAATACTTTTTTTCCTAAAATTGGTTACACATTCTGTAAGGGAAGACGCTGTACATACAACCCTAATAAATAGGTAGGTAAGTACCTATACCTATACCTATACTTTGCCGTGTGATGACGGCTTAGAATGGCATCACCCCATTTCTTTCCCGTGGGTGTCGTAAGAGGCGACTAAGGGACTCGAGGGTTACATGTGTATTGCAATTTTAGGCGATGGGCTGACGACCTGTCACTATGGTAATACACAATTTTCTGAATGACCCTCAAATGTTTGTCAGACGTGGTGTAAATGTTCGTTTTTAACGGCTGTTTATGCTCTGCCTACCCCGCAGGGGATATAGGCGTGATGTATGTATGTATGTATGTAAGTACCTATAGTACGATCATACCTACCTAAGGCGGTTCTCCCACTTGTACGTCGCTGCGTATTTTTTGCGCATCTCAACGCATGCGGATGTCAGTGTCAGAAAGGAAAGAGCGAAAAGGCTACAGTGCGTAACATATGCGATTCTTCCACTTGTCAAGCGTCGCTGCGTATTTTCAACGCACTGTAACGCATGCATCTGTCAGGAAATTTCTAATTCGGATCTTATTCCCATACAAATACGACTACGGTGCGTAACAGATGCGTCTGTCAATTCGTAAAAAATACGGATTACAAGTGGAAGAACCGCCTCAATTTCAGCAATTTAATTTTAAATTGATATTATTTAAATTTGATGTTCTGTGTTTCGTTTGACGCTGCACAAACCTACTAAGAAGGATAGTACCTATAGTACGTCCATACCTAACTACAAATACTGCACCGGTTGTGTGGTCCACACCACACACTGTCCGCATGTGGCTCACACGCGACTCTGCTATTTGTGTCCGGTCTGTTACGTTACGATGGCTACGTACGCACCAGATTTGTATTGTCTTTAATCGGGATATAAATTATCTTAACTTACCTTCAATTAGTGCTGTCACTTTCCGTTAAATAGGTTTAGAAAAGAATTGGAGATATGTAAGTCCTGTTATGTTTAAAAATGACGTCACTAGTCAATTTAGTCACCATTGTTTTCGTCGTCGCCTTATTTTGACAGATAACACATATTTTGCATCAAACCATAAGACATGACATGACTAAAATATCTCCTACCCTTGTCTAAACCTATTTAATGGAAAGTGATAGCACTAATTTAAGGTAAATGAAAAGAATGCACATCCCGAATTGAGGCCATTGTTTCAATATAAATGTTCTGTTTCGTTCCCCGCTGTACACTTCTACAAGAAGGTTAGTTATAGTACGTCCATACCTAACTACGTATACTGCACCGGTTGTGCGGTCCACACCACACACTGTCCGCCATGTGGCTCGCACGCGTCTCTGCTATTTGTGTCCGGTCTGTTACAATGGCTACGTCGTCGTTACGTACGCACCAAAATTACTCACTTCTATTGTCCTCAATTCGGAGTATATATTCTGATTTGAGGTCATTTTTCAAATTTTAATCATCTTTCACTGCGCTCGCCAATTCGCCTGCCGAGCGTGGTGAGTACGGCAGTACCCCCCGATAGGGGGAGGCCCATGTCCAGTAGTGGACTGTTGTGTCTCTTAACTAAGTAAGTAAGTTCAAATTTTATGTTCTGTATTTAGTTTGACGCTGTACAATTCTTCTGAGAATGTAGGTAAGTACAGTATTGTCCTATTAGGCGGTAGGCATCCGTAACTGCATATTTTTAACGCGGCGTAACGTATGCGTCTGTCAAACGAAAGGAAATTGCCATTTCCGACTCATTTCCCATACAAATACGGCTACAGTGCGTAACAGATGCGTCTGTCAATTTTTTAAAAAACCGCTATAATTTCAACGATTTATTTTTACATCGATATTGTTCAAATTTGATGTTCTGTATTTCGTTTGACGCTATACAATTAATTCTTCTGAGAATGTAGGTAAGTATAGTACCAAAGTACCTACAGTACGTTCATACTAACTACGTATGTATACTGCACCGGTTGTGTGGTCAACACCACACACTGTCCGCCATGTGTGTCTCTGCTATTTGTGTCCGGTCTGTTACAATGAATGGTTACGTCGTTCTTGTTACGTACGCACCAGATTTACTCACTTGTAATGTCCTGTTACTAAATCGTACATGCAATGGGATGGGCGATATTGAGATTTGTAATAGCCACAATATAAGTAAAAACCTGTGGCAGCCGCATTTTGATACGGCGACGTGATCCAGTTTTAGTACCTCTGGGATTTAGTAAACACCCGATAAAACATTTAATAGCGTACAAAATCGAATTTACAGAATGGACTTCACTGTATTTTCTCCTCTCCTTCCAATATTACATTAATCCCATATTTATTGGGAATAAATGAAATCCTTTGCCTTATTTCATTTACTATCCTTTTTCAGTCTATATTGCTGAACGAAATTCTTTGATTGGTCCAAATCTCACTGGAACATAGGCCGCCTCTTATTTAGGGGGGTATTTGCCAAACTCACCACGCTTGGCAGGCGGATTGGCGAGAGCAAGATTATGTTTACACCTGGATAGTTTCCCTCTCCCTCTAAACCTACCTGTGTTTATAGTCTGTAAGTTTAGGTACTTATCTTTTTGTAAACAAATGAAAGCAAGTCTTTTATTTTCTTAGTTTCGACGTACTCATATTTTTCGAACCAAAAAAAGAGTAATGTTTTAAGAGTTCATGTATGTATGTATATATGTGCGATTCTTTAAAGGACTGAAACTCGTTAACCACTGAACAGATTCGAATGGGAATTGTATCGGAAAATCCTTACATTATCCCGAGTGTCATAGGCTAGATTTTATCTCAGAAAGCAGTCGTGTTCTTAAATTTTTAATGCATAAACTTGTATTAATTTATATCAACGTAACATACAACACAGTAGTAGTTGTTATTAAATGCTGTCAAATACAATCAAAAGAAAAGCAATAAAACAAATTCTTATTGAGAAAAAAAAAGCATAAAGCACTTAAAACTTAAACAGAGAATTATAAAACAACTGCTTGAGCTAATATAACGCGGCTTAACGATAAAGGCCGGTGTCTGCGTATTGTCACTTGTATTATGCATTACACTCATATTTGGCCGTATAACTGATCCGTCACCTTTGTCAAGAACCTACACGAACAGACTTTAGTTCAGTTTTATGTATGCAAGTAAACAAAAAAATGCTTTTAGCTGGTGACAAATTAAAGAAGCTATTGAGTTGGGGCTGACAAACAAACAAAGTTAACAAAATGATAAGTTAAAATTTACTACGCAACCCTAAAAACGCATTGATTTCGTCTCAAATAGGCAGAGTGGCGCCATCTGCCCGAGTCACATCGTTTCTATATTAATGCGGCAACAGCTGGTCACCCTACACCCTTCCTATCTGTAATCTATTATGAAAAAATTGTATACCTACGTTTGCGGAATAAAAGAAATAACCAGTTTAGTGGAAAACCTCTTGTGAGTTTAATTATAGTAAACTGAACAACTTTATGAAGCACTGAATATAAAATTTTAAAACACTTCTAAATTGGTAAATTTTCAAGCGCGGGCAGACTTTGAACCTGCGACTTTTGCCATCACTAGTGGCAATGCCTCTTCCATCTGGTCTACCGCGGCTCGTTCCTTGCCCGCAAATTTTGCAAGTGTATTTTATGCCAATAACGCGTGGCACGGCTCCATCTAGCGGGTTCGTTTTACGAATACCCAGCGACTTATTAATTCTTTACAGATTGAATGTAGTCTACGCGATGAAATTTGGTATTTGTGTCTACACGTTGCAACATTTTAGTGCAAATTTTTATCTTAGTTTACCTGGGATCGATTTATTCTGGTTTATCCATAATTTTTTTCCGATAAACCAGTATAACTTGATCCCTCAAATGGATACCTAACCCCGAAGTGCAATTAATTTATATACACACACACATATCACGCCCGTAATCCCTTGAGGGGTACGCAGAGCGCAAACGGCCGCATAAAACGGACATTTACGCCACGTCTGACAAATGTTTGAGGGTCATTCAAAAAGTTGTGTATCGCCATAGTGACAGATTGTCAGCCCATCGCTTAAATTTGCAAAATCCCTTAGTCGCCTCTTACAACTCCCAAGGGACAGAATTGGGGTGATGCTATTTGACAATGCGTATATATTTATGCCGTGTGATGCCGGCTTAGAATAGCTTTACCCCATTTCTTACCCATGGGTGTCGTAAGAAGCGACTACAGGACTCGAGGGTTAGATGTGTATTGCAATTTTAGGCGATGGCCTGACAACCTGTCACTAAAGTGATATACAGTTATCTGATTGACCCTTCCTTCCATTCTTTTGTCAGACGTGGTGTTAATATCCGTTTTACGGTCGTTAACGCTCTGTCTACCCCATAAGGGATATAGGCGTGATTTATGTATGTATGTATGTATTGTCAAATTCCACTATAGTCTGTGGTATAAATCCATCAGCTGCCGATTCCCAGGCTCCCTCGGGAATGCTAATATTGTTGTTCTGTTGGTAACCCTACTTGTTTTGTTTACATTTCGACCATTGAACAGCAATGCTCTTAACGAATTTGAGGTTAGATTAGAGATTGAGTGGCTTTAGCATTTACATTACATCAGATTGCCGTGTGATGCCGGCTTAGAATAGCATCACCCCATTTCTTACCCGTGGGAGTCGTAAGAGGCGACTAAGGGATTTGAGGTGCGTATTGCAATTTTAGGCGATGGGCTGACAACCTGTCACTATGGCGATACACAATTTTCAGAATGTCCCTGAAATATTTGTCAGATGTGGCGTAAATGTCCATTTTTGCGGTCATTTACGCTCTGCCTACCCCGCAAAGGATTATAGGCGTGTTAAATGTATGTACATTAGATTTCCGCCCAACGGTTTCACCCGCTGCCACTCATTTTCCCGTGGTAATAGTTGTTTTCCTGCAGTAAAAAGAGGCCTATGTGTTATTCCAAGTTATACTCTACCTGTGTTTTAAATTTCATCCAAATCGGTGAAGCCGTTTGAGCTTGAAGAGGTAACAAACATAAATACACACACAAACTCTCAGATTTGTAATAATAGTAAGAAATAAAAGCCACATGAGTCCAGTGCTGGACATGGGCCTCCCCCTATTGGTGGGTATTGCCGGTATTGCCATACTCACCACGCTTGGCGAATGAATTGTTGAACTAGGTACCCTATCTCTGTCTAATTTTCTACTAAAGAATCACCTTCTTGAAATTACACGTACTTCCTTAATACAGAATAATTAATTAATTATCCACACTAATATTATAAATGCGAAAGTAACTCTGTCTGTCTGTCTGTCTGTCTGCTACGCTTTCACGGCCAAACCGCTGAACCGATCTTCATGAAACTTGGCACAGAGATTGCTAGTATAACGAGAACGGACATAGGCTACTTTTTATCACCATTTGAGGGTCTGGAGTACAGATGTAGACCACCAGGTGTACCACCAGGAGCCCAGCTAAACTATTAGAGATACAGGCATGGTTCCAAAACAAAAGTTGTTCAATATGATGCGCCGCTTCTTTTCACAAGGACATTGAGGATCTGGAGTACCGTATGTAGACCACCAGGTGTACCACCAGGACCCCAGCTAAACTATAAGAGATACAGGCATGGTTCCAAGACAAAAGTTGTTCAGTATGATGGGCCGCTTCTTTTCACAAGGACATCGAGAGTCTGGAGTACAGATGTAGACCACCAGGTGTACCACCAGGAGCCCAGCTAAACTATTAAGAGATACAGAAATGGTTCCAACACAAAAGTTGTTCAGTATGATGGGCCGCTTCTTTTCACAAGGACATTGAGGATCTGGAGTACCTTATGTAGACCACCAGGTGTACCGTCAGGAGCCCTTCTAAACTATTAGAGATACAGAAATAGTCAAAAACGAAAGTTGGCCAGTATGATAGGCTGCTTCTTTTTACAAGGACATAGAGGATCTGGAGTACATTATGTAGACCACCAGGTGTACCACCAGGAGCCCAGCTAAACTATAAGAGATACAGGCATGGTTCCAAAACAAAAGTTGTTCAGTATGATGGGCCGCTTCTTTTTACAAGGACATTGAGGATCTGGAGTACCTTATGTAGACCACCAGGTGTACCATCAGGAGCCCACCTAAACTATTAGAGATACAGAAATGGTTCAAAACGAAAGTTGACCTGTATGATGGGCTGCTTCTTTTCACAAGGACATAGAGGATCTGGAGTACCTTATGTAGACCACCAGGTGTACCATCAGGAGCCCACCTAAACTATTAGAGATACAGAAATGGTTCCAACACAAAAGTTGTTCAGTATAATGGGCCGCTTCTTTTTACAAGGACATTGAGGATCTGGAGTACCTTATGTATACCACCAGGTGTACCATCAGGAGACCACCTTAACCTGAACCTGTTTCTAAAAAAACTATCTAACGCGGACGAAGTCGCGGGTAAAAGCTAGTTCTCTATAAAAACAGCCCGAGAGGCTGCAGCAAAATACCAGGGTGGCATAAGCCTCAGCCGTCGTGTGAGAAAACAGCTGAGCTGGCCGCATCCCTCAATGAATTGTTGAACTAGGTACTCTATCTCTCTAATTTTCTATCAAAGAACCATTTTCTCTAGCCACTGAAATTATACGTACTTTCCTGTTACAGAATAATAATTTATTCTCTACAAAATTACGCCTGGAGGCTGCAGTAAAGTACCAGGGTGGCATAAGCCTCAAGTGTCGTGTGATAGACCAGTGAGCCGGCTGCATCTTTTACCAATGAATTGTTGAACTAGGTATTCTATCTCTCTAATTTTCTATCAAAGAACCATTTTCTCTAACCACTGAAATTATACGTATTTTCCTATTACAGAATAATTATTCTCTACAAAATTACGCCTGGAGGCTGCAGTAAAGTACCAGGGCGGCATAAGCCTCAGGCGTGTGAGTGAACAGCTGAGCCGGCCGCATTTTTCACCCCCCTCCCCCGGCCGCACCCCTCCCACGCCTGCCAAACCGCGCGCCCCGCTTCCGATACAGATGTGTTTGGAAACGGTTGGTTTAGGTTCGGAGTTGTGATGATTTAAGGATTGAATGAATGAGTGAATCTATTTATTAATCAATCTATAAAGTATTCTTAAAACTAATACATAGCCCCACAAAACCACTATTCTAGGTTTTGTCTGTGGGATCGTCGATTTCCATAAAATTAATGTATACCTTAGTATTCTAATCAATAGCTATGTAAGGTTGGTTTAGGTATTTTGAAAATGAATGCCTACAACCGTAGCGTCCGTAGCGCGTAGCTAGCCTGTCGTAGCGTGGAGATTTTCGTAGCAAAGATCTACGGATCTGTAGCATTTAAAAAACCTTCAGGACCAAGACAATACGTAAATCTTATAACCTAGCTACCTATATAGGTATGTTAGGTTTATTCGTTTTGTGTGATAGGGTTTGCACTTAGCAAAATAATAGCGAAAACTAAATGCATCCAAAGGCGAACGCAATAAACCGTGTAAATCCTATGATCCCAAAGTATACGCAGCCGGTTTGTTTGTCCGTCTGTTTGCACACGGACGCTGGCACCTGCGCGCAGAGCTATTTGCCTATTCGTTACAACCCTGACAGGTTTATGTCAGAGTTTATTGTAGTACAGTCAAGCTCACGTGTTGTTAACCGCCAATGTAAGTCTTACGCGCGCGGCATAAAAGCGGTCTAAAGTCCAAGCAGTCTAACCCAGCCTGATCTTGACTGTACTTTCTTAGTTTACGCTGAAGTATTAAGGCAGGTCATTGGGGCATAAATAAACTGTGTGCATTAATTTGAAAACCTGCAAAATTTTCGAACGCGGGCATGATTTGAACCTGCGACTTTCGCTAATACTAGTGGCGACGTTTCTTCCATCTAGGCTACCGCAGCTCGTTCCTTGCCCGCAAAATTTTGCAAGTGTATTTAATGCCAGTAACGCGTGGCACGGCTCCATTTTCCGGGTTAGTTTTGCAACTAATACACGGCGACGAATTCTGTCTTTACCGAAAGAATGTAGCCTAAGCGATGAAAACCCGCGATAAATTGAATACGACATATTTTAAATTATTTTGTTAGGTATACAATTTTTGAAAACTTGCGAAATTTTCAAGCGCAGGCAGTATTTGAACGTGCGACTTTCGCCATTACTGGAAACGTCGTCGCTGTTGATCACGTCGGGGTCACCAGTTTAGGAGGAGTGATGATGAGGCCAGTAGGCCGAGTGACGACTGTGAGGAAAAGGGTAGCTACCCGCCTGGTCGGGAGTTGTGACCAGGGGAACGACTATTCCAACCAGACATGTTTGGAAGTTGTATATATAGCGATCGGCGGAATAACTTCAATACCGCGTTTCAGGACTTGTATGTGGAGCGCATGCGCGCCGCCACATCGACACCTCTTCCATCTGGGCTACCGCAGCGCGTTTCTTTCCCGCAAATTTTGCAAGTGTATTTTAATGTCAATAACGCGTGGCCACAGAATATATAATAGTACTGCGTGGCACGGCACGGTTAGTTTTGCACTTAATACCCGGCGATTAATTCTTTGGAGCCGTTCAAAGATTGTATACCTACCTAACACGGAGAGTGTTTTTAAAAATTCAGTATTCAAACTGTGTGAATGTTTAATTACTTAATTTTATTGCCGTGTGATGCCGGCTTAGAATAGCATCACCCCATTTCATTCCCGTGGGTGTCGTAAAAGGCGACGAAGGGTCTCGAGGGTGTGTATTGCAATTTTAGACGACAGGCTGACAACCTGTCACTATGGCGATACACAATTTTCCGAATGATCCTCAAATGTTTGTCAGACGTGGCGTAAATATGTGTTTTTTACGACCGTTTACGCTCTGCCTACCCTGCAAGGGATAAAGGCGTGATATATGTTTGTGAATGTTTAAAAATCGGGATTGTCCTTGGCCTTCGTAGATATCAACTTATATACTGGATTTTTACACAGTAAAAAGAAAGTAGTCAATAAATTAATAAAATGTCTTTCAGACGCAAATAAATTATTTTTGATTTTCCCAAACGCGCTTGATTGATTGTATAAAATAATAAAATCAACTTGATTCTATTACGTATTACATCTACTTGATACTAAAATGCTACCGTGTTATGCTGGCTTGCAATAGCATCATCTTAATACAACCCGTGAGTGTGGTAAAAAGCGACTGAGGGATAAATTTATCCAGGGAATGGGCAGCTGCGTTCCCTCTAAATGTAATACTCGTAACTTGCACTGCGTTCGCCATGGTGAGTACGGCTATATGCCCCAAAAGAGGAAGACCCATGTCCAGCAGTGGACTGGGTAATGTAATGATACCAACACCAAAAAACCCCGATAATCCCAACAAAATTAGCGGTTCCCAAACTTCAAGCGCGTCGGACAAATCAATTTCTGTTCAAATAAATAAGTGTTTCGGCTGCGGTTGACAGGCGCCCCTGTAAGGGATTGCCTCGCCAGATGTGACCCCCCAGGGGGGCAAAAACCCCGCCTTTGCACCCCCCCTGGGTTAAAGGATTACAATTATCGATGTTCGGTAAAGGTGGATTGGCTATTAAAAGATTTTTGGAGGTGAGGCAAAGGTTTTATTGAAAATATGAAAGGTTTTCGGGATTCGGCTTTTATAAATATGGTTTCGAAATGAGGTTAGGAAATTGTGTGTTCCCAAATGGTTGAATAGTTTGCTTTGAAATAAAAAGCTTTGCGTAAGTGGCAGTGCCTTTATTGTTATTTTTTTATCCCGCCCGAGCCGGTTTTCTATTAGGACATTACAAAATTGTTGTAAAAAAAAAGAAAATTGTGTGATACAAATTTATTTCTTTTACAACGACGGTTCATGACGGCAATAAATGATAATACTATCCTACATTGAATAAAGCATTTCAATTTAAACGATTTAAGAATGAAATTAAAGGATGAATCAACTTTTTATAAGAAAATATTTTGGTTTAACTTAAGATGTCGGCCAATTAAGAAAATGGTTGGTTATAATAAAGAAAAGATGGGAAAGAGTCACGTCTTAGAAAATCTCGAAGTCGACCTTAGGGCTATTAAAATAGTAGGTACTTACTTTACTTACTTATCAACAAAACAGTGGTGTTTGTTTTCACTCAAAAGTTAAATGTTGACACCCATGGGTAGAGCTGGGGTGATGCTATTCTAAGCCGGTACCTCACGGCATCGTATCCAAAATCAAACAACACTGCAATGCGCAAATACAAAAAAACAGTACCCAACAAATCACAAAACTAATTCTTAAAGCGCGACAAAAGCCGAAACGAGCGGCCATTTTGAAAAATTAAGCATAAAAATTCACATTAGCGGCCTAAACGTTGTTATATTATACGATTTCGTAAATGAAAATCCATATAACACACCAGTCGGTGGCACATGGTGGCCAACACGGATGTAGAGATGCTGGAATAGCCAATGGAATGTGAGCGTAGTTGACCGTGAGTTGCCGTTGAAATTTGAAACACAGGTAGAATAACCTATAATAACTCATAGGCCAATTTTCACCGCGGGAAAATGAGTGGCAGCGGGTGAAACCGGTGGGCGGAAATCTAGTAGTTTATAAGTAAGTGTGTCGGAAGTATGGTAATATTGTTTAAGAGCAGAAATTGGATTGAGTGCCAAGTGTAAACCTTGTAAGAAGATTCTGAAAACCTTCAATCAGGTTTTCACTTCATATTCTATTTCTCTTTTTAGTTTGGCGAAATGAGCCTTTTATTTGATTGATCTCATATTTTATTATTTGTGTGGCACTTTGATTTAATCTTTTAGACTTTGTATGTAAAATAACCATTTTTTACTATTTTCGTAAAAACAAATGTTGATTTCAATATACATAGTTATGCGATAAGGCCGCCTTTGCGCATTTTTAGTTTAAGTTTTCCTGTTATTTATTTGTGTTTTGAATGTGCAATACAGTGTTTTTACTTACTTACTTACTAACCTAAGGTTCTTTCAATGTTTTTCTTTATCTATTTTATTAGTGAAATAATTTGCAATAATTGATCCTCGAAATTGCCAAGATCTCGCGAAATTGATTTTGTGAGATCTCGTCCGATCCTCAATCTCACGAGATTGCATTCTATCTTGCATTATTTTTCTAAGGAGCAGCTTCATCGTAACAAAACTTGAAGTTCGATATTCATTTAATCTCTTATGAATGGCAAAAAGTATTAGCCTTCTCTATCTTAAATCAGGCTGTCATACTGGAAAATAAATACTGAGAAAAAAAAAGCTTTTTTTAAAAATGCTTTTTATATAAAAGAAATCTTGACCCTATTACAAATAACATTTGGAAAAAAACTGCACTAGAAAAATCCTGTACCGCGGAAATCCGAGTTATATTAATTTCCATTTTTACCTTCATAATAATTCATTAATTTTTATATAATTCAATGGTTTATTTATCTTTATTTATGACTCTTTTTTTTCTACTTAAAGGTTTTTCGTAAGAGATCGCTCTTAGCGACATGGCCGCTTTTGTGAATTTTCAGTTTAATGTGTCCTATATTCTATTTTTATTGTGCAATAAAGTGTCGAAACTTATTACTTTACTCTTGTCGCTTCCAGTTCTCATATTCTCCCGCATTCATTAAAATTTGGCGCGCCGTCCTAAACACCTGACGCCAACAGCTGTGCTGGTGGTACATTACTGTTCTTACCCGACTTCACCGAGCAAAGTGGGTTCATTCTTTAACTCATAACTTCTTCTTCTTCTTTTCGTGTGGGACACCGAGTCGTCCAACGACCCGATGAACTCATAACTCATTTTACGTTACGTTACTAGTTTCCTATCACATAACCATTTTTGAAGTTTTAAATTGTGAATTGAAGGTGCCGTGTGATGCCGGCTTGGAATACCATCACCCCATTTATTTCCCGTGGGTGTCGTAAGAGGCAACTAAGGGATACGAGGGTTACATGTGTATTAAAGGTGATGGACTGACAACTCTCTGAATGACAAATTATTGTCAGACGTGGCGTAAATGTTCGTTTTTCACGGCCGTTTAAGCTCAGCTAGACCCGCAAGGGATATAGGCGTGATATATGTTGAAGGTGCGGTCCGTCCGGGCTGATACTCAAAGACATTCGAAATACTATGTCGTGCATTATTATGTCATGCAATATAGGGTCAAGCAATAACAATACATGTTAAGCATTATCGATGTTGCGCAATATCCTTACGCCCTGTATAATTTTTGAGTAATATTCGCGTGACTACCGTGTTATACCCGAATAGAAATCTCGTTAGATATGACTCTTACTCGCTAAGAACATTTGAAAATACAATTAATCACACTGCACACCTGCTGACCGCGCAAAAACCAAGCGGATTAGGGCCGACGCACATCTAAACCTGTTTGTAACTGAAAATGAATAAGGAGTTTTCTTTTCGAGAATAAAATTGTTTAACATTCTAAGAATTCTGTAGATGGCGTTGAACTGACTACGTTACTAGATGCCAAAGCCAAAAGGCATGAAATAAGTAAAGATTTTGGATTACCGAATCTATCAACGTTTTTCGCTTTTTGTCATTAATCAATACTCTGTTTTGTTTGTACGTTGTTTTCGTTAATAGGCGCAGGGACCCCTTAAAGGATTTTTTTTTGTGATGCGAGTGATATAATATAACAATGATTAGTTACGATTCGTTTTACAATCTCATACGGCCGTGTGATGCCGGCTTAGAATAGCATCACCCCATTTCTCACCCATGGGTGACTCGAGGGTTTTAGATGTGTATTGCAATTTTAGGCGATGGGCTGACAACCTGTCACCATAGTGACACACAGTTATCTGATTGACCCTCAAACTTTTGTCAGACGTGGTGTTAATATCCGTTTTACGGCCGCTAACGCTACCCGGTAAGGGATATAGGCGTGATTTATGTTTGTATGTATGTATCTCATACATCCCAGTGAGAAAATGGAAAAATTATGTGACGTTCCGTTACTTACGTTGCGTAGCAAGTACAGCGCCATCTATTCAGCGACTAGGAAAGGATAAAAAAAAAGAAACCTCCGTAATAACAGACTAACAGTGAATACTACTCGAATCAGAATCAAAAATCATCTGAAACTGACGCATGTTAGACGTTACTTCGAAACCAACCTAATGGAACTGTCATCGCCAGTTACTAATCGTGGCTTACCTAGACGACACGGTGCTTAGCTACAAGCGGTAATATTGAAATAAATTTTAATTTAATAAATAGAAACAACACTATTAATAAAAATAAAAGTTTGCTTGAGTTGTGCATTAAAAAACTAAACAGGGTGTAAGAGACGGTGTACAGAAAACTTTGCAGGCATGATCAGACCAACCGAACAACTTTTACTATCACTTTGAGTGCACAAAGATTGCGCTACCGCCTGGCTCGCGACCACCATCCCACCGAAGTCTGGCGCCAAGTAGCTTGCTGCGTTCCGTCAGTGTGTGGGAGTGCCAGTGCCTTTGGGGGAATTGGAGGATGTCAGTTGCGCTATTCAGAACCGGTCTTGGACTCTGGGCGATACTGTACCGGGTAACTCATTCTGGAGGGTAGCGGGATCCGAAGCACGGTGCCAGCCGTTGGCCGACCGCAGTCAGTAGGGGGCCCAAGTAGCACGCCAGCCACGTGCCAAAGGCTGCCCCGCCAACTCGCGAAAAATCCCGATATGCTCCACCGTGCCAGCTGGCGACTGGATGGGAGGACCCGGTGGCCATATTCGGGGGGGTTCGGGCGTCCCCGCAGTCTCCAAATGAGTTTCCCATAGGTCGGTTAAGCTCTAGTGTTCCAGTGGTTAACTGAAATGCGCCTCGACAATTCAACTTTTTCCCCAAAAACTCTCAAATTATGAAAAAAGTAAAAAAGAAGAATAGGTTTATACAACGGCTGCACTTCCTCCCAAAAAAAGTGCACCTCACTAACATCCGAGGGTTGCACTCCAATCTCGATCCGGTCCATCACCACCTTGAGACCGAGAAGCCGCACCTGTTCTTCCTAACGGAGACGAAGATAACAACACCGTCGGACGTGGCGTACCTCAACTACCCGGGTTACTCTCTTGAGCATAAGTTCAAGAAGCAGGCTGGGGTCTGTGTGTATGTCCGCGATGACATTTGTTGTCGTCGTCTCCGTTGCTTTGAGAAATCGGGTTTTTCTGCCATTTGGCTACTGGAGGACTCTGGCGTGGAGAAAACTCTATATGTCGGCGTCTACCGATCGCACAGCGGTGACCAGGAGACGACAGCGCTTTTCAATTACCTCGTTGAAACGACAGACGTAGCACAGCAAAGATACCCGACAGCGAAGCTAACTTTTCTGGGGGACTTTAATGCCCACCATAAGGAGTGGTTGTTCCCGTTCCAGAAAACTGACCATGCTGGGCTAGAGGCGCGCAAGTTTGCGTTATCGCTAGATCTGACCCAGCTGGTGAATGTAGCTACGCGGATACCGGATATCGACGGCCATACACCCAATTGCTTGGACTTGCTGCTGACAACTGATCCAGACAGTCATTCAGTTTCGGTCTCAGCTCCGCTGGGAACGTCCGACCACTGTCTGGTGAAATCCGTATCGACCTGCTCTCCTCTCGATGACAGCCCCAGGGGCACGAGGCGAGTTTGGAGATACGAGTCAGCAGATTGGGAAGAGATGCGGCACTTCTTTGCATCTTACCCGTGGCGTCAAGTGTGCTTCTCTTCGCGTGACCCCTCGTGTTGTGCAGATGCGGTTGCGGACGTGATTCGGCAGGGGATGGAATATTTTATTCCATTCTCCGACATCCCGCTCGGTCACAAAGCCCAGCCTTGGTTTAACGCAGAATGCGCCCAAGCTGAGGCGCGTAAAGAATCGGCATACCAAGCTTGGGTCAAGGCTCGCGACTGCAAATTAAGAGCACGTAGGGTTCGCGCGAAGAAAAGAACCTTCAACTCTGCCACTAAGTCCTGCAAACGGGTTTTACGTAAGGCACGTTTTGACCATGTCGGACGAATAGGGGCCAAACTAGCATCACACCCTCCGGGTAGTAAAAAGTTTTGGTCCCTGTCCAAAGCGGTTGAAACTAATTTCTGTCGTCCAACCTTACCTCCAATGCTGAAACCTGATGGATCGCTGGCTCACTCTGCAAGTGAGAAAGCAAATTTGTTTGCTTCCTTGTTTGCAAGCAACTCACGTCTGGACGCTGGCTCCAAACAACCACCTACTGTACCTCGTTGCGATTCTTCGATGTCGGAGATCGCAGTACACATTAAAGAGGTTCGAAGAGTATTGTGCAGTCTAGACGTGAACAAGGCCGGCGGACCTGATGGCATACCAGCGAGAGTATTAAGACTATGTGCGCCTGAACTGTCTCCTGTGCTGACACGCTTGTTCCGCCTCTCTCTTAAAGAAAGAACGGTGCCGGGGGCCTGGAAGCTTGCTAATGTGCAACCAGTTCCCAAAAAGGGCGACCGTGCCGACCCTGCCCATTACCGTCCAATTGCCATTACCTCCATCCTATGCAAGGTCATGGAGAGGGTACTTAACAGTAAGTTGCTGACCTACCTTGAAGACAATGATCTTCTCAGTGACCGTCAATATGGCTTTCGCCGGGGGCGGTCTACTGGTGATCTTCTTGTGTATGTCACGCACTGCTGGGGCGAAGCCATCGAGAAAAACGGCGAAGCACTTGCCGTTTCACTCGATATCTCGAAGGCCTTTGACAGGGTCTGGCATGCAAGTCTGCTCAGCAAGCTTCCTGCTTATGGCATCCCAGCTGATTTTTGTACTTGGATTTCAGACTTCCTTAGTGAACGGTCCATCAGAGTAGTCGTTGACGGCTGCTCCTCTGACCTAATGGCCATTGATGCCGGAGTTCCTCAGGGGTCTGTTCTCTCTGCAATTCTTTTCCTGCTGCACATCAATGACCTCATTCGGCATGGTATTGTTGGATACGCAGATGATAGTACCGTTTCAGAGAGATACTTGACAGGTGCAGGGACCAGTGGGGATGAAATACGTTCGTTAAGAAAGGCCATGGTAGAGCGAACAGATCTGACCTTAAGTCTTGTCTCCCAATGGGGCGACGACAATCTGGTCTCATTCAATGCCACCAAAACACAGGCGTGTCTTTTCACTGCAAAAAGGAGTCCTTTCGACTGGACACCTACTTTTCGGGGTACATCTGTCCCAGTCACTGACAGGCTTGAGCTTCTAGGCATGGAGTTGACATCAAATCTAAACTTCGGCGCGACCATCGAGTACAAGGCTCAGACGGCGGCTAAAAAGCTGGGCGTCCTGAATAGAGTGAAGCGATACTTTACGCCTGGACAGCTTTTAACTCTTTACAAAGCACAAGTCCGATCCTGCATGGAGTATTGCAGTCACCTTTGGGATGGCTCAGCCAAATACCAACTTGCCGCTCTTGACTCGGTGGAACGCAGGGCCAAGAGGCTCATAGGCGACATAAAACTGGTGGACACCAAGCTACATAGCCTGGCACATCGCCGCAAGGTTGCCTGCTTGTCGGTATTTTATAGATTGTACTTCGGAGAGTGTGCTCAAGAGCTTCACGACCTTGTTCCACCAGCTCCCTTCTACCATCGGACATCCAGACGCACCGCCGGATACCATCCGTACCTGGTAGCCATTCCACCAATTCGGACTAAGCGCTTCCAGTCATCATTTATAATGCGCACTGCTAAAGAGTGGAACTCACTTCCTGCGTCTGTGTTTCCAAAAGCATACAACCCTAATCTCTTCAAAGTAAGAGTGAACAGGCTTCTTCTGGGTGAGCTCGCTCCATCTTAGACTCTGTCTCTGTCCTATGACCTAGACTAGAGTCAAGAGCAAACCCATCATTAATAAAAAAAAAAAAAAAAAAAAAAAAAGAGCGTTTTTTTTTAATTATCAATTGCAATGCAATAAAATAAGTTTGGATTATAATAAAAAAATATGCCAAATCCAATAGACATACATACATATATAACGCCTATATCCCTTGCGGGGTAGGCAGAGCGGAAAAGACCGAAAAAACGGTCACTCACGCCACGTCTGACAAACATTTGAGTGTCATTCAGACATATCACTATAGTGACGGGTTGTCAGCCCATTGCCTAAAATTACAATACACAACCTCGAGTCCCTTAGTCGCCTCGTACGACTCCCACGAGCAAGAAATGGGGTGATGCTATTCTAAGCCGGCATCACACGGCGGAATAATATTTATAATAAAAAATTTGCTAATTTTTTTTTATATTATTTTATTAATGATGGGTTTGCTCTTGACTCTAGTCTAGGTCATAGGACAGAGACAGAGTCTAAGATGGAGCGAGCTAACCCAGAAGAAGCCTGTTCACTCTTACTTTGAAGAGATTAGGGTTGTATGCGTTTGGAAACACAGACGCAGGTAGTGAGTTCCACTCTTTAGCAGTGCGCATTATAAATGATGAATCCAATAGAAATGGTGATTTTTTAATTAAATTGTTAGCAATAGGCGCGTAGTGGCCACAGCTGTGGCGGGCAGCGCCTCGAGCCATGTTCATTTCAATTCATTCATGAAATATCACTGGGGCCGTATGTTTGAATCAGTAGTTTTAACAACAGGCTCCGCAAAGGTTCCGGGTTCGATTCACGGCGGGACACTCATAATGTTGATATTTATCACTTTGTGAATTTGTTCCCGGTCTGGTTAGGACATTGCAGGCTTTACCACCTGATTGTCCGAAAAGAAGTTCCGTGCTTCGGAGGGCACGTTAAGCCATCGGTCCCGGTTGCTTGTCTATGATAACTTAGACGGCGGTCATTACACAACTATGTCAGAGGCCTACTACTAGTAGTCGGCGGTTGAAAAACTCTGATACCAGCGTTCATCGGATTGTTGGACGATTCGGTTTCCCACACGAAAAGAGAGTAGTTTAATTTCGCATGCGCTAGACAATGGATGCCGGATGAGTTTTGGGCAAAATGTCACTCCCTAAATGGCACTACCTGCGTCTGTGTTTCCAAACGCATACAACCCTAATCTCTTCGAAGTAAGAGTGAACAGGCTTCGTCTGGGTAAGCTCGCTCCATCTTTGACTCTGTCTCTGTCCTATGACCTAGACTAGAGTCAAGAGCAAACCCATCATTAATAAAAAAATATGTGTACAATTTGGGTCCCTTCTAATGCAAAGTCGGCGAGCGGTAGACCTCGAAAAAGATGGAAGGATGAACTACGTGCACACGCCCCTTTTTGGATGAAGGAGGCCCAAAACAGGGAAGAATGGAAGAAAAGGAGGGAAGCCTTTGCCCTGCAGTGGGACATTACAGGCTAGAATTAGAATAAGATTAGACAATGCATACACGTATATAGAATATTGCGTTTCGTTTTTTTGGGGGGTTTTTCCTGTTCAGGAGGTCCGGATAATTATACGCATGTAAACTACACGCTTTAAAAATCTTGACCTCAATTTGAAACAAATATCGTTTTCAGATGGTGGTGGCGTAAAGTTACATGCCGTGTGATTAACCTGGCCAGCCCCGTGGCAGTGCCTTTATTTTTTTTTATCCCGCCCGAGCCGGTTTTCTATCAGGACAATACAAAATTATTATAAAAAAAAGAAAATCGAGTGATACAAATTTATTTTTGTACAATGACGGTTCATGACGTCAATAAGTCTCTTCTCTCTTTTCGTGTGGGACACCGAGTCGTCCAACGACCTGATGAACCCTGGTGTCAGAGTTTTTCAACCGCCTACTACAACTAGTAGGCCTCTGACATGGTTGTGTTACGACCGCCGTCTAAGTAATCATAGACAGCAACCGGGACCGACAGCTTAACGTGCCCTCCGAAGCACGGAACCATTTTTTCGGACAATCAGTTGGTTCACCCTGCAATGTCCTAACCAGACCGGGAACAAATTCACAAAGTGATAAATATCAACTTTTGTGAATGTCCCACCGAGAATCGAACCCGGAACCTTTGCGTCGCAGGCAGTCGCACTACCACTGCGCCACATCGGCCGTCAATAAGTGATATGTTAATACGGCGCGCAGCCGCCAATACTTACTTTGTGGTTAATACGAGTACTATCCTACATTGAATAAAGAATTTCTATTTCAATTTCAATAATAGTTGTGTCGCCTATCCATTTACCTAAGATACAGGAATTCTCATTCTTAGTTTAGGAAAAGGTCAAGCCTCATAACTATTTTATATAAGTGTACGTATTTGAAATTCAGTTTCTTAATAAAGAATTATCTTATCTTATTAATATCATGCCTCTATCCTTTTCGGGATAGGTGGAGCGTAAACGCTTGTAATAAAGGAACATTTACGCCACGTCTGACAAAAAATTCAGGGTAATATTTCGGACAAAATTAGCGGCAGTGGCAGGATGAGCATGTAATTATAGCATAAGGTGTTCTACAGGATACATTTCAGGGAGTGTGCACAGTCTCTCCATGACCTGGTACCTCCATCAGCAATCCATCTCCGGGGCACGAGACGCCGGTTGGGATTCCACCCTTCTATCGTAGATACCCCGCAAATTCGCACAAAGCGATTTGCTTCTACATTTTTAATGCGAACTGCTAAAGAGTGGAACTCCCTGCCTGCGGATCTGTTTGCGGAACGTTACAACCTGGGCCTTTTCAAGGCGAGAGTGAATAGGTATTATCTAGGTGAGCATGTTCCAACATCTCAAATCAGGTGAGATAGCAGACAAATACTTACCTATTTTATATAAAAAAGGTCCTAAAATGCAAGATACACCAGGTAAGCATAAGCAGACCCACACGGCATGTTTGCGCGGTCCTAGTTAAAGCCCGCATCACATCACACTTAGCCAGAAAGACGGGGAATTATCAGAGAGTATTCCACATTCATGCGGGACCATGCTGGTAGCCCCTTTATCGTCACATAATCTCAGACCAGGAAATATTTCAGACAAAACCGTACGAGTTCGTTCATTCAGATTGAAGTCAGGAAAAGAATCAGAAGCATACTTGGAGCGTTGTAAAACACAACTACATACAAGGTCGCCCGAATAGTGACGTCCAAAGACAAAAGTATGCCTTATAATAAGGGGTATCTGAATCACCCCCAGGTATGTTTCACGATTTTTTATGTTTTCCGAGTTTTTCAATTTTTAAGTTTGTATGGGGAAAAATCGTATGCTCAAAAGTACCCATCATGAAAAATTAGGTATGCTACATACAAAAACAACCGCTCAAAAATCCTTTTCTGGAAATAAAAATAGGAAAAATACCTGTTCGTAGTTTTTTCCTCAAACACAGGTTTAAAAGTTCAACAACTACGAAAAATCGCAGAACATACATGAGGGTCATTCGGATACCCCTTAGTATAAGGCATTCAAATCTAGTCTTTGGACGCCCTTACACCCCGTATAGAGTGGCCCGAATGGTAATTGGGTGCATGCATACAGAGCATGAAACTGAACAGCTTTTCCCAAGAAACATATGTCAGGAAATGAAAAAATATTCGACCTCCCATACAAAATCACAATCAGCTAACTGCATTTACTACGGAAAGTAAAAAAAAAACGTTTCCTGTTTTTTTTAATGGGTTGTTCAGTTTTATGGTCTAAATGCAACCTGTCAGTATTCGGAGGGTTGTCCCTTACACCCTGTATAGTCATTAGCAGCGCGTCTCGTTCACCTCTGGCCGCTTGAGGCATACAAAGTTAATTTCGCGACGTAGAGTTAACTCTTTAATATTTATTTGCTCTGCGGTAAACGGCAACATCGCATCAACTAAAAAATCGGCTAAGTGCGAGTTAGACTCGTGTACGAAGGGTTCCGTACCATTAAGTATAAAATGGCATAAAATCACCTTAAATATTATTTTTGCTCTGGTTTTAGTAGGTAGTTGTTAACAGCGGCAGCAGTAATACATGTTATGAGAAAATATCTGTCTTTCTATGACTATTATTGAGATACAGTATCCAAGCAATTAAAGATAAAATCAAGCAAAAAACACGTTTTTCGTATGGTCCCTTACTTTTATTATAATTTTTTTAAATTGTTGTTATAGCGGCAACAGAAATACGGCATCTGTAAAAAATACTCTCTAACAATCTTGGTTTATCAGACACATGACACAGCCTGGTGACAGACGTTTTGACCCTTTGTGTACGGCACTCTAAAAACAGAAATCCACAAACTCAATTCCACATTCAAAATTCAAACAATTTCACCACAAAAAAAAGAAACCACGACGTTTGAAATGTTAACCTGCCAGTGTCAGGCGCACAGTTTTGAGTCATAATCGAGTATGTTAAGCACAATCGGCTCCGTAATCGAGCTGTCACTGCCAGCGCGCTGGAAGCAAAAGTTTGATTAAAGCCGAACCAATCAACTGGCGCAGAGGTCGTCAACAGTTTTCATACGTTCGCGGTTTTAGGATAAAAATGTTTGCTTACCAATCAACTGGGGCAGGGGTCGTGAACAGTTTTCATAGGTTCGCGGTTTTATGGAATTGTATGCTCTATTTTTGGACAGTGAATTTGTTTTGGAGGTTTGTGGGAAATGTTGCGCGGAATTTTTGAAATATCTGGTTTTTAATTAAAATGTTCTGCCTGGTTTTTTGTTTCGCTCGTTAAAAGTATAAGCCTATTAAGTACTTGATAATAAAATCCGAAGAAAAATAAGTACTTTTCTTTTCAATTATTTGCTATATTAACATACCATAACTTAAATTGCATGAAAGAGAATTTGTCATTTAACATACAATCAGAGTACATTTTAAAACGTGGTCTTGTGGTTTGTCTAATGCCAATTCCACTCTAAGCTTTTTGTTAGTTTTATTTCCATTTTAATTTTAGTTATTGCCGTGTTATGCTGGCATAGAATAGCATCACCCCATTTATTTCCCGTGGGAGTCGTAAGAGGCGAATAAGGGACTCGAGGGTGTGTATTGCAATTATAGGCGATGGGCTGACAACCTGTCACTATGGCGATATACAATTTTTTGAATGGTCCTCAAATATTTGTCAGACGTGGCGAAATTTACCGTTTTTACGGCCGTTTACGCCCTGCAAGGATTATAGGCGTAAGATGTTAATTTTATTTTTCTCACTGTAAATCTGTAAATTGTCTGTAAATTTTGTAAATAATAATTCAACGCTATGCTGAGAGTTTCAGCAGAGTATAGACACTTTGGAATACATTTTTATAAAAGGTTTTGGAATATATATTTCAAGCTTTTAGAAATTTGTAGAGCGATTTGCACACCTGTCAAATCAGCGTGATTGCACACCTGTTCATTCATAAGTCACAGAAACAACACTTATTTATTTCACGATTTTAATATGTCAAAAATAATTTCCTAAAGCTGCTTTCATTATATTTTTTTGTCGTGTTAAAGTGGATCTTACAATAAATGCTCTGTCCTGTCGGCCTGAGGTTTGGACAGACTGATTACTAGTTTGTTTGTATCACATAATATTTTTACCCGACTGTCGGATTATAATGCCCAATGGGTGGAGTAAGCGGGTTCTCGAGTGGAGGCCACGCCTCGGCAAGCGTAGTTGTTGGACGACCTCCGGCCAGATGGACCGATGACTTAAAGAGGGCGGCTGGTAGCGACTGGATGGCGAAAACGGAAGATCGTACCCTGGGGGAGGCCTACGTCCAGCAGTGGACTGCAATAGGCTGATGATGATGATGATGATAATGCCCAAGCAGCTAGACGGATGTTGACAAAATGAGATGTCCCTCTGCCTACCCCGCAAGGGATTCTAGTCGTGATATGTGTGTGTGTATCTCGGACGGAATGCTGTGTGTAAACAAAAGTAAACAGTTGTTACCGCACGCGGCCAGATGGCGCCACGTGTTCTGTACACAAATAGTTACAGATCATCGCGTTACACACTGAATAATAACCTGTTACAATGATGTGGATACTCTGATGTTTTATACCGGGTATCCCGTTATTAAATTTGACAAAAAAAAAACAAGTTGGAATTTTTTTATAAAATTGCATTAAAATTTGTGGAAAAGTTAAAAACCGTCAGCACCTGATAGTAACTGCCTTTAGACCTAAAGGCACTAAAGGAATGCAGTACTTTTCCTAACACTCTGTATAATAATAATAATAAAATTCTTTATTGCACATAAAAAAGCAAAGATCTCAAACATAAATATGTAAAGTACAACAAGGCGGCCTTCTTGCTATGGTAGCAAGTTCTACCAGGCAAACTTCGGGTGATAGGAAAGTGCGTTAAAGTAAGCGGGATAGTGCATATTGTATAAACATACATCAATTTAGCATGTGTACATATATCAATTTAGCAGTTGGTAAAACCGGTGTACCGGAAACTTTGCAAATAACTTTCATTATGTTAGGAAACGATTTTTTCATAGAAAGTCAGTCAACTAATCGGGAATTTTGTATGGGAAGTCGTTTTTTTTTCGTTTACCAACATAGCTTCCATAGAAAAAGTTGTTGAGTTTCATGGTCTAGTCATGCATGTTTGCAAAGTTCTCGGTACACCCACAGAGCACCCACACATCACGTGCTGTCAACCGCGCGAGTTCTTTAGTCTGATAGAAACCACACTAAAATAACGACAAAATAAATAATTTTACCCAATTTTTACTTACTAGGTTCAATTAAATTTTTTTTAAATGGCCTCTGTCAGTAAAGGACAATTCTGCCAATGTCTAAGTTCGGGGATACAGGTAACAACTTTAAAAAGAGAAAAAGAACGAAACTGGCAATTGATCGGTTGTAGAACTTATTAGGTTATTCGTATCGCCAATTAGAAGGTTGTCACAAGTTTAGAAGAATGTTTTAGTTTTTTTATAAACTATATGTACCCTCTGCTAATTTGTGTCAATTAATATGAATAGGTAAGGGCTGAAAATCAGGGCTACCTATGTTGACTAGAGCAACATAGTAGCAAGCAACCTGAGTTCCTCACCGTTTGCTCTCAGAAATTATTTATTTTTTTTGTTTTATAGGCAACATTTTTTTTTCATTTACTGCTCAATGCTGTTGTGTATTTCTATGTTGTGTTGTTATGTGTTATGTGAAGAATGAGAGTAATAAAGATATTTGTATTTGTATTTGTATATTTGTATTTAAGTTTCATTTACTATACGTCAGAATTCAGTTGTCATAAACAACGATATAGGTACTTTGACACATCGCCAGTAGTTTTAAACAAAGCGATCTAGAAGTACAAAGTGATTTTTTACTTTACTTCTAAAATTGTTTGGTTTATAGGATTCTAATAGCAGGGACTCCATTTTGACCGGTTGAAACTGGTGACATGCACGAAAATAATAAAAACAGTCAGTCTTTTGCATCTTGCTTAAACTTGCATATGCTAATGAAGCAAAATTTAATAAGATATAGTTATTTTCGTTCGTCTAAAAGTGAAAATGAAATTACTTTATTCAATGAAGGATAGTATAATTATCACTTATTGACGTCATGATCCGTCATTGTAAAAAAAAAGAATTTTGTATTACACGATTTTCTTTTTTTATACCAATTTTGTATTGCCGGCTCGGGCGGGACAAAAAAAAATAAATTAAAGTAAAGGCACTGCCTCGGGGCTGGCCAGGTTAATCACACGGCATGTAACTTTACGCCACCACCATCTGAAATCAGTGGTACACCGTCTTACACCCCGTATCCATATAGGTACGAATTTCGATTGAATAGAGTTGTTCTATTCACCAACAGTATGATTGAACTAAATAATGATTTTATTTTATTTTATTTCTGATTTATTTTATTTTGAACATTGACTTAAATTAATTTATTTCAATTGTATCGCTTATTTTATTATTAATTAATTGATTAAGTACTTTAAAGTACAATATTATTTAATTTGTTATTTTATGAATGACGTGTAACAATAAGCTTATTGCAGGATTTTTTATTGTAAATAATTATTGTTACTGAATAAAAGAATATGAATAATATGAATAGTATTCATTAACCAGCATGTTTACGAGTCTGAGCGTGTTTTGAGCGAGTATACCACGTCAAAATTATACAGGGTGTAAGGGGCAGCTCCGAGTACTGATAGGGTGCATGCGGACTATGGTACTAAACAGCTTGCCCATAGGAACGTAAGTCAGGAAACGACAAAAAATATTCGATCTCCCATACAAAATTACGATCAGCTGACTGCATTTAGTATGGAGGTCCAATTTTTTTTTTACATTTCCTGAAACGTTGTTTAGTTTCATGGTCTGAATGCACCCTATCAGTATTCGGAGGGCTGTCCCTTACACCCCGTATAGAGTGAATTTTTACTATTGACCGATAGCGAAAACACTTGAAACTGAACAACTTTCAGCAGGGACAGAGGACGAGATATGAAAAAAAAAACATTACGTTTCCCATACAAGGTTTAGTCAATCTGTATGGAAGGTATTTCTTTTTTCCGTGTGATGCCGGCTTAGAATAGCATCACCCCATTTCTTTTCCGTGGGTTGTCGTAAGGGGCGACTAAGGAACTTGAGGGTGTGTATTGCAATTTTAGGCGATGGGCTGACAACCTGTCACTATGGCGATACACAATTTTCCGAATGACCCTCAAATATACGTCAAACGTGGCGTAAATGTCCGTTTTTGCGGCCGTCTACGCTCTGCCTACCCCGCAAGGGATAATAGGCGTGATATGTGTATGTATGTGTGTATGTATTTCTTTTCCATATTTCGACGTATGTTCCTTGGTGAAACTTGTTCAGTTTCAAGTTGTTCAATAACACCAGCACGTCCTGAGTTTGCCCTATCAATCGTTAATAAACACCCTATATATAGGTGTTGCCCCCCCTACCCCCTCTCACGCAAACTACAGCTGTATTGAGTGTCCCGGTTCCCATAGGGGTTTACCTATACAGGGTGTAAGGGAAATTGACAAATCCTTTCGCGCCTACACAGTCCAGGAAACTGGACAATGTTAGATATACAAGCTGTTACAAAATAACGCAAAAATAATAATATTCTTTATTTTCATCAGTCGATGAAATAATAACAGCACTAGTCTAGGTCGTTACTACACTTCCATTCCAACGAATTTCGATTTGGCATACATTTCTGGTTATCTTTAGTTCATTAAAATGATAACACCCATGGAATAACAAGCAATGTATATCTAATTTCGCTGCGCCGCGTTGGCAACTTCAGTTGTTCTTTAAACTGTCAAAGTAGTGCTGCGATGCAACGATAATTTTTTCGAGTAATTTGATATAAAAGTATAATTTCCCTAATTTTCAAAATCGACACTACGGCTTAAATTTTTTGTCAATTGACTCTTTACAAGGGTCCCTTTTACACCCTCTCGGCTTTACTTGTTATTCTGTAACACGCGGTATACATCTATACTATCTATACATCAGCCCCCGTAGATACTTATGCAAATTAAGGCGAAAAGGAATTAGAAACCGACCGTGAAAAATGGGATAGTGTTCGGAACTTTTTATTCCATTTCGAAATAGGATAAAAAGTTTCGAATCCAAATTACGAGACAATGTTTTTTCGGAAATACTTCAAGGTATATGGTACAAAAAATTTGGCACCCAAAACATGATTTTGTCAGTGTCCCACACGAAAAAAGAATTAAAAATATATATATTCTTGCCAGTACCACGCGGCGGTTTGACCACTATGCCACTTGGCCACGTGTGGGGCCATCTGGCAACACCGTCGGTGTGTCTGTTTATGTACCGACAAACACCGCCCACTGGACAATGTCTGCTTTTACTCACCCACCAGCGTATTACAGTATTGAAACTGTTTGACTATGAATATCTTGAAATTTGCCGTGTAATTTTATTTTAATTAGGTAAACACAACGGGTAACAATCAACATTTATTATTTATTCGTTTATGTATATATATAAGGTGTAAAAAAATTAGCTAAGAATATTTTAAGGGGTGAACCAGTACGTGAAACTGAACAACTTTCCCCAAGGAACATAGGTCGAAATATGAAAAAATAATTTGACCCTCCCATACTTATGTGTTACCCGGCCGGGATAATTTGTATGGGAGGGCCAATTTTTTTTTTCATATTTCGACCTATGTTCCTTGGGGAAAGTTGTTCAGTTTCACGGACTGGTTCACCCCTTAAAATATTCTTAGCTAATTTTTTTACACCATGTATATGAAACCGCTGGGCGGAAATCTAGTGTTATGTAAATGCTAAAGCCACTCAATCTCTAATCTTACCTCAAATTCGTTTTGAGCGTTGCTGCTCAATGGTCGAAATGTAAACAAAACAAGTAGGGTTACCAACAGAAAAACAATATTAGCATTCCCGAGGGAGCCTGGGAATCGGCAGCTGATGGATTTATACCACAGACTTGTGGAATTTGACATTGCGTATATATTTTTGCCGTGTTATGCCGGCTTAGAATAGCATCACCCCATTTCTTTCCCGTGGGAGTCGTAAGAGACGACTAAGGGACTTGGGGGTGTGTATTGCAATTGTAGGCGATGGGCTGACAACCTGTTTCTATGGCGATACACAATTTTCCGAGTGACCTTCAAATATGTCAGACGTGGCGTAAATGTCCTTTTTTGCGGCCGTTTACGCTCTGCCTACCCCGCAAGGGATAAAAGGCGTGATATGTGTATGTATCGGGTCCTATGACCTAGACTAGAGTCAAGAGCAAACCCATAATTAATAAAAAAAAGTATGTATGTATATATATTTATTATACCTTCTTTTGTTATATATTTTAGATTAAAATTTAGAGATATATTTTTATTTATCGAACTTATAAATTTAGATATATATTCTCTACGCGTCTTATCCGCATTTCGTTTCATACCATTACTCTTCCCTAGGTCTGCTGTAAGAAATTTCTTATTGGAGAGAGAGAGAGAGTGCCTGTTGTGTCTGTATTCTTTATGTGTTTCTCTTTACTGTTTCTGTGTACGACATAGGCGTGATTTAGGTTTGTATGTATGTATATCTTAAAATAAGTACTTATTGGTACATTTTGTAAAATGCAAGAAACCTGAATACAAAACTTTTAAAACACTTCTCGTGTTAGGTATACAATTTGAGAAAACTTGCAAAATTTTCTACCACAGGTAGGATTTAAGCCGACTTTCGCCATCACTAGTAGAAACGCCTCTTCATCAATTGTTTTTTCGTTATCAGTCACAATCACAAGTAAAATTTTCATCCTATAGGTACCTTTAGTATAGGCTTTCCCTCGAAAACACATTCTAAAGCGTAAAGGTAAACCAATAGCTAGCCATTAAACTGATCAACTTTTCAGGAAGATAGGTCTGAAGTGAATCTTTAATGTCTCAATCCGAAACCTCCCTGAAACTTGGCATTAAAGCCGTAAAAATAATAATTTCAGCAATAGTGTGTGCGTTTGAATAGGCAATATGTTTTATATCGTGTCATTCGAGTCAGCTGGGCCGTCTGTAGCACGCGGTGCTGCAGAATTATATTACCGACACACGATGGTGGAGATACGTAGCGGTTGTAAGATGAGATTCAAAAGACAGTATGCTTTATATCACGTTATTCGAGTCATTTGGGCCGTCCGAATCACGCGGTGCAGCGAAATCATATTATCGACACACAATGGTGGAGAAACGTGGCAATTAGAAGTAATGTTTAATGTATCGTCATTGGAGCCGCTATGCCGTTTGTAACACGCATTGCTCTGGAAAAAACATAGCTATAATTATTGAAACCTAGCTAAATTTTCAAGCGCGGGCAAGATACCTAACACGGGAAGTGTTTTAAAAATTTGGTATTCAACATCTAGCTATAATACAGTTACTTGCAGTTTCATTTTGAACGGAAATTCTTATTTGATTATAGCAAAAGAATTATTTTAAACCGTTGTTTCACAGTAGGTAGTCTGTCAAACATTTGAGGGGAACATTCTCTATTGCCAATAGTAACAGGTTGTCAGCAGCCCATCGCCTAAATTTACAATACACACCCTCAAGTCCTTTAGATGACTGACACCGAACATGTTTTGAATAGAAGGTAGATTGATTGACAAGCTTGAAGTTTAGCGTATCAGAAATATGGTTTTACTTTAAACATAGTGTCACAAAAAACCGCAGCGTTTTTCCACTAAGTGTATTGTTTCCAGTTGTGTGAGGGGGTTGAAGTGGGTGTTTACCCCTTAGTTAACCTAGGTGTTGCAGACAGGTGTTCGGATACAAATTTGAGAAAGAAAATCTAAACTTAAAGTAACTTTTTATCAGTTGAATTACCTAGCTCATTCATGAAATTTCAGTGGAATTTTTATTCTTTGTCAACATTAAAGTTGGGCCAAGAAGCTTTAAATTACTAACATAATATATTTATGTTAAACTAAGTTTTTGTTGCAAGTGTGATTTGATTTACTTAAAAGCATATGCCGTGTGATGCCGGCTTAGATTGCCGTGTGATGCCGGCTTAGATTGCCGTGTGATGCCGGCTTAGAACAGCATCACCCCATATCTTTCCCGTGGGTGTCGTAAGAGGCGACTAAGGGACTCGAGGGTGTGTATTGCAATTTTAGGTGATAGGCTGACTACCTGTCACTATAGCGATACACAATACTCCGAATAACCCTCAAACATTTGTCAGACGTGGTGTAAATGGCCGTTTTTTGCGGCTGTTTACGCTCTGCCTACCCCGCAAGGGATTTATAGGCGTGTTATGTGTATGTGTATTATGTGTATATAAATTAAAGCAAATAATTTTACGAACAATTTGAACAGCGTACTGAATGAAATGGAAAGTTGTATAAAAGAATTTCAGGCGCACTTTTGACGATCTTTTTCTCCTTTTCGTGTGGGACACCAAGTCAACGAACGACCCGATGATCCCTGCTGTCAGAGTTTTTCAACCGCCTACTATTACGAGTAGTATGGTTGTGTTTCGACCGCCGTCTAAGTAATCATAGACAGCAACCGCGACCGACGGCTGAGCGTGCCCTCGGAAGCGCGGAACCATATTTCTTACGCACAATCAGGTGGTTCAGCCTACAATGTCATAACAAGACTGGAGACAAATTCACAAATTGATAATATCATCTTTGTGAGTGCCCCCTGGGATTCGAACCAGAAATCTTTGCGCCGCAGGCAGTCGCACTACCTCTGCGCCACATCGGCCGATCACATACACATACACCTTTGACGGTCACAAAATACAATACGTCACAAAATTTGTCACACATCGAAGCCGCTTCCAAATAAATTCAACCTTTACGTGACACCAAGTAAGAAATAGCGTAACTTTACCAATTGCGTAGCTGCAGTATTGAAACTAACAACCGCAGCGTTTTCCTCCCTCGTGTCACCTCCAGAAGTAGGGGGGTCCACCCCACAGACCCCCCTTTCTCGTTAGCACAGGTGCGCCTAGCAGGTGTTCGGTAGAATTTTTACTTTCACACGTTATTGGGGAACTGAAACCTTGTTACTGGCAATATTATAAGTTTGCCCGTTTATTTTACGGCGCTCAAAACGTTCTTTTTATAATTTCGTTTGTTGTTCTTTTTTTGTTTTTGAAGAATTGATCCAACAACTAGAAGCATTATTATTGATAATCGGATTGAATTTACACAAATTACTTTCAGCATCTTCTCAAATCTATGCTGTAATTTATTTTTATTAAGCAAAACGGACATAGATATCAGTGAACATACTACTCAACAGATTTTGATGAAATTCGTTTCAAATGCCGTGTGATGCCTTAGAATAGCATCACCCTATTTATTTCCCCGGGGGTGCGGTAAGAAGCGACGAAGCGACTCAAGGGTAACATGTGAATTGCAATTTTAGGGCGATGGGCTGATGAATAGACTACCTGTCACTGTGGTGATACACAATCCTCTGAATGACTCTCAAATGTCTCTCAGACCAGGCGTAAATGTCCAATTTTACGGCTGTATACGTTCTGCCTACACCTCAAGGGATATAGGCTTATATGATATATATAGGTATATGTATTTTTGTATGTCGTTTCAAAGCCTAGAACTTAAAAGTTTCTGAGATTTGCATGGGCATGAAGTTCTGCACATTCAAATGTATGAGGCAAATATCAAATAAATACACGAGTCCTGTTTTGAAGGCGAGTGTAGCCGTCAACGACCTCGACAGTGGCGCAACTTGTTTTATTTTTATTTTTATACATACAATCTATCAGAATATCCGTATCCTTAAGTAAAATAAGAACCTGAAAACTCAATGAAATATTCACTGTTATCAAAAGTGGCCGTTTTTAGGCACTTTTTTCCATAACTTTAATTGCAGCGAATATTGCATTGAGTTTGCAGGTTCTAGTTTTACTAGATAATACTAAAAACTTGGGCATTGGATATTCTGATAGATTGTTTGTATCAAAAGAAAACTTTTGTTTTGTGAAGTGGCGGCACTGTCGAGGTCGTTGATGGCTACACTGGCCTTAAAGTCGTAACACCTAGTTTCGCTATCATTCATTGCTACAACTTACTGGAACGCAAATAGTCCAGCAGTTCCGGATGTGTTGCAGAACAAGCTGTCATCACCACACCAGACATAAACCAGACCCGGTGATAGAATCCAGGTGCATCTGGGTATTCACAGCTCCAGTTATTCATACACTACCTTGCCTTGTGAGAATTTACCCAATTTTTCCCATGGTAAAAAGTTGTACATGTCACAATAAAACAATTTTATACGGATTTAGGTTGTGTTTATTTTGGATTTTACAATGCTTACGTTTCCAACTCTTTGTTTGAACTGTAAAAATAAACACAACTTAAATCCATGTAAAATTGTTTAATCATGATGTGTAATAGGTGTGCAAACTGAAGAAAGTATTAGTAGCATACATATTTTTCAGGTTAAACCAAATTTCATCCAAATCCGTCAAGCCGTTTGAGCGTGAAGAGTTAACAAATAACACACAGTGTCTCGGATTAAAAAACATTTAGTATGGAATATTGTGTGGGTATAGAGTCGACAAAGTACCCGATAAACCCTACGTGATACCATCATTCATTGCCAGACGTACTGGAATACAAATAGCCCAGCAGTTCCGGATGTGTTGCAGAACAAGCTGTCATCACCACACCAGACATAAACCAGACGAGGTGATAGAATCCAGGTGCATCTGGATCTTCACAGCTCTACACTAGCTTTCCATACATACAAACATACATTATATCACGCCTAAAATCCCTTGCGGGGTAGGCAGAGCGCAGAATTGCTGCTAAAACGGACATTTACGCCACGTCTGACAAATATTTGAGGGTCATTCGGAAAATTGTGTATGGCCATAGTGGAGGTTTCCAGCCCATTGCCTAAAATTAACATACACACCCTCGAGTCCCTAAGTCGCCTCTTACGACTCCTAAGGGAAAGAAATGGGGTGATGCTATTCTAAGCCGGCATCACACGGCAATAGCTTTCCACAGCGCTGTTTTACCGTGTGGTGCCGGTTTAGAATTGCATCACCCCGTTTAGTTCCCTTAGAGGTGACTAAGGGTCTAGAAGGTATCATGTGTATTATTTTTTTTTACAAGTGGCTGACAATGCGTTACTATAAATAAGTTTTTTTCTGAACCAGCCCTCTAATAAATGCTGGTATTTGAACTATCCCGCTTATATGGTTTGCACTCTCTATATCACCCAAAGGTTGCATGGAATAGAATGCTGCTTTAGCATTAAGGCCGCCTTATTGTACTGTGTTTTGTCTTTGTTTTTTTCTCGATGTTATTTTTGTGTGCAATAAAGTATATTCACCATCGGCCTCACACGTCTGTGACAGACGATTTAATCAGTGTCTGAGGCAAAACCTTTCATGGCTGTATAAGCCGATACGGGAGCGGCATAATTTTCCGCACGCTCTACAAGTGAAGGTGGAATTTGAGACTGGCACATGCATGTTTAGATGACGTTTTTGCCTTTTGTTAGCGAGACCAGAAAACCAGGCATTATCGTGTGTTTTACGCCCATCAAACACACGCTTACTCTATTCGTCCCTATCCTCAGCAAGCTTCTCCCAGCTTTGATGGTCAATGTTAAACGCAGCCATATATTATTATTAATAATAATATTTGTCAGACGTGGGATGGCGATCGGTTACTTTACGGCAGTGTACGCTCTGCCAACCCCAATAGGGATAAAGTCGTGATATGTGATAGTCGTTGAAGACTTCCGTGAATGATTTCAGATATCACCGTTTCAGTAATTGAACTGTAGACAAAAACCAGACTCGGATATAACATTAATTGCTATTCAAACTACAGACAAAAATTACAGGTGAAATTCAATGTTCATTGCGTAGTCGGTTAGCCATTATGATACAAGAATATGAACCGGCTACGCAATGTACTAAGAATTTCACCTGTAGACTTGTAGCCTGTAGTTTCATAACGTAGGCACCTGGAGCCGTAGCGCAGAACCAACCAGACATAGATGACTGCGCAGGAGCAAGCAGCCGGCCTTCGGATGAAGATAGTTCCTGAATCTGCCACAGGCGCACGATTGGCGCTCTTAAAGTAAAGAGTATAGAGCGGCATGCAACGGTCATTTCTTCCCTTCTTCTTTTTACATCGATCACTTGTCCTTTGATTTTGCATATTTATTGTATAATCTAAACGTTTAAAATACATCTTTGAATTGAGATAATATAAAACTATTAATTGAAGCCACTCCTGAAGCCCTAACACACCCTAAAGCTGAAAGTTGATTAATAAACAGTAGAGTCACTCAGTAGAAGAAACAAGGTGAAATTCCACGTTCATTGCGTAGTCGGTTAGCCATTATAACTTACCTCGCTAGATCTCAGAGAGTAGGAGGCAATGAAAAACAGCGTTAATAAAATTTAGTTCTCGTCAGCACTAGCTTATTTTATTTTAAATGTTTTTGTGTAATTTGGCTGGGCCGATGGCGTAGCGGATAGTACCCCTGCCTGCTCTGCTACGCCGAGGGTCGTGGGTTCAATCCCACAAGACACAAATAATTTTTAAAGTCATTTTCAAATATTTGTGTTTTGTCTGGGTGTTTCTATGTATATTATGTATTTATTTACAAAAAAAAGTTAATGAGTATTAATATCAGCTATCTAGTTCCCATAGTACAAGCTTTGCTTAGTTTGGGACTAGATGGCGCTGTGTGAATTGTCCAGGATATTTATTTAATTATCTGTCTGTGATGTGTTAAAAGGCAATAAATGATATTTTAATTTAAAACTTTAAGAATGGTACTAGAGTTATTAACCGGCTACGCAATGTACTTAAAACTTTACCTGTAAACTTGAAACCTGTGGTTTCATAACATAGGGCACAGATGTAGGTGTATCTGAATCTCAAAACATCTAAAGCGAAATTGGGGAACACACTTGACGTCTGTTGTTGCGTATTTTTAGCGCATCCGTAACGCATGCGTCGGTCAAATGACAGTGCGTTGACAGATTCGTCTGTCAAACGACGCACCCGTAAACGCACCATAGCCGTATTTGTATGGGAATAAGATCAGAATTTGCAATTTCCTTTCGTTTGACAGACGCATGCAGTACGGTGCGTTATAAAAATTTTGCCCTGAATTTAACAGTACCTTATTCACGGAGTAACAAAAAGGCCATAACAAGCTGAAAGGAGGTCAAGAAATTGAACATCTTTCCCCATTGGAACATAGGGTGAAATATTTAAAAGATAACCTTCCATACAAAATGGCCGATCAGCTGGTTAATTTAAAATGAAAGGCTCAATTTTAATTTCAGTTTTCGGCCCTTGTGTCACCATGTGGGGAAACTTGTTCAGTTTCATAAGTGCCTTGACCTCCTTTCGACTTGTAACCCTTTTTGTTATTCCTTGTATACCAATTAAGTAAATACCTTCCGAAGCACGGAAACACAATTTTAACGTCATAAACCATTTATGGCTAATGCTGCTAATGTGGCACTACGTCTTCTTTTATACGTTGCGGTATAAAAGAAGACGTAGTGACTGGTATAGAGAAAGGAATGCTGAGATGGTTTGGTCACATTGAGAGAATGAATGAAAGAAGATTAACGAAACAGGTGTACATATGGCGAGTGTGGATGGGAACGTTGGAAGGGGAAGACCAAGACGCACGTACTTGGATCAGATCGGGGACGTCCTAAAGAAAGGTCAGGTCAAGAGTACCCTAAACCCACGAGCATGTATGAACAGATTGATGCATGTTGAAGAAGCGATAGAGGTATGTCAGGATCGTAGCAAGTGGAAAGATGTAGTCTCTGCCTACCCCTATGGGAAAGAGGCGTGATTATATGTATGTATGTATGCTAATGTTGCTAATGTTGCTCGTTGCAGATGGAAGCCAAAGTTAAGGAGGAGGTGCCTGATAAAGAGTACACACAGCTCACAACCGCGGAAAGAAGAAAATGTAAGTAAGCCTTTTTATTAGAAACTATTGGCCCTCCCAGCGGTTTCACCCGCTGCTTCCCGTTTGTGAGAATAAGGTATTTTCCTGTGATAAAAGGTACCTGTTTATCACTACGTCTAATTAAAAAAACCTTATCAAAATCGGTTACATACACATACATCAGCCTTTTGCAGTCCACTGCTGGACGTAGGCCTCCCCCAGGGTACGCCATAGGGCACGATCTCTCGTTTTCGCCATCCAGTCGCTACCAGCCGCCTTTTTTAGTCACCGGTCCATCTGCCTGGAGGTCGTCCAACGCTACGCTTGCCGAGGCGTGGCCTCCACTCGAGAACCCGCTTACTCCACCGTCCGTCGGTTCTACGACAGATGTGCCCAGCACACTGCCACTTCAGTTTGCTACACTTCCAGACTATGTCGGTCAAAATGGGTTGCGTGGTTTTAAAAAATGTAAGCATAGGTACATAGGGACAGCGGAAACCGACATTATTTTATACTATGTAGTGATGCACAGACAAATCACTCTAAGTAATCGTAGACAGTAACCGGGACCGATGGCTTAACGTGTCCTCCGAAGCACGACAATCAGGTGCTTCAGCCTGCAATATCCTAATCAAACTGGAAACAAATTTAAAAAGTTATGATATCAACTTTGTGAGTGCCCCACCGGGAGTCGAACCCGGAACCTTTGCACCCCAGGAAAACGCACTACCACTACGCTACATCATTTAGTATAAACTGTATGAATAAACGGTTGCAATTTTAGGCGATGGATTGAGAACCTGTCCCTATGGCGATACACAATTTTCCGAATTACCCTCAAATATATGTCAGACGTGGCGTAAATGTCGTAAAATTTTGCGGCCGTTTACGCTCTGCCTACCTTGCAAGGGATAATAGGCGTGATATGTGTATTTATGTATGTATAAGCGGTTCGGTGTCGCACACGAAAAGAAAGAAGAAGCGGTTTAACTTTATCCCTTAAATGTTGATGTGTTGCTAATGTATAGCCATGGGAATCGTTCCAACTGTCGTGAGATCATAATCTCGCGGCCGCACTGTCGGGCACGGACGAATTCAACACAAAACAAAGTGTACAAGGTTCTAGAAGAGATAAGTGGCATTTATGGGCGGACGCGATTGGGCTGGTTGTAACAACCACACAAACTTCTCCGGGTAAGTTAAGTTCAGCTCCCCACTAAATAGTCAGCCGTGTGATTTACCTGGCCAGCCCCGAGGCTGTGCCTTTATTTTTATTTTTTATCCCGCCCGAACCGGTTGTCTATTAGGATAATACAAAAATATTATAAAAAAAATGAATTGAAAATTTTACAATGACGGATCATGACGTCATTAAGTGATATTACCATCTTTCATTGAATCACAAAGCAAATATTATATCTATATCTATATCTATACATATAATAAAATTATAACAACCTCATGTCTGTACATTAAAGATATTAAAGAAAAACTAAGATGGGGGATCTTCATACAACCAATAGAAGCCAAAAATATAATTTATTTATTTTTTGTCTGTCTGTCTGTCTGTTTGTTGTCCGCTTTTCACGCAAAAACTACTGGACGGATTTTGACGATTTTTTTTTTGTTATATAGCTATTAGTCCTCGCTAACATATAGGCTATATTTTTTCTGGAATTTTGTTCTTTAAGGGGGTAAAAAGGGGTGCGTAAGTTTGTATGAAACTCCGTCAGTTTAGAAGCTAATTCGATAAAAAATTATATTTGGCTATTTGGTAAGAAATTAAGAATGACGCAATAAGGATCTTTGAAAATTTTGCCTTAACGGGGGTGAAGAAGGGGGGGGTAAGTTTCTATGAAACTCCGTCAGTTTTGAAGCTAAATCGATGAAAATTAAAGCTGTTTACGTAAATACTAAGCTTTTCTGGCCTTCGTTTTGTGACGGTTACCTGTTCAAAGAACCATAATAATATAAGCTGGTACATCGCTAGATGACGATCGCAATTGACGACGACAACGACGACTCTTGAAGCGGCCTTAGTCAGCGACACTCCCAGGCGATTGCGACATTTGTTTACAATCATGATAATGTTTTGCGGACTTGCCCATCCAATGCAGCTATGAAAAAAATACCAACGGCATCTATCAGAAGATTTTCTTTTAGCGGCTAGGCGCGCAGGTGGAGATAGTGTAGCAGAGTCTGACGAGCGTATTATTAATCGTTGCCTTTGCTCTGTGATTCTCAATAGGTGGCAATCCTTTGAGTCATTGTGGTCTTCCAGAGCCGCAGGAAACCACTAAAGTACGGCGTGTTGGTCGATAGTATGCAGCGGAGACAAATCATTATCGTGCCGCGATGGCCGAAATTGTGAACAATAATATTGTCACCCTCACACATGAACAAAAGTCTGTACATGACCGAATTTTGAGAAGCGTCGGTCAGCAGGATGGTTGATTATTTTCCTCGACGCCCCTGGTGGTACAGGCAAAACTTTTTTGACTAAAAAAATAGCACTAGCGGTCACCTCTTCGGGTATTGCGGCCATTTTACTTCCTGGAGGTAAGACCGCCCATTCCATGTTCAAGATACTTTTGGACCTGGATATAAATGAAACACCAGTTTGTGCCGTATCCCGAAAGGGCGAAAAGGCAAATATTCTTGCAGAGTGCTGCCAAATCGTTTGGGACGAGTGGACGATGATAAACAAGAAGGCCGTGAAAGCCGTCAATCGCACTCTACAAGACATCCGGTGAAATGATCACATTATTGGAGGGGTAACAGTTTTATTTTGCAGTGAAAAGACTCTGAGCGTGATTACCAGAAGAACTAGAGCTGATGAGGTTGGGGCATTTCTAAAATGCTCCGTGCTCTGGCTTTGGATTGAAAAATTGAGTTTGAAGCAGAACATGAGGGCTTACTTAGGTGGAAACCCCCGTGCGCAAGAATTTTCATTGATTTAGTTTACGGCGATGTTTCTCAATTAATGAAAGTAGAATAAATGTAGTTGAAATTAAAGCACTAAGAAGTATTAGTGGTGTGAAATTGAGTGACAGTTTAAGGGATAGCGTGATAAGAGAACGTCGCGATATAAAAGAAAACGTAGTGACTGGTACAGAAAAAGGAATGCTGAGATGGTTTGGTCACACTGAGAGAATGAATGAAAGAAGATTAACGAAACAAGTGTATATGGCGAGTGTGGATGGGAACGTTGGAAGGAGAAGACCAAGACGCACGTACTTGGATCAGATCGCGGACGTTCTAAAGAAAGGTCAGGTCAAGAGTACCCTTAACCGACGAGCATGTATGAAAATATTGATGCATGTTGAAGAAGCGAAAGAGGTATGTCAGGATCGTAGCAAGTGGAAAGATGTAGTCTCTGCCTAACCCTATGGGAAAGAGGCGTGATTATTTGTATGTATGTATGTTCTCAATTAATACATCAAGACAATTCATGGCTTTGTAGGAGAGGAATACTTACGCCCAAAACCGACCAAGCCGCTGCCATCAAATCAACCAAACTATTCTCGAAAGCATTGAAGGAGACCAAGTGGTATACCAGTCTATAAATACAGTGGTAGACCAAAGTGACGTTATAAATTACCCGGTTGAATTTTTAAACTCTCTTGCTGCACCTGACTCCCCGCACATAATATTACTTTGAAAGTAGGCATTCCCATAATGTTGCTTCGAAATTTAACACCCCTAAACTAGGCTAAAAGTAATTGCACTTCGAAGTAATATCATAAAAGCGGAAATTCTTACGGGTTGTGGATCTGGTGAAGTAGTATTTATACCATGCATACCGCTAATCCTAAATAATTTCCGATTTCAATTCAAGCGCGTGCAGTTTCCCGTTACTCCATGTTTTGCGATGACCATTATCAAGTCGCAAGGTCAGACACTTCGTATAGTTTTTCATCTTCTGTTGGCGCATACGAGAATATCCCTTGGCGAGACGAAGTTCGCGGGCACCAGCTAGTTTATACTAAAAATGTATTTATTTCGACTACACCCCGTAAAGCCATGGGAATCGTACCAAATGTCGAAAGATTATAATCTCACGGCCGCGCCGACGGGCACGGACAAATTCACACAAAATCAAAACAAACTATACAAATTCTAGAAGGTATAAGCTCAAAAGCCTCATTTATGTTGCAGTAATATGGCCGTGCCGTGTGATGCCGGCTTAGAATAGCATCACCCCATTTCTTTCCCGTGCGAGTCGTAAGAGGCGACTAAGGGACTTGAGGGTGAGCAATGCGCACAAATAGTGCGCGTTTTTTACACGTTATCGTTGTTTTTTTGTTTGTTTGTTTGTTTGTTTGCATCAAATAGGCTCCGAAACTACTGGCCCGATTTTAAAAAATCTTTCACCATTAGAATCCTACATTATTCCTGATGAACATAGGCTATATTTTATACGAGAAATAAATAGGGATCCGCGTGAAAATTTCGATAATGTAACCCAACGTGTGAAAAATGTACCAAAAAAATATCTTATATCGCGTACGCTGTGGAAATTATTGACAATAGAGCAAAGTGATGTACTACAGTTTTATAGAAGACATCAATATCTATAATAATGTCCGCGATACCATATGTCTAACTATTACAGTTATGCCACAATAACTACTTTTTCATTTAAAAATGTACAAACTACGCCACATTATTCGTACCAGCGTAATGATTACATTTAATCATTACTGTATTATAGGGTGTAAGGGATAGCCCTCCGAGTACTGATAGGGTACATGCAGACCATGAAACTGAACAACTTTCACCTAGGAACATATTTCAGGAAACGTAAAAAAACTGACTTCCCATAGTGAATGCAGTCAGCTGATTGTGATTTTGTATGGACGGTCATTTTTTTGGCGTTTCCTGACATATGTTTCTAGGGGAAAGTTGTCCAGTTTTATGTTTCATGCACCCTATCAGTATTCGAAGGGCTGTCCGTTACTCGGTATAAAAAAAGACGTCGACAAAAACATTAAATAATGCATTAAAAAAATCTACACTAAAATAATACATACATACACATATCACGCATATTATCCCTTGCGGGGTAGGCAGAGCGTAAACGGCCGCAAAAACGGACATTTACGCCACGTCTGACATATGTTTGAGGGTCATTCGGAAATTTGTGTATCGCCATAGTGACAGGTTGTCAGCCCATCGCCTAAAATTGCAATAGACACCCTCGAGTCCCTTAGTCGCCTCCTACGACTCCCACGGGCAAGAAATGGGGTGATGCTATTCTAAGCCGCCATCACACGGCACATAATTATATAATCTACACTAATATTAGAAACATGATCTTATTTATTGTTTGTTTGAATTGAATAGGCTCCGAAACTACTAGACCGATTTAAAAAATTCTTTTACCGTTAATTGAAATTGTAGGATAGTATTATCACTTATTGACGTCATGAACCGTCATTCTAAAAAACTAAATTTTTATCACACAATTTTCTTTTTTTTTATTACAATTTTGTTATGACCTAATAGAAAACCGGCTCGGGCGGGATAAAAAAAATAAAAATCAACATGCCATGGGGCTGGCCAGGTTAATCACACGGTATGTAACTCTACGCCACCACCATCTTAAAACGATATTTGTTTCAACTGAAGTCAAGATTTTTAGAATCCTACATTATCCCTGATGAACATAGGCTATATTAAATTGTCTTATTCTCGGGGGAAATTGTGAGCAGCGGGTGAAACCGCTGGGCGGGCTGCTAGTGTTCAATAAAGTTGATTATTTCTTGTTAATTTGCCTTCAGTATGTCCAACTATCTTATCAATCTATTGAACCTTGTTTTACCATCTTCCTTAGGAATTCGGAAAAAATCCTAGGAATTGGGAAAAAATACTAAGTATGTTGAGAATGGCGTCACGATTCTGCCATAATCCGGCTTTTGGACAAACTAAGAATCCGGGCGAATTCCTGATTTTACTGCTACTTAAAGGCACCAACTCAACAAAATATTAAAGAATTTAAAGAACGTCTGAATTTGTTTTTTAAATTCAGTAAAAAAGATTAGCATCTAGGTGCAAACAGACCCTTAAAATCTTGCTACGCCACCGTAGCAGACGTCTACGAAAGCGTTTTTCTAACTTTTTGTAGCTCTTTGTCACAATTCTATAGAAAGCTTGTGTTTACTCAAGAAAACATAATAGATAACACGATTATTTTTCTTCGTTTCATTCAATGTATCAGTAAGCTGTTACTTAGAGAAGTTCTTAAGTACCTACTTACTTAATATTTTCTTGAGTTTGCACAACTATTACTCATCACAATAAAACGATTTTAAACGGATTTAAGTTGTGTTTATTTTGGATTTTACAATTGTTAAATCCAAATTTTAATAGATACCTACTTATTAAGTGTGTAATTATTCATTGACCAAAGCTTAAGTCTTAGAAGATGTAGTTTTTTCCATGTAGTGATACTTCCTGCGGAGCAAAGGTTCCGGGTTCGATTCCCTTTTTGTTGATGTTTATCACTTTAGGAATGTGTTTGAAGTCTGGCTGGTAAGGTTATTGCAAGCTGCACCACCTATTTGTCCGAAAAGAAAGATATTGGTTTCGTGCTTCGGAGAGCCCGTTAAGCCGTCGGTGCTGGTTGCTATCTATGATTATTTAGATGGTGCCCGTTATACAACCAAGTCAGAGGCCTACTACTAGTAGTAGGCGGTTGAAAAAACTCTGACACCAGCGTTTATCGGGTCGTGGACAACTCGTTGTTCCACAAGAAAAAAAGAAGTAAGTAAAAAATCTTTATAACACACGAATACAAGATAATTCAAAAAACAAAATGTAGATCTAAAGTGCGCTAAGGCGGTCTTATCCCTAAAAGCGATCTCTTCCAGATAATCTTTGAGTAAAGGAAACCTGTAAAGAAAACAGAGCAGTGCATGAGAATTATAGACTTAAAGATATACATAAATTGCATGCATCGTTTGCTTTTATACGCAGACGATGCAAAGATTTTCAGAGTTATAAAAAACAATGATGATTGTAATGCCTTACAGACAGATCTTGATAAATTTGAAAGTTTTTGTAAATCGAACAATCTATTTTTGAACCATGACAAATGTTTTGTCATTACTTTTAGCCGAAAAAAAAAACGAGCGTTGGTTTTAACTAATAGCCTTTGTCAAAAAAAACTGACCCGTGTAAATCAGATTCGTGATCTTGGAGTTATCATAGATTCAAAACTCACATTCATACCTCACATAGATAATATGATAAATAAATCTTTCCAACAATTAGGTTTCATTTTGCGTGTAGGTAAGCCCTTTAAGAAACTTTTAACCTATAAGGTACTTTATAATAGTTATGTGCGCAGTCGCTTAGAGTTCGCGAGTTCTGTTTGAAATCCGTTTTATAACGTCCATATTGATAGAATTGAGAGGATCCAAAAGAAATTTGTAAAGGCCGTTGAACATCGCACTGGTCACACTTATTCTGATTATGTATCATCTATGAAAAGACTGAACTTTACTTCGCTACACTGCCGTCGTGAATGTATAGATGTGTCAATTATTTTCAAAATTATAAACAATATTATTGACGACCCCACGCTTTTGCAATTGCTGTCGTTTAGGGTACCTCGTCGTCGTGAACGTGGTTGCCGTAGTAAACCCTTATTTCAGATACCACGTAGTCGTACTTGTTTCGCAAGAAATAGTTTCATAAAACAGGCTTGCAGGCTGTACAGTGAAAAACTTGTAAATGTTGATATATTCAGTAATTCTTTAAACGTTTTAAAAAAACTTTCTTTGTGGTTCTTTTCGAAAGATATTTAGTTTTTATTTACATCAATCTTACTTTGTAGTTCCTTCTAGTGTAAGAATGTTTTCATATAATTAATTAAGGAAACTGTAGGTCTATAATCTGATAAGGTTACACTGTATTACATATAACTATATGTGACTGTTTGTTTCTTATAAAAAAAAATAAAAATAAAATAAATAAATAATGAAAATATCAGAAGAATCAAAACATCTTAGCTAAAAACTTAATTCTTTACAAAAAAACCTTTTGAAATTAAACCTTCCAATGTCCTTCCTACATGTTTAAATATTGAAAGCAAAATGGCAGCTTCGAGACATAATCACAATAATATTGTAAACGATGAATCAAAGTTTCGAAGCTCAGGTAAACAATAGTTAGAGCATTTTATATCAACCTGGGAACTGCAGGGTGCCAGTGACGGATAAGCTTATACAGGATGTAATTAGATTTTATTTATTTATTTTTATTTATTTATTGAACTGTATGGGTGTAAAACAGTGTACATGGGCGGATTTAATGTAAGTGGCATTATCTACCAGTCTACCTTAGGGCATGTGGAAAGTACAGGCAGGTGCAAAAATAATAATAAAAATACTTAGTAATGCAATAAGTTCGAAATATACCATAATATTTTCAATTTTACAACCAATCAATTAACAGGGTATGCAGAGCGTAACCGGTCGTAAAATACGGTCGCTATTGCCACGTCTGACGAGTATTTGAAGGCCTATTCAGAAAAATCGTGTGTGACTATAGTGACTGCCCTGTATAGCCTGTCCCCTAAAATTAAAGTCTCGAGTACTTTAATCGCCTCTTATGACACCCGTGGGAAAGGAATAAGGTGATGCTTTTCTGAGCCGGCATCACACGTAAAGCATAGTTTTTTTAAAGTTAAGCAAGATTAAATAATGAAAAGTCGTATTTTTTTTAATGACATACATAATCATCTACAAAAGTCTGCTACTGGACTAGGGTATTGGTTTACTCACCACGCTTGGCAGGCGAAGTGGCGAGTGCAGTGCAAGATGTTGCATTCACAGGTAATGCTTCTGCATTCACAGGTAACGTTCCCTGGACGATTATCCCTTAGTCGGTTTTTCGACATCCACGGATAGAATTGGGGTATTCTATGCCACCACATGGCTATTTGTAAATTGTAGAACAGGCTATGAAGTAATTAATTTCATAAGTAACAACAAATTCCCTGCCAAAAATATCTTTTTTGTCGGCTACCACATAATATTTTGTAAGCGTATATTTTTGCCAATAACGCGAGGCACGGTTCCATCTACAAGGTATGTTTTGCACGAAAAACTCAATATCATAATATTTTAATAATTATTTTTGGAATAATAATGAAACATAATAATATTTTTTCGTACATACATACACATATCACGCTTATAATCCCTTGCGGGGTAGGCAGAGCATAAACGGGCACATAAAACGGACATTTGCGCCACGTCTGACAAACATTTGAGGGTCATCCGGAAAATTGTGTATCGCCATAGTGAGAGGTTGTCAGCCCATCGCCTAAAATTGCAATACACACCCTCGAGTCCCTTAGTCGCCTCTTACGACTCCCACGAGCAAGAAATGGGGTAATGCTATTCTAAGCCGGCATCACACGGCATCACACTAATATTTTTAACACTCTGTATAACAAACTTTGCCTGTCGTTAACTTGGTAAACGGCTCAGTCGATAATAACTACAATTTCCAACGATCGAGGCGCCCCTTGGCAAACAGTGCTTTTGGAATAACGGATTACCGTGGGAAAACCTCGGGAAAACATGTGCTCATGACAGCCTTTACAACATTCAAATATAAATTTGTGACATATTCTATGATTGATTAAGTGAAGGGTTTTACGATTGCGGTATTGGTTCACGAAACTGTAACATTAGGGTTTGTCGGGTCATTCGTCGACCCGGTGTCCTTCACAAAATAACGATTATAGTATTTTTTTTCTATTAATGATGGGTTTGCTCTTGACTCTAGTCTAGGTCATAGGACAGAGACAGTCTAAGATGGAGCGACCTCACCCAGAAGAAGCCTGTTAAGGCACTGGCACTCCCACACACTGACGGAACGCAGCAAGCAACTTGGCGCCAGACTTCGGTGGGATGGTGGTCGCGAGCCAGGCCTTCCTTACGGAGCCTTCCACCGCGCACGTGGGATCGTTCAGCCGGACTTATCCACAGGCAAGCCTGTGTTGCCGTTGCCCGGAGTAGACCGGTAGGAGGTAGATCCCATACCACCCCAATAGGTGAAAGATGTGGCTAGCTTATTAAGAGGTCTAAACAGACATCACACATCGTGTATACCTTATTGTTAAAACACTTCCCGTGTTGGGTTTTCTTATATTTTTTTTTATTAGAAATATTTTTAAGCGCTGGCAGGATTTGAACCTGCATCTTTCACCATCACTAGTTCTATCTGGGCTACCGCGATAAACTGAAAAAAAAATTTAAAACACATCTCGTGTTTGGAGCTTTTCCACGCGTTATTTGCATCAAGATACACTTGCAAAATTCGCGGGCAATGGTCGAGGTCGGTAGCTCAAATGGAAGAGGCGTCGCCACTTGTGATGGCGAAAGTCGCAGTTCAAATTCTACCAGCGCTTGAAAATTTTGTGATATAAAAAACAGATACGCTTAACATAAAGAAATTAAGCATGCGTTGAACGCGTTTTCTTTTTCAAAGTTGTTCAAAGCATTGCGTCTTACTTCTCTGTATTAAGGCCCTATTCACTTAGTCATTATTTTTCACTGCGAAATTGCTACGCCGTAGCAGGCTCGTAGCTCGTAGCAACGTAAATTCCTTTTTCAATTCAAACAAACCGTCATACGGCGCGTGACCTTGCATATATAAATTGTTTGCATTCGATAATGGACATTGCTTCGAACTATACATGGTGTTTTGCCTTCCAGGCATGAAAAGTATTCTTATTAGTTGTTACTCTTGCCGTGTGGTGCCGGCTTAAGGTGCTCCCGAACCTAAGTCGGCGACTGTTCCCTACAGTCGGCGACTGTTCCATACATCCAGTGTGGGAGCGATGCCGGCATGTCGGCCGCCGACATTTTTCTACATTCTCCGACTTTTCTCTACATTTCTATACATATGACGTCACAGCTATTCGATTAATTTTATTTGATTAAAAAGGGATGGGATACCTGTTAAACTTCAATACTTGTTCTTACGTGGCATAAAAATCTGCTAAGAGCGTGTCGGTCACACCTAAATCTAGGGTTTTTGTAATCAAACACGTCGAATCTTATTATAAAAAATATAAAAAAGTGATGAAAAACCGTGAAAGCCTCGAGATGATTCTACATTTGCAGCTACTGTAACCATCTTTATATTACAAATTTTTAGCTTTGCTGGCCTGTGTCGCATGCGTAAAACTTAAGTAGGTAGAGTAAAACCAAAGACAACATTTATATGCGTTATACTGAGGGCTATTTATATCACCCCCATGTATGTTCTGCAACTTTTGGTAATTTCAAAGATATTCAACTTTTGAAGTTGTATGAGAAAAAATGTGCATACATGTTAGTGATTTGGTTACCCATCAGTATAATGCATTTGAATTTCGTCTTTGGACGTAACTTATCAGGCCACCCTGTATACAGTGTGTCTTAGAAATGAATGCAAACTTTCAGAGCGTTTCCTGGACGTAAAACTGAAAAACTTTTTTTACTTTTCTAAGAACGAAAATATTTATCCTTCCAAAAATTTGGAGGATATTTTTTCATAGAGGAGGGGACATGTTAAGTTTAGTGTTACTGTGGCGCAAAGTAAGAAGACAACAGGCTCCTCTGTTGCCTTTCTAATATGAAATTTAGAGCTTGCTTCGCTCTATATTATAAGTTATATTCGTGGAGCGTGGTGTAGGTCCTCGCTTTGCTTTTTTAACGTCAAATGTCGAGCTCGCTTTGCTCGCAATATGTTTATTGTTGCTGTAAGGCGGAACTCTCTTGGCTTTTAAATTTTCAAGCTTGCTTCACAAGCAACTTTTTAAACGTAAATGTAGAGCTAGATTTGCTCGCAATACGTGTAGTGCTAATGTGGTGCAGTGTGCATCCCTTATCTTTTTTAATGTGATATGTCTAGTCGCTTTTCTTGTGATGAATATTTTCTTTCACCCGACGGTAGTCTTGCTATGGTATGTGTTGTGACCTCCCATGATCAGAAGCTGTATGCGCCACTGGACTAGACCAGCATAGCGATTAGGTAAATTATGAGCGTTTTTTGCAGCCTGCAAGAAGTTGACTACGGAACTCTAAAACTCTCATAATTTCGATTAACACCGCATAGTTACCTATTGTGTCAAATTTGTTTATGAATTCATAATAATTTGTGTATGTATCATTCACCATTCTGATAGTAATACTTAAATACGGTGTTTCGGTGCTATAAATAAATATAGAGGTTAGTTTTTCAATTTCTGATCATCTCGGTTTACTTGAATACTCGATATCTTCAGAACTGGATGATATTGGATCTTTTGCGTAGCAGAATCTCAGCAAGATTTCGAAGTTCGTAGGATAATAAACAACGGACAGCTTATCAAGCTTCTATCTGGTTTCGGAACTTGTGGACGGTCCTGCAGGGAGAACTGCGACCATCTTTCCAAATTAATGTCGATCTTGTTCTTCAAAAAGAGCGATGCTTTTGTCGGTGGACCAATAAAACACTAAAACCCAATCTAAAACCAGCAGCTGACGACAATTTGACGACATGAAATTAACACCTTATACCCGTTTTGTCGTCTACGTAATAGGTATAAAATGTACTAAGTCAACGAAATACCCGATGAATATCTGATTATTATGCATGTATCTCTTTCTAAATAAAGTACTTATAACAAATATGTATTTTACTTGTATTACGGTTAAGTTACATAGCCGTTACTGATAGATAGAATAATTTATTCAATAAAATAAATAAAACAAGTAGGTAGGTAAGTCATTGTCACAGTTGTCACAGTATAGTTTTGTTATTACAGATAGGTTAAATATAACACAAACACGGCTACATAAAACACCTGCATAATATTTGTCGTGATGACACAAATTATTCCAAAAATAGATAAAATATAGGATTGAAATTAATGTAAATAAAATAAATTGTAAAATTGTAAATATAAACAGTCAGAGTCCAAACAATGTATGACAGTGTTTTGCACAGCAACTCATGAACGTCAGAGCTATGCACAACCCAAGCATGCACGACAATGGCAATGAAATCAAAACAGTTTCGCCCAAAACACCCTTGTAGTAACAATTTACACCCCGCGCATGTACGACACGATAACAAAGACATCACATGACCATTTTGAAAATCTGCTAGTAGTGATGTAACCTAATCGATAGTCTTACATTCTCGTATAACTTTATCGATATTGTTTTTTTCTTATATATGTTTTACGACTCGCTCACTTCGTTCGCTCCAGTGGGTCACAACTCGTACCAGACCTAACCTACTGGGTCGGATTTGTGTCAGAAAATTTTAATGCGGGGGGGCTTCGTTTCACCCCCCTTCCACGGCCTTATATGTCATATTCCAATAATTAATCAAGAAGTCGATTATAGCCAACACTATAGTTTATGTCTAATTCCAAGCTAAACTCCCGCAGTGGAAGCGATTTACACAGGTAAATTTCGAACAAAATACCAGGAGTTCAACTGGAGGCAGACAATGGCTGCGTTACGCAGCGCTAAATAGCATACGCTGCACAATATAGCAGCGCATACTATGAATTAAACGTGAACCTAAATCTATTTAACTTAATTAACTAAGTTGATTGAAATTGGCTAATGATGTGTTCCAACCCTTACATAACTCAAGTCGGTAGTAAATACCGTCTGCCGATCTGGCGTTACGTCACACGTATTAGCACTAGATTATAAGTAAGTACCTCCAAATTATATCACCCCACGAATTCCGCAATTCGTACTAAGGAGTCACAATGATATGGTACAACAAATATGACTAAAGGGAACACACCATTAACACGAATAAACAGGTTTACACTTACAGTCAACGTGCCGGTCCAAATGCATAAAATACCCAACGGAGAAAGGAAGTTCAGGGAATGGATCAAATCGGGATTCCGTGGGTACTTACAGGGCTGGGTGGAAAAGATATCGACACCCAGCATTCCACTACAGCCTTGGCGCGTTATTCACGTCAAACCACTCACAGCTTCTGTTCGTATTCCACTTTGATATTAGTCATTACGCGTGACCCAACCCGAATTTGGGCCGTACAAACGCGGGCCAAAATGGCCACCTGATGCCTATTCAACGCGACGCTCACGTGGAAGACGTCGAGACATCCAACAATCACTAAGCCTGGTATTCTAGTATAACCCAGGAGAACCGCAATAATACGATGCATCAACACGCGCGATCTCAAATTGAATCGTCCATTACACGCGGCATCACAAAACGTGTGGCGGGAAATCCGTACAAAACACAATACGCTTGTTCGAGCGGTTTTGAGAGACTGCCAGTGCGGTGCAGAAATCACCGCGTGGCGCCGTCAGGCGGTCTGCGCGCACGTCGCCAGTCTCGCCCTGCGAGCGAGAAAGGGACAACATATGCCCAGAGCGATGCGTGCGAAATCGCGGCGCATTCATAGACCGTCATTAATACCTACCTTACCCCAGCATAGCAACGCTAAATTAAACATTCACCCGCCCTAGGCCGAATCCCTTAGGCCTATTCACTACTGGGGAGACGAGATAGCGTTGCTATTGCTCGCTTAAGAACTGAATCCCCTACCTGAACTGTCGCGACTCGAGGAGTGCCATCACTACCTGGGAACAAGTTGAGAATGCGCCCTCTGCGCCATCGCAGTGGCGGCAGGTTGGCATCCTTAACCAGAACGAGATCTCCGATGCGAGGGGGTTCAGTTCTGTCCGTCCACTTAAGGCGTTGCTGCAGAATGTGCAAATACTCAAGCGACCATCGCTTCCAAAAATTCTGAGACATTTGCTGCAGCAACTCATAACGCGTCAAACGATTGCTACTGACCTCTGTGTAGGGGTATTCTGGCAAGGCGTTAAGTGGTCGGCCAATTAAGAAATGCCCTGGTGTCAGGGCCTCCAGATCATTTGGATCTGAGCTAAGCGGACACAAAGGACGTGAATTGAGAACGGCCTCAATTTTACAAAACACGGTCGCTAGCTCCTCAAAGGTTAATATCGTTAAACCTATAACGCGCATCAAATGCGTCTTAGCGGACTTTACAACCGCTTCAAATATACCACCCCAGTGGGGGCATCCTGGTGGATCGAACACCCAGTTAATGCCCTGACGGGAGAGGCTCGTGCCGATAGCTTCCTCGTTTTCCGATAAAAACGTTATAATTTCTTTCATACATCGATCAGCGCCCTTAAAGTTGGTACCACAGTCCGACCTGATCAGCGCTGGTCGCCCTCTTCGCGACACAAATCTATCTAAAGCTGCTAAGAAAGCCTCCGTAGTGAGGTCGGCCACGAGTTCCAAGTGGACGGCCTTGGTTGCTAGGCACACAAACACGCACAAATACGCCTTGATTGACTTCGCGTTGCGAAGGCGTGATGCCTTTACCATAAAAGGCCCCGCAAAGTCCGTTCCCACACCCGCAAACGTCCAGGCTTCCGTCACCCGGTCCGGTGGGAGGTCTCCCATCTGAGGTTGCATTGTGGCTGCCTTCAACCGATAGCAAGGCAAGCACCGAAACACAATGCTCCGTACCGTACGTCGTCCAGACAAGATCCAAAACTCGCGCTGCAGAATAGCCAAAAGTGCATTGCAGCCCGCATGCGAGTTTTTCTGGTGACGATCCCTAACTATAAGTTCTACCAAAGGTCCCTTCTTTGGGAGTAACAGCGGATGCCGTGCTGAAAAGGGCAGGTTAGCGTTCCGAAGTCTACCTCCAACCCGGAGCATTCCATGCTCGTCCACGAACGGGTTGAGGCGCACAAGACCTCCCTTCAGCTTTCCACGGCCATCCCTGAGCAGCCTGACCTCTTCCTCAAAATGTTCCGCCTGGACGACCCTAACCAATAAACTTAGAGCCGCATTCCGCTCCGCAGGCGAGAGGACAGGTGCCAAGTTCCGTTCTGCTTGAGGTTTTCTACAGTTGTTCACGAACCGTTTGATCCAACCTGTCACCCCTAGAAGTTTGTCGAGGGAGCTGTATCGTTCCAGCAAGAAAGCCGCACTAGGCTTAGGTACGATCTGCCCTACGTTCACTCGCAAACCTCGATCAGGTGGCCCAAGCGGCGACCCGCACTCATTGTATGGCCATCTCTCAGGTGACTCAGTCAGCCACTGAGGTCCCCACCAAAGTGAGTGACCTACCAAATCAGGGGCCCTACATCCCCGTGAGGCGCAGTCCGCTGGGTTCTGTTCTCCCGGTACGTGTCTCCATACCAACGGAGTTTCCGATCCTTTAATCTGTGACACCCGATTTGCCACGAAAACCTCAAGAGTATGTACCGACGTCTGTAACCAGCACAGAACTATCCTACTGTCGGTCCATGCGTACACCGTTTCATCCAAATTGATGGTACCGCGTAGATCCGCTGTGGGTGGCTCCTCAGACTCCCAAAACCTCTGCAGCACCTCCGACAACACACTACCATAGAGAACCGTATCGCCCTCTGGTAGGTCCTGAGGTCTCCAAACTGGGCCAAAAATAACATACCCCCCTGTGGTATCAACGGCCACTAAACCAGTTTGCTGAAGTACCCGTTTTCTGCCACACCAGAATCTCCCGAGGAGAACGTCCACCGTACCAGGAGTATCAAATTCAGGATCAGCTAGCTCTAAGCCTGTGGTTAACCCTCGTACCGTTGACGGTAACCGAACCTGAGGAAGTTTCCCTACCACATCATCCAGCACCACTGCTGAGGCATGATAGCTGACCCCTGTACCTGTATTACCTAATGTGAACTCGAAGTTCACCTGACCCCGAACGTCAGGCACATCTACACCTCCAATACCTACAGCCCCATCCGTTGTGGGCCTTATATTTAAGCGTAGCCTACTCACCAGCTTACTAGACACAATACAACCCTGAGCCCCTGTATCTAACAAGGCTCTTACCTGTATGCTGCGGCCACCGTATCCCCATACCCAAATCATTGCCGTAGGCAACAATACCGTAATTGGCCGGGGGGCCGAAGCTGGCGTGTAGGCGGCGATTACCTAGCAGGAATCTAAGCGCGGAGTGTCCGCGTCCTGCGGGGGGGTCCCCTTTCTCCGTACACCTTCGAGTGGGTCCCACTCCTGCTGATAGGGACCTCTGGTCCTGTACGCCATGGCTGGCAGCCTATAGTAACCCTGCGGCAGGCGCGCGTACCGTGGACGCGCCTGTAGCCGCGGGTGCTCAGCCAAGGGGAGAGGCATGCGTGGGTCATGGGAACTCACCATGTTGTTCAGACCCGCCGAGTACTGCATGTACTGGCCCTGGTGTTGGCACCCGCCCGTAGCATCACGTACTTGTGATGGGTGCCCCTGACCTTGGACCTGTGACCACCTACCCTGTCCCGGCACCTGCTGCCGAGGTGGTGACTGTCTCGCGCGTGGTGAAGGGGGCATCACCTGCTGATGTCCCTGGCCTCGTCCCTGAAACCCTGGTGGAAGAGGACTCCTCCTTGGAGGGGGTGGGGAGCGTTGCTCCCGTCTAGGTAGGGCAGACTCCATCCGCTGACCCGCGTCAGCTCTGCCTCCGTAATCTCCGCTGCGGTTCATGCATAGGAGCTGATGGTGGGCACCCTGGCAGTACCTGCAGTTGGTGCTTGATGGGCACTCTCGCACCTGATGCGGCCCCATACACCTAAAGCACCAACGCCGTTGCTGCACCACACCACGACGTTTCTGCACCCGCTGTGCAGCGAACTCCTCACACGCAGTCACCTGATGCCCCGCCTCTCTGCAGTAGGCACACCTCGTTTCCAAATTAGCGACATTGTATCGCCTGGGTGGCCTACTCTTACCGTCTCGCGCCTGTGCACCCGGCCGTTCCGGGCGGCGAGCGGCCGCAGACTCCGCGTGAGGCGACTCTCCAAATTGGGCATCTACCCGCCTGCACTCGGCCTCGAGGAAGGACTTGAGCTCCTCGAAGGTCGGGAGGTAATCAGATGTCTTACCTCCGTGTGACTGTTCAAAACGAGCGGCCATGTCGCTCGGCAGGCGGCGCAACAACGTGTGGACCAGGATATAATCATAGCCTGACACCGGCATCCCCTGTCTCTCAAGAGCGTTCACTGCAACGCAGACAGGGTTGAGGACCTTGGCCCTGAGGTCCGTCCCTCGTGTGATGGTCGGCACGGTGAGCCACTGTTCCAGGAGTTGGTCAATCGTGAGACGTTTGTTGCTGTATTTCTCGATCAGCAAACCGCGAGCCGTCTCGTAACTTGCATCATCGACTGGTAGATGCTTTACCAGCTCATGGGGCTCACCTTGCAGCTTGGCCATCAATTGTGCCATTTTATATGCCGGCTGCAAGTCAGTGCGGTTATGAATCACACTGTCAAACAGATCCTGGAATCGGGTCCAATCCGTGTAGTCCCCGTGGAAGACCGGAATCGCCACAGCCGGCAGGGGCACTTGCACCCCCGGTCCCCGCGGACCATGGGGTGGGTCCGGCTCCCCAGCCCTACGCCTGGTGATCACAGCAGCCGCCTGCTGGATCTCCTGCCCTATCTCCAGGCACTGGGTCACATTCGCCCGGACCGTAAGTTTGACCTCCTCATCAGGCGTCCCATCAAATAACTCCTCGCATCCAGTGAGGCAGTCCAACACCTCCGCGACCCGTTCGTCAATCCGTTGCGCACAAGCGATGAGTGCTTCCTCTCGGTCCCCGCGACCGACCATCGCCTGCTTAGTCGCGAACCACATTAGGTGCGATCTAATTTTCGCCTGAAGCTGTCTAATTGTGGGAGCCATGGTACCAACTCAAAGTAACACCGAACCTTACAATAAAAAAAAAATAATAGACAATCGGCCCTGATCCTACCGTTAGGATATCCGCACAGGGTAAACACAACGATAATAACAAGCAATTCACTAATTGATTGGCCCTGATCCTACCGATAGGATATTCTACACAGGGCACACACTACAATCACAATAAATATTTTTTTTTTTTTTTATGTAGGTAGATTAAAAATCTTATACTAAAATAATCTTAAATCTAGTGGTTTTCTGAACCACGCTCTGCTACCAAAAATTGTCTAATTCCAAGCTAAACTCCCGCAGTGGAAGCGATTTACACAGGTAAATTTCGAACAAAATACCAGGAGTTCAACTGGAGGCAGACAATGGCTGCGTTACGCAGCGCTAAATAGCATACGCTGCACAATATAGCAGCGCATACTATGAATTAAACGTGAACCTAAATCTATTTAACTTAATTAACTAAGTTGATTGAAATTGGCTAATGATGTGTTCCAACCCTTACATAACTCAAGTCGGTAGTAAATACCGTCTGCCGATCTGGCGTTACGTCACACGTATTAGCACTAGATTATAAGTAAGTACCTCCAAATTATATCACCCCACGAATTCCGCAATTCGTACTAAGGAGTCACAATGATATGGTACAACAAATATGACTAAAGGGAACACACCATTAACACGAATAAACAGGTTTACACTTACAGTCAACGTGCCGGTCCAAATGCATAAAATACCCAACGGAGAAAGGAAGTTCAGGGAATGGATCAAATCGGGATTCCGTGGGTACTTACAGGGCTGGGTGGAAAAGATATCGACACCCAGCATTCCACTACAGCCTTGGCGCGTTATTCACGTCAAACCACTCACAGCTTCTGTTCGTATTCCACTTTGATATTAGTCATTACGCGTGACCCAACCCGAATTTGGGCCGTACAAACGCGGGCCAAAATGGCCACCTGATGCCTATTCAACGCGACGCTCACGTGGAAGACGTCGAGACATCCAACAATCACTAAGCCTGGTATTCTAGTATAACCCAGGAGAACCGCAATAATACGATGCATCAACACGCGCGATCTCAAATTGAATCGTCCATTACACGCGGCATCACAAAACGTGTGGCGGGAAATCCGTACAAAACACAATACGCTTGTTCGAGCGGTTTTGAGAGACTGCCAGTGCGGTGCAGAAATCACCGCGTGGCGCCGTCAGGCGGTCTGCGCGCACGTCGCCAGTCTCGCCCTGCGAGCGAGAAAGGGACAACATATGCCCAGAGCGATGCGTGCGAAATCGCGGCGCATTCATAGACCGTCATTAATACCTACCTTACCCCAGCATAGCAACGCTAAATTAAACAGTTTATGAGTTCATTTACTCGTCGACGTAATTTTATTTAAATTCGAATTATACCCCGGTACATTAATTGTCCGGGCCAGTTACTGAACACGATCCAATGACTGTATCGTACATAGCAATATGTGCCGTTTCTACTTTAGTAATTTACTGGGAATATTCCCAAGGGAATGTTTACGAACAAAAGCAAACCTTTAAGTATTCACTTTTTAAAATGCACCCTACAGAAATACATGCCTACAGCATAATATTCTTCGCATTGGTAATCCTAAAATAATCGTATTTTGTCACATTCTGTCTAATATACGATTATGTAATGTTTACTTACTTATTATTTATACTTATGTTACTTCAAAAAACACTTAAAATGATTTGTCCAGGATATTTATTTATTATTTATTAAAATATTTTTGATTAATAAAAAAAAGGTAACATTCGTAATTTTTTTTATACCCAGAACAATTCGCACAGCGCCATCTGGCCCCAAACTAAGCAAAGGTTGTACTTGAGAACTAGATAGCTGATATCAGTACTTTTTTGTAAATAAATACGTATTATACATAGAAAACACCCAGACCAAACACAAATACTTGAAAATTGACTTAACAAATATTGTGTCTTGTGGAGATCGAACCCACGACCCTTGGCGTAGCAGGCAGGGGTACCCGAGTTTCCGGGGAAAATTCCCATTGTTACCGGGAACGGCACATTGCTAGTCGTACATAGTCATTTTGTACAAAACATTGTCGGGCGTAATCGTATTGTGCATAATCAATGTCGTGCATTTATGGTTCCAAAAGTCAGCACGCAGTCAGCCTACTTTGACAGCCTATAAGTCAATATCAGTGATCCAAAGAGTTATGTCAACTTACAGGTCAATATCATGTCAGACTCAGAGCAAGTAAAAGTGAAACCTACCAATATTATACTTGAAGCTATGAAAAACTCATCTCACCGCAATTAGACTTAGCTTGTCTACACTTATATTATAAAGAGGAAAGATTTGGTTGTTTGTTTGTATGAATTGAATAGACTTCGAAACAACCAATAAAAAAATACCATTAGAATTTTTTATTATTTGGTACGAGAAAAAATAGGGATCCGCGTGAAAATTTCGATATTGTAACCCAACGCGTGAAAAAAGTACAAAAAAAAATCTTATATCGCGTACGCTGTGGAAATTATTGACAATAGAGCAAAATGATGTACTACAGGTTTATAAAAGACATCAATATTAAAAAAAAAGCCGCAATACTTTGTGTCTATCTATTACAGTTATGCCACAATAACTACTTTTTCATCTTAAAATGTGCAATAGCAACGTCGCGCCGGTACAAACACATTATTCGTGCCTGAGTAATAGTTGTATTTAATCATGAGTGTAATAATTATCAAAACCATCAGTTACATTAAACATGTAAATAAGCAACATTATGTTACATGTCATGTGTGGAGTGGCAGAAGCGGGGTTTATCACACTATGATTTGCTGTTTTGGCTAGAAAAAAAAATCCAGTCAGACAAAATTCATAGTGTCATAACGTGTTAACTACCAAAAATACCTATACCTATTAAAAATATGGAGCGTATATTCTATGTAAAGTTTAAACGTCATGCTCTCATTCATAAGCTTGATTAAATAAGTAGTATTTTGTGTCTTTAAGCATTTGTTTTTGTTTTATTTTAACGCATGCCTTTGATTGCAATGAGTATTTCATGGCTTCATTTTACTTGCTTCTAGGGTTCTCTCTGAAATCTGCTCTTGCCCTGAAATACCATAGAGAATGTACTGCGAAAGAAGTAGGAGTACATAAATAAGATTTTCTTTGGTTTTCTTCCTTCTACGAGTAAAGACGTAATTTTTTGTCAAAAGCGTTAAAAAAGAGGAGGTAACGTTCGTGATCCAATGTTCTCTCAATCTAATCAATTATAGAGGTAGATTATATCTTTTGTAGTAATGTGGGTAAGTCTAAAATCAGAATAACAATTCTATTCATCTTCTTCTTCTCTTTTAACCCGTTGCCACCTATTGCTGAGTGTAGGTATCCTCCTTACTTACCTTATTTTAGCGCTGCCTCATTCTGTCAAATAAGTATGGAGAAGGATATGAGATATCCAAGTCCTATCATGTTTAAAAACTTCAATGGCTTCTACGCCATTTCTAGTAAATTTAGCCACCATTGTTTTATCGTCGCCTCATTTTGACAGATTACGCGCATTTCATGACAAGACTTACATATCTCCAATCCGTTCCTAAACCTAAGTATTTGACGAAAAGTGACAGCGCTAATATAAGGCAAGTAAAGAAAATTGTTATCCCGAATAAAGGCCATAACGTTCAGCTTGGCTACTGAGTCCACTTCAATGAATCAAGTTATAAAAAGTAGGCTTGTTTATATTTAAATAAGTTAATATGAAGTCTTCGCTTGCCCTCCTGAACCCTCCTCAGAGGTGCATCATTCTAGGCCAATTTTATTTAAAACTAGCTTTTATCCGCGACTTCGTCCGCGTTAGATAGTTTTTTTAGGCAGAAGTTCTAAAGTAGGTATGTGTATTCATAGTAAGTGTGACAGTGATATTAGAACAGTTCTTATCTCTACTGTTTAAAGATGACTTGCTTGCTTCTGTTGTTAAAGGGATAATTCAAAATTTGCTATCCGGACTGAGAGATCAATATTTATAACCATTGAATACAAAAGTCAGTAGATAACAGAGTACTTACTCCAAAAGGTGCCGATTTGAGCACTCTAAAATGGTCAGCATAAGTAGATAAAACAGATAAGAAGGTAACTTAAGTTACTGTAATACATTTTTATACTTCTATACCGCATTTTTGTTTTTCTGTATTCGGTAAAGAAGGCAATGTCCTTTCTCAACTTATTCCCATCAAACTGAACATCTTTTGTTCTGGAACCATTTCTGTATCTCCAATAGTTTAGGTGGGCTCCTGCTGATAAACCTGGTGGTCTACATAAGATACTCCAGATCCCCAATGTCCTTGTGTAAATAAAGCGGCCCATCATACTGAACAACTTTTGTTTTGGAACCATTCCTGTATCTCTAATAGTTTACGTGGGCTCCTGATGGTACACCTGGTGGTCTACATAAGGAACGCCAGCTCCTCAATGTCCTTGTGAAAAGAAGCGGCCCATCATACTAATCAACTTTTGTTTTAGAACCATTTCTGTATCTCCAATAGTTTAGCTGGGCTCCTGATGGTACACCTGGTGGTCTACATAAGGTACTTATGAGCCCCAATGTCCTTGTGAAAAGAAGCGGCCCATCATACTGAACAACTTTTGTTTTAGAACCATGCCTGTATCTCTAATAGTTTAGCTGGGCTCCTGGTGGTACACCTGTGTCCGATATTATCAAACAACAGGCTACAAATTTACAGGTGAAATTCGATGTTCATTGCGTAGTCGGTTAGCAATTATGATACCAGAAATAATAACGGGCTACGTAATATACTACAAATTTCACCTGTAGACTTGAAGCCTGTAGTTTCATAACATAGGCACCTGGTGGTACACCTGGTGGTCTACATCTATACTCCAGACCCTCAAATGGTAATAAAAAGTAGCCCATGTCCGTTCTCAGTATGTTAGAAATCTCTGTGCCAAGTTTCATGAAGATCGGTTCAGCGGTTTGGCCGTGAAAGCGTAGCAGACAGACAGACAGACAGAGTTACTTTCGCATTTATAATATTAGTGTGGATAATATAATGTAGTTAAATAGTTAATATAATGAATAAATAAATAATAAAGTTATTAGGTAACTAGAAAAAAAATTGGGATAGATATCCCATGAAAATTCATTTTCAGTATTTTATAATTTTCGTTTACTGGTGATTTTATTCTTGAAGGTGGTTTAGTTTTTTGTTAAAAAGTATAACTATAATCCCATAGAGAACTAGACAATGATCCATGATGGAACTATTTCCATGAAGATTTCTATGAAGTTATTGTATCTATCAGTCAGTTAGTTTGTTTAAAGACTGAAGCAGACCAATTGTACGAGCAAAACGCGTGCGTGCGATTATACGTTGCAGCAAAAAAATAACATACAGCACAGCATCAGGATTGCGCAATAACATTTATGTTAACAATTATCAGTCACACACTCGCCCTCACACAATATACGCCGAGGCGTTATCAGTCGATAGAAATAAAATATTTTTCCCTGACCTATACTCTTTATCAAGTTTAAGTTAAACATTTGATATGTAAATGATAGAGAATATAATTTGCAACAATGCAAACTTGCAGACTTTAACATTTCGCGAAATAAAATCTTCGATTGAATGAAATGTTGCAAAAAAATATGTTAAGTATGTAAACAGTGGTTTTAAGGGCATGGGAAAGATGACACGATTGGCTTCACGCGTACCACACGATGTTGCGGTATTGGACAGTTAATATGGCAAATATGTTTGATTTGGTAATGCGGCAGTGGTCTGGTCACATCTGTCGATGCCGATGGATGGTAAAGTAAGCCGGTTTTTGGGTGGATCCCATGCCTCAGCAAGCGTAGCGGCGGGACGTTCTCCAAGCAAATATACCGAAGACTTAAAGACTTCCGACTTGATGGCGGAAACGGGATTTCGTGCCTTATGGCATATCCGTATGGCACTTACGTTCAGCAGTGACCTGCTATTAAGCTGATGTGATGCGTGATGTGTCATATATAACATATGCTTACGGCACAGAGATGCGGTGTGTAGTGCGGTTGCATTTAACTATTGTCATCAGTAATTTTGGACCAAAATTATAACCACGAAATTGTGCGGGACGTCAGAGGGGCTAAATGTTTGGTTACGGAAGGATTTCACATTGATAAAGAGATAAATATATATAAATACATGTGCAAATACATTTATCACACTTTCGGTACAACATTACTTCCTCTACTGTAACGTACACTGTTGCACACGCATCCAGTGTGAGTCGGTCTTTAAATTTAAGATTTCAAATTGATACTTTAAGAAGTCAGCAACTAAACTAATTTTTAAAAGGAAAGCCAAAATCACTATTTAAAGATTTAAGTAGAAAACAATTAGAACAATTACAAATTTAATAAATAGGCTACACCAAACTATCGCACAACCGTTCGCAACCGCGTCCCGAGCAAAAGTGAGTACATGGCGGGTTTGCCGCCTGACGTTGCGTGTCGCTGTGGCTTGCTCATCGACCAGCAATGGACTGTGTACATCGGCCATAACTGAACCACAGCTGTTAAACATCAATGGGCTATCATGGTCTCGTCGTTGGAAGCTAGTCTAGGACAGCTGCTGCCATCTCTCCTTGCTCACTTGACAATACGGCCTCTCCTGACAGGAGAACGTCCTCGTTCTCATCAGATGCAGCTTGAGTTGAAGGTCCCGGCTGATCATCATCATGAACAGGTTCAGCTGGCATTGCTTCGTCATGAACAGGCTCAGCTGGCAGTGCCTCGTGAGTAGACTCTTCAGATTGGTCTGCACCTGTGTAACATACAAACACGCCCTTAGAGATTGTCACACTCTCACACGTCATGTTTTCTTTCATCAAAAGAAAGAATAATGGTCAACATAATGAACAGAGGCACTACGTGAAGCGTGTTCAAAAGAATTGTGAAGAAGTATAGTCACAGTTTGATGGGAGGAAGCACTACGTGAAGCTGTCCCATATGCATATGAGATAGAGGCACGCCGTGAGGCATAACTCATAGCAACGTTAGCACATAAAGGAGGAAGCACTACGTGAAGCTATCCTTCATGCATATGAGATAGAGGCACGTCGTGAAGCATAACTCATAGCAGCGTTATCACATAAAGGAGGAAGCACCACGTGAAGCTATCCTTCATGTATTTGACAGAGGCACAACGTGAAGCATGTCAACACTTACTCTCAAAATATGCAGCACAGGTTTCTGGAGTCCACTCGCCTTACCACGGGACCAAACTCTGCCGCAGCTTGCATAGATTTGCCGTAAGCACCAGCCACTAATCGCAGCTCGTAGCGCCCGTGTGGAAGCGCTTTAACCACGCGGTAGGGGCCAAGCATGCCCGAGTCCAGCTTGCAGGTTGCTTGTGCTTTTTTGATAACAAAAACCAAAGAATTAGTGTCAAAAACGCGTGGTGTACACCTATCTTTATTGATAATCAAATCCTGGCTTTCACGATTTCGCTGCAGACGTTCCGATGCAATTTGTCTACTCAGCTCACGTAAAGCCTGGCGATTAGGCTGACTTCCCTCAAAAGCAACATCTCGAATCAGTTTTCGAACTGGCAAACCTGCTTTAAATTTTTTTGGTGTCGGTGCTTCAACAAGTGCCTGAACCTTTCTTAAGCTCGGCTGTACCTGACCCTCACTTATAGTACGCCCCAAGTATTCAATTTTCGTAGAAAGAAAAGAACACTGTTTCGTATTAATCGAAAACCCAGCGTCAGTTAGGGTTTTGAGAACTTTACGTAAAATGGTAAGACCCTCGCTGACTGAGTCACTCATTATCAAAATATCATCGATGTAGACCAGGACTTCACCAGCATCAATATGTTCTCGAAGGGTGTTGGAGATTATCCGTTGGTAAACAATCGGAGCGTTCGCCAAACCGTAGGGCATTTTCAAATATTCATAATGCCCTTCCGGTGTGACGAATCCCGTCAACGGAATAGACTGTTCATCCATTGGAATCTGGTGAAATCCGGTCGCCATGTCCAAGCTCGTGAAATATTTGTGATGACCAAGACGGTCGATATGGTCATCGATCAAGGGCAAAGGAAATCGGTCTTTGACGGTAACTTCATTTAATTTACGAAAATCGACGCACATGCGGTCTGAACCGTCCTTCTTCCTAACCAGTAGAATAGGACTCGCGTAGTCAGATTCCGATTCCCTTATTATGCCTTTGTCAAGCAAGTCATTTACAATATCACGCACGCGCGAATTCTCTGATTGTGAAAGTCTGTATGGTCGGTAGTTGACCGGAGTGTCATTTTTCAGCTTGATGGACATACTGCCTGTTGTCACAGTAGAAGTTGCAGTACCGGTTATGAAATGGTCGGAAAACTCACTTATAATGTCATTTAGCTGCTTGAATTCATCACCAACAAGATCTGTATTGAGGGCCGATTGTCCATCAGACTGAATCATGAAAACGTTATCCGCGGCAGTAACGTGATGACGCATCAAACGATGACTTACGCCTTTAGCGAGACCAGTACGCACATATTGAACACCTTCACGGTTCAATACGTCTGTACCGATAATTACGGGGCAACTCATTAGGGCGAAAACAACGAACAAATCTACCTCCATTGTAACGTCATCAAATTCAACTGGTAATGTCACGCACTGTGTGCATTCGACATCTTGATTACCTATGCCTCTCAAAATACGAAAACATGGCTTACGAACGCACTCAAAATGCTTAAGTAACGACGCTGACACAAGGGAAATTGTCGAACCACTGTCAAGGAGGTCATTTCAGTGATAAGAGTTTGAATTCCTTTTTAAAATTACTCCAACTTCTATTCGACGTTACCCACTCATTCAGCCACACTCGTGCTTCTCCTTTTAAACAGTTGCCTATGCGGGATAAACATTCGTTATCGCTCCAATGATTAATCAATTTTGCACTATCTACGCACCAAGTTTCTATGTCGTACAAATTGGGATCGAAATTTGAAATATAGAAAGATTGGCTCGATCTTACCGTATTTATGGAACGAATAGCATCCACTATTCTCTCCGTGTCATTCGATTCAACGACCGTGGACTGCGCTCGCGAAGCTGAAGGTACCGTTACCATCTCGTCACATGCACCAATTTCACCACGTGTATGGGGAAAACCTGGCGCTGTCGATGAAGGCGGGGATGGCGGCAAAGGCGGCGTCATGGCGCCCGTGTCCAGCGGCGACGATGTAGCGGTTACAAACGGTTGCGATTGCGGCCCGCGACCTTGACTCTCTAATGCATTCAAACGCGTGAGAATTTGCTGCATAACCCCGTTATTAGGTGTTCTACTCCTATCACGGTAGCGAGTACGATGCCTACTCACATTTCGTGGTCGCTCGTGGCTTCGATCTCGTCGATCAGACGACATACCGAACTCACGAAATTTTATCACACGTAAATTGTAACGAAAATTACGATTGAAAAGTACAGAATTTGCACACGTCAGGAAACGCGAAACGAAAAGGAAAGACGTTGTCCTATCCCACTTCTGATTTAAGAAGTCAGCAACTAAACTAATTTTTAAAAGGAAAGCCAAAATCACTATTTAAAGATTTAATTAGAAAACAATTAGAACAATTACAAATTTAATAAATAGGCTACACCAAACTATCGCACAACCGTTCGCAACCGCGTCCCGAGCAAAAGTGAGTACATGGCGGGTTTGCCGCCTGACGTTGCGTGTCGCTGTGGCTTGCTCATCGACCAGCAATGGACTGTGTACATCGGCCATAACTGAACCACAGCTGTTAAACATCAATGGGCTATCATGGTCTCGTCGTTGGAAGCTAGTCTAGGACAGCTGCTGCCATCTCTCCTTGCTCACTTGACAATAATACATTTATCTTGGTGGACAGTGTTATAGTATCTGTTATATTTTATCTTTCCTTATAATACACATCACTATGTACACGTCATCAACGTACCGTCAAACGTAGTGTTATCAGCACAATTTAATCTGTCTGATACTATATATATTTATAAAGGATTGTTTACAAATTTTATCAAAGATAGCAGCACAAAGAATTGGTTTTAAACACGATTTAAATGATTTATTTATAAAGTCAACATTAAAATCATAAATGAGTAAATGCTCATTGTGTATTATTGTCAAAGAAAGCAAAAAATATAAGCTTTACTGAAAAAGTTGATACGTTTAAAGAATATTTTTTTGTATTTGTGAGTCGATAGTGAAGATTGTAGAGTATGTGTTTAGAAGTTATTTTAATGGTATTTAGTGTCGAATAGTCAAAATGATTTTTTCCCTTTCTTGTTTCTGTGCTGGCAACACGTGTTTTTCGAGAACCGACGACAACCGACAACAACCGACGACATCCGACGACAACCGTATACAACCGACGACATCCGACGACAACCGACGACAAGTTCGGATGTATCTAAATGTCGGATACAGTCGCCGACTTAGGTCCGGGAGGACCTTTAGAATGGCATCTCCCGAAATTTTACTCATGGGTGTCGCAAAAAGCGAGTAAGGGAAAATCATCCAGGGAATGGGCAGCAGCGTTCCTTGTGAATGGAACATCTTGCACTGCGGTCGCCAAGCGTGGTGAGTATGGCAAATGACAAGGGCCCATGTCCAGCAGTGGACTGTTGTGTCAATGTATTCATGAAACAGAACAAATTTCCCCATAAAAAAAGGACTTTTCATATAACATTGCCGATCAGCTGGTTAAATTACTACGGGAGGTGCATTTTTTTTCATATTTCGGCCTATGTTCCATGGGGAAAGTTGTTCAGTTTCATATGACTAACTTGACCTCAGGCTATACCCTATTTGTGACACCTTGCATACGCACCAAGCTCGGATTTATAATATTAAAAGTAAGTATGACAACCAATTTCCAAATAATTAATAAATAATTATCAAATTAGTGTGCCATTCGGAGAATCAAACAAGGCACTTCCGAACCTTGAGGCCAAGATTCACCCACTGTACCACGGAAGCAGCGTATCCAAATCATTATAGCAGACAAAACATTTCTCGCCGTTTCAATCTATTATGTTTGAAAAAGCGTCGCGTGCGAACGACGGACAAATAAAAGTTAGTCAGTAGTGGTGGCCCGATGTAGTTGACAGCTAGTGATGGGGCATAGTCGATGAGATTATATCGATAAAAAGCGCCACGAGCGGATGACGAACAAATTAAAATGAGTCAGAAGTCGTGGCACGATGTAGTTGACAGCTAGTGATGTCACACTATCGATAAAACATTCATCGACAAATCAAAGTTACTTAGCAGGGGTAGCCCGATGTGGTTGACAGACAAAGATGGGTCAATAAATATATCTTACTTTATTTGTAATAACACGGTAAGAATCTGACCGTGTGATGCAGGTTTAGAATAGCATCACCCCATTTCTTTCCCGTGGGAGTCGTAAGAAGCGACTAAGGGACTTGAGGGTGTGTATTGCAATTTTAGGCGATGGACTGACAACCTGTCACTATGGCGATATACAATTTTTCGAATGACCCTCAAATATATTATGTCAATCGCGGCGTAAATGTCCGTTTTTCCTGCCGTTTACGCTCTGTCTACCCCGCACGGGATAATAGGCGTGATATGTGTATGTATGTAGAATCTGACAATATCTTAAGTCCTCCATTCTCAGGGGACCCACGCAGGATTTCAGTCTCTGATCCTGTCACAGGCATAAGAAATGTCAGACTTTGTGAGTGAAGTCCAGCCAGGCTGGACTCTGCAATTTTTGCCCCGGGGTTTTGAAATCTAAACCTGACTATTTGGTGGGGAGCAGGAGCTCAATCGGAAAAGTTTGTGTGTTTGTTCAAATAACCGACTTAGGAGTTGTTCGGGGAAAACGGATTGGACTGAATCTACCCGGCATGTGCCGGTAGTTGCCAAAATGAGGGACCTCCGCGCCCCCGCCGGCGGGGGCGTCGGTTGCTTGAGGAGCTTGTGGAGTGTGATCTCCTCGCAATGGCTGCAGCAGCGGCTACTGTGATGTCGTCTGCAAGGAGTGAAGAATACATATATACATAAATCACGTCTATATCCGGGGTAGGCAGAGCGTTAATGGCCGTTAAACGGATATTAACACCACGTCTGACAAAAGTTTGAGGGTCAATCAGATAACTGTGTGTCACTATGGTGACAGGTTGTCAGCCGGTCGCCTAAAATTGCAATACAGATCTAACCCTCGAGTCCCTTAGTCGCCTCTTACGACACCTATGGGTAAGAAATGGGGTGATGCTATTCTAAGCCGGCATCGCACAGCATTGGATTGGAGAAAGTTGTCGATAGTGTAGGTGCCCATCTCTACTACAAGTGCTGCGCGTGGCAGCGACACCTCGGCACTCGTCTCGCCCCCGCAATTACTGGACGAAAATACCGAGTCTTATAAACCCTATTCTAGCTAACTCCGTATTTTGACCGAAAAAGCGAATGTACTTTTTACCTGTTGAATTAGCAGAAATTCTGAAAGCAACATGTACAGTCGGTTGTAGCACATAAGGTACCAGGGTCACTCCAAAAGAACTGAATTATTTTTGTCCTCAGCAAATTTTTTTTCTTGAAATAAATATGCATTAGTAGAAAATCACTTCTTTTATAATAATAAGTGTCAATTTTTATTATGTAATAACTGGGGATAAAAATAATTCAGTTCTTTTGGAGCACCCCTGTACCTTATGTGCTACAACCGACTGTACACTAAAATTGTTTTGAAAATTTGATATATTGAAAATTTTCAAATGTTTCGGTCAGTTGCTAATCTATGGCGGGTAAAAAAAATGTAAAAGTGACAAGTTTAGGAAAATTACGAACTCGACCTGAGGGGGTTATGTATTTGGGATTGAATTGAATTGCCAGCCAAGTATCGTATTAAGTCCGTAAGTCAAACAGTCATCGCCCGCAGTTTTCAATACCGAATAGCAATAATTTCCTATTTTTTTATTATAAACTAGCGTTTCCACCCGTGGTTTAAGCATGCGCATTCTTTTTTCGTATGTAACACTGAGTCAACAAACAACCCGACAAACCTGCTAAAAACTCTTGAAACAGATCGCAATTTTAAAACCATAAATTTCCCTACAAACTTTTTATCTCCTTTTTATCCATTTCTGGAGTAAAATTTAGAAAACACTGAATAGCTTATTTTAAACTTTTAGCTCCTAAGTTTAATCCCTTAATTTAAATGAGATCGTATCAAATGCCCAAAATTTTCAAAAAAACATTTTTTTTCTTATTACCCCTTTGGGGGTTAAAAATCAATAGTCCCCTGAACATGTATTCAACTGTTTTAGCTTCATGATCTAATCATCAATGTTGAAACAGATCACATTAAAGACTGAGAACTTTCATACAAACTTTTAACCCCTTTTTTACCCCTTTTAGGCCCTTCAGGAATTAAAAATAACCCCCTTTTTACCCCTTCTGGGCCCATCAGGAATGAAAAAATTGTAAATGCTGAAACATGTGTTGATGAATGAGTCAGTCAGTCAGTGAGGACATTTTGTTAATAAGTGTAGAAAACAAGTGAAGATTTGACATGAAGTAAATGAAAATGTCAAAGCCTACTGTGGACCTTTTGCCTACACCATATCCGCTGTTTTCATGGCTCCAATCTCGCACCAGCTGTTGTCCTGTTTCCTGGCCCTATTGTTATCGTTTCGGCCAGGCTGCAGGGGACACCTGCGCCTCACCAAAGAACAGATAGAACACGAGGGACTAAGCAGTCTTGGTACAGAGATGCCAGTTTGCCAGTTTCTCGATGTACATACCTTCATATAAAGTCATTATACATATATAGCGACCGTATTTTAAAGCTATTAACGCTCTGCCTAGCTCACAAGGGATAAAGGCGTCATATATCTAGATCCTATATTGAAGCACTCGGGGATGGTCCAAAACAAAACATAAAAATATCATGGGTACCGATTTATAAGGTCCTAATAAATTGAGTCAAAATGTTTTCAGGTTCTACTCATAAAAATGAAAAACTTTTATTTGTTATTCTTTTCGTAATACACACACACACATCACGCCTATATCCCTTGCGGGGTAGGCAGAGCGCAAACGACCGCAAAATGGACGTTTACGCCACGTCTGACAAATATTTGAGGGTCATTCGAAAAATTGTGCATAGCCATAGTGATAGGTTGTCAGCCCATCGCCTAAAATTGCAATACACACCCTCGAATCCCTTACTCGCCTCTTACGACTCCCATGGGTAAGAAATGGGGTGATGCTATTCTAAGCCGGCATTACACGGCACCTAAGCCGGCATTACACGGCACATTACTTTTCGTAATATGATAAAAAAATTGGACCTCCAATGCATAGGGACACATTTTTTGATCATGTTTGACATGTTTGTACGGGAGAACCATTTGTGTTTAAATTTCGGAAAAATTGTTACTGAGAAAAGTTGTTCGATTTCATTACACGGGTAGGACACAAACTGAAAATGTTGGCACAGAATTAAAAAGCACCATATAGTAAGCCGGAAAATAGGTTAGAAATTTTAACTTATTTTCCATCTTAGTTTGCTATACATTCATACGTGAGTAATCTATTGGTACCTATGTTCCTTGGGGAAAGTTGTTCAGTGTCATGAGTAGAAATCACCCTAAAAATATTAACACTTATTTTAATAGGACCTTAAATTTTTTAATGTTTTGTTTTAGACCACCCCCGAGTGATTCAATATAGGACCTAGAGATATCACGCCTTTATCTCTTGCGGGCTAGGCAGAGCGTTAACAGGCGTATAAAACGGTCGCTATCGCCACGTCTGACAAATAGTTGAGGCCTGTTTCAGAAAAACCGTGTATCACTATAGTGACAGGTTGTCCCTTAAAATTGTAATACACAAGAAACCCTCGAGTCACCCGCCACTCAAGACACCCGCGGGAATGATGTGGGGTGATGCTATTCTAAGCCGGCATCACTAGGCATATAATATAGGATCTAGACTTGAATGAGCCTGTCTGTCTGCTCGAGTTGAGCTTAAGTTGGACTTGTGCATCGGTACGCAGTGCTCAGAGCACTGAAAATATCCGAAAGAACTCCATGAACACTAGAGTGAAGCCATGAAAAACTCGTCGCTTTAATTTCATCACATCAGCCTGTAGAACGTACCGTCAAGGCTCGATCGCCTCTTTTTGCCATCCAGTCGTTACCCAAACTAGGATTTTGATTTTTGATTTTATTTTATGGACCAACTTTGGACAGGTATTTGGCAAATATTGTTCAATTGATCATGTAAACAGTAAGCTTTTGATAATCGATTTGTACAAATTCAGCATTTAAAGATAAACATAATGGCAATGAATTTTTCATGGTCTCCTTCAGTACGGTTCCCTCTTAAACATTTCCTTGATCTAAGTCGTAGTCATGATGATCAATGCGGCTCTAGAGTGGACATGGAGAGAGCCACTCTAGATCACGATTTATCGCTTACTACACTAGGAATACATACACACACATATCACGCCTAACACATATTTGTCAAACGTGGCGATAGCAACCATATTTTAGGGCCGTTTAAGCTCTGCCTACCCCGCAAAGGATATAGGCGTGATATACAGGCTGTTAGGAAAAGTACTGCGTTCCTTTCAAGGAATGAACCAGCCCATGCAACTGTAAACTTTCCCCAAGAAACAAACGTAGAAATATAAAAAAAAAAATATTCAAAATGAAGCAGCCGACCAAGACTGGTTGTATGGAAAGTCTAATTTTTTTTAATATTTCGACCTATGTTTCTAGGGGAAAGTTTTTCAGTTTCATGGGCTGGATCATTCCTTGAAAGGAACGCAGTACTTTACCTAACACCCTGTATGTATTTGTTGCTTTCAAAAACTTTACCCAAAACCTAGATTCTACCACTCTGCATTTTTTCAGGAGCATCCTCGACATCAAAAACAAGGATAAATCACGGGAAATTCAAAAACATTTAATCCCCCCCCCCTCCCCCCACTCTACAACAAGCGCAGGCTCGCAGAATGAAATGTCAAACACAGCGCCCGCACCCGCCGGCGCTAAGTACGGCTAGGGATGTGCTAGATACGGTCATGTCGATATCGATAAATCTTAACTTCAACATCAACTTCATCAGACACAACAGTCCACTGGGCATGGGCTTCCCCCAATTGGGGAATATTTGCCATACTATAAATATATCACCACGCTTGGCAGGTGGATTGGCGAGCGCAGTGCAAGGTGTTGTATTTATATAGAACGCTGCTACCCATTCCCATGATTACATTCAGTATCAGCTGTTTTGCATAAAATAATATCTCGTATGATTTTGTTCTTTACAACAAGCCACCTATACTCTAAACCCACGTACACAGCTTCTGAGGTGATGAGAACCGAAGAACCAAATCCGGCCCCTTCATACTGTCGATAAGCCACCGTGTAAACTTAACACTGGCGATAACAGAATAGAAACGTGATAAAAACGCCACAAATAAAAACCCAATTGAATAAAAATAGAACTCGTTACTGGCGAAATCACAGTGAAAATGCCATAAAAAAAGAAATTGAATTGTCGATAAGAATGACCGTCCCATCCCTATCTGGCCGCAGGGTGACAACGTCAGTCGCACGCGCGCTGAGAGCGACAAAAACACAAGAGCACCGTGGACTTGAAAACACTACCCAGTTTGACCCAGCACTAGTAGACAATTTTGGCGGAAGTTATAATCGTTTTAAAATCGGCCATTTTGAAAAAGATTTTTTTTAAGTGCCGTGTGATGCCGGCCTAGAATAGCGTCACCCCATTTATTTCCCGTGGGAGTCGTAAGAGGCTATTATGGAGCTTGAGGGTGTATATTGCAATTTTAGGCGATGGTCTGACAACCTGTCACTAAGGCGATACACAAATTTCCGAATGACTCTCAAATATATGTCAGACGTGGCACAAATGTCCGTTTTTGCGGCCGTTTACGCTCTGCCTACCCCGCAAGGAATAATAGGCGTGATATGTGTATGTATGTGTAAAAGGCTTTAAATCTGTAAAAAAAATTGGAGATATTTTAGTCTTATTTCAAACATTCTAATATTTAGTCAGAAAAAGTTAAAGAGTAATCTTTTAATCTTCATTTGACCTGTATGACGTCATACTAACCAAGAATAAAACGAATTTCTTTCATGATCTCCTTCAAGATAACCATTGACATTAGAAACTATAACAAATGTCAAATTTATGTTAATTTAATGGAATTTATACGAATCTATTAATACGAATCTAGTGGTTTGTCCGTTGCAAGGATTGTTTCTAAAATACGTTATCAAATAATATATTTTTAAAATGTATTAAAAATTCATGGATGATCAATGAAACAAAAAACGCCTTGACAGACGCCTCCATTACGCACCGTAACGCCCCGTAAACCCACCGTAGCCGTATTTGTATAGGAACAAGATTGAATTCGCAATTTCCTTTCGTCTGACAGACGCATGCGTTACGTTGCGTTAAAAAAACGGAACGACGGACGACAAGTGAGAGAACCGTCTTAGATCGTAGCAAGGGCAACCTGGAATGGAAACACTCTGTCGTAGCATTATTTCTACGCCGTATAAGTCATCGTAGCATTATTTCTACGCCGTATAAGTCATCGTAGCATTATTGCTACGCTAAAAATGATTACTCTACAGATGAATTGATTTTTTCAATAAAGAGTTACGGCGAACCGGTTTTCACAAACGAAAAACCGAAATTTAGTAATGATGTGAAACGATCAAGGCATTCTTACGTACATTTGACGCATTACTTTAACCATGATATAACATAATGTTAAACGCGCTTTTAGGCAGTCCTTTAAATATTACATAAAACACCCAAGGGCGCGTTCAATGCACCATCTTTCGTAGCTCTTTCGTCGCTCTTTTATACTAAAAAAGTCTTTCGTCGTCCATAAACATACCGTTCAGCGACGACGAAAGACTTTTTTAGTGTAAAAGAGCTACGAAAGATGGTCCATTGAACGCGCCCCTGGTCTATACGATTTGACGCTGCCAAAAAGCTTAGAAAGTCATTGAATCTGACTGTGAAATTAGGCTCGCTGGTATGGCCTGACTGGGCACACCACTCCTACTTCATTTTGTTGTTTCCTAGTTGTCTATTTCCACGCGTTAATCTACTCGGCTTGGTTGGTAGTAGATAGCAGTGCAGTCCTTCGTGTGTACACACGGCGGTACGTGCCGATGCATAATGGCGGGAAATGACAGTAATGTTTGCGCGGGAAGATTGCTATGGCCGACAGCTTCCGGTAATTGACTATCATAATAAGCCATTTTTGACAGCTGTCAGTTCCAAACTCTATCGTGCCCTATGGCGTACACTCGGGGAGGTTTACATCTAGCAGGAGGACTGCAATAGGCTGATGTATGTATGTAGTTTCAACACTGACCTCTATATAAGGTGTAAAAAAATTATCTAAGAATATTTTAAGGGGTGAACCAGTACGTGAAACTGAACAACTTTCCCCAAGGAACATAGGTCGAAATATGAAAAAAATATTTGACCCTCCCATACTTAGTGTGTTACCCGGCCGGAATAATTTGTATGGGAGGGCCAATTTTTTTTTTCATATTTCGACCTATGTTCCTTGGGGAAAGTTGTTCAGTTTCACGTACTGGTTCACCCCTTAAAATATTCTTAGTTAATTTTTTTACACCATGTATATACAAGTACCAAGCTAAAAGAGATGTCAGCATTGGACAATAGACCCTCTGACAGCTGTTATATGACTTTTTGGGATGATCGTAAGTACTGTAAGTATTTTCAAGTATTTTATACTCTTCCTGTGCCTGATATTATCAAACAAAAACAAAGGTGAAATTCGCTTGCGCATTTTTTTTTTTATCGGGAATTTTACCTAAAGAAATAATTAATTTATACCTAGAAATCTAATTACTCATAAAATAATAAAGTCATTCATATCTTACTGTAACCTAGCATTATGGTACCATGTCATTCGTATATTGTCTTACTACATTATGGTACCTTAGTGTGACATCACTTAGGCTGCCCGCACACGTCAGACTTTTTATAGGACCGATAATCGGGCAGATTTTTCCTCCGATTTTTAAGACCGATTTTGTGACCGACTCAAAGCACACGTCCGTCACTTTGTCTGTTGGTTTCGAGGGAGTAGCACGTCATGGACGGCCGACTGTCGGTGAGTAGTGTGCGTTAACGCATACATTTCCGAGTGTTCCATTTTTCACCGACAATCGGATCGGTCGGGATGCACCGATTTTATTTCTGACCGACTATTTGTAGGATGTGGGCGTTACACCATTGCAATCAATACGTTCCATTTTACTCCTACAAAAAATCGGTCACCGATTATCGGACGTGTGCGGGCGGGCAGCCTTAAAGTCAGGTTCACAAAACCAATGGGAAATTTTCTAGGACTTCTCGAGTGTCATGTAGAGGGCGCTGAGCTTAATTGAAATAACGTTTCTTTACACAAAAACTTTACTTACTTCATAAATTATTATTTATTTTGTGTTTATTGGATTGTTCTACATTTATTATTGGTTATTTGTTTACTTACACGAATGACACTCAATATAATAGTAAGGTGATAAGTTTATTTTGTTGTAAATCAAACTAACAGAATTAATTTGTAACGAACACAACGTGAAACGGAACCTGTGACAAAACTATGTCTGCCACCAGCCATATTGAAACGTCAAAATTTCAGTTTAGCACAGCGCCCTCTGGTTTGACATTCAGAACTATCAACGGAACTGTCAATAGAAAAACTCCCATTTGTTGAAAGTTCTGCTAATGTCTCAAAATAAACTGCTGCTTCTTGGTATATTGTGTTTGGGTTATCTGTGTTGGTGGGAGCCGGCATATGTTTCTTCCATCAATGCACGTGACGACGCATAATAAAATGGCGGATCTGTATGGGCGGGAAAATCAGCGCTTGCCGTGACCAATGCGTAAAACATCCAGTAATTATAATAATTTATTTATTGCTATATTTTGGGAAATATATTTAAGACAGAGTAGAACAGGATGGAAAGAGAAGAGGGAGGCCTTTGCCCAGCAGTGGGACGATGTAGGCTAATTAAGATAAGATAAGATAAGATATTTAAGACCCTGTTTTTCCTGAAAAGTTGGTCCAGTCATTCGCGCTATCCAATCATTTTGCGATACAATTTTCGCTAGATACTACGGTTTTTTAGACAAACGAACTAGAGAAATATCGTTGCAATACAATGTCTAATTCACCCAATTTTAATAGAAAATATATGTATCTTAATCCGTACTAATAATATTATAAATCTGAGAGTTTGTGTGTGTGGGTGTATGTATGTATGTTTGTTACCTCTTCACGCTCAAATGGCTTGACCGATTTGGATGAAACTTGGGACACAGGTAATGTATAACCTGGAATACCTTAAAGGCTACTTTTTACCGCAGGGAAACAACTATTACCACGGGGTAATGAGTGGCAGCAGGTGAAACCGCTGGGCGGAAATCTAGTTATAGCACAAATTTTTGGTAATGTCGGTCGTTCGGAACGTTCTTGTACAGAGAGAAACAAAAAAAAACTCAAGCGAGATTTGAACCTACGACCACGACTATCGGCCGACGCTGTTAGCCATATTCCAAGTAACCACTATTCTATCTCGTGTTTTTTTAGGGTTCCGTACCCAAAGGGTAATAACGAAAACTCTATTACTAAGGCTCGGCTGTCCGTCTGTCCGTCCTCTGTTACGAGGCTGTATCTCCTGAACCGTTATACCTTGACAGTGAAATTTTCACAGATGATGTAATTCTGTTGCCGCTATAACAACAAATACAAAATTTTTAACAATGTAAATATTTAAGGGGGCTCTCATACAAAAAACTTGTTTTTTTGTTTGGAAGCTGTATCCCATGAACCACGAAAGTTGGACAGTTTAAATTTTTACAGGTGTTGTATTTTTTTTGCTGATATAAAAACAAATACAAAAAAAAAAAAATTATGAGGGCTGCCACACACAAGTAGGGCTTAGGGATTCCATGCAACATATATAATTTTATTGGCATTTTTATAGATAATGGTACGGAACCCTTCGTGCGCGAGTCCGACTCGCTCTTGGCCGGTTTTTTCACTCTTCGAGCAACCCGATCTTCCCTCTCGTTCGGATACGGGAGGCCCCGTTGGTAGAAGTTCTAAATCGATCAGTGAAATTAGCCCCATTGCCCTATTTTATGAAACTACAGGCTACAAGTCGACAGGTGAAATTCTTTGTACATTGCGTAGCTGGTGAATAATCCTGGTATAATAATGGCTAACCGATTACGCAATGAACATCAAATTTCACCTGTAAATTTTGGCCTGTAGTTTGATAATTTTGGGTGCAGGTGTCACACCACAGACAAAAAGCACTTGTGCGCGCCCAGCACAACAAGTGACGATTCGGTACTCTATGTCACATTGATGGTTTAAGTACTAGAGTCTGTGCGGAAAGGGAATAGGCGTAGGCGAAATGTAAAGTAATATATTTTTTAAAGGTTGCTAATGTTAATATGACACAAATCTCACGCCGGCGCCGCTGGTTCTGTTTCCGCACTGACACAGATTTATATCGGTCATTTAAAAGGCCACGAACTCGTAAATGGTCGAGTACTTTCTTAGCTCGTCTTTCATTGTTACAGCAACAACAACAGGCAAGGAGCGAAGGTCACCAGATCAGGAGGAGACCAGATCGTCTCCAACTCCCGGCGGTCCTGCCAGCCCTCAGAACAACGGCACTACTGGTAATACGATATTATCCGTGCTGGAGGGCACGTTAAGCCGTCGTCGGTCCCGGTTGCTGTCTATGATTACTTAGACGGCAGTCGTTACACAACCATGTCAGAGGCCGACTATTGGTAGTAGGCGGTTGAAAAACTCTGACACCAGGGTTCATCGGGTCGTTGGACGACTACGACGACGACGACGAAAAAAATATATTATCCTACCTGTTTTCTATACTACGAAACTACAGACTACAAGTGTAGAGGTGAAAATCTTAGTACATTGCGTAGCCAGTTAATATTAATGGTATCATAAAGGCTAACAGACGACGCAATAAACAGAATTCCACCTGTAAAATTGTAGCCTGTAGTTTGATCATATCGGGCACTGGCTATAGTTCGTACTTCCGACAACGCTGTGTCGAGCGGTCTGCCCGCGCGCGTGCTAGATTTGTGACTCGCGTCGCCCAGTCTGCGCCGTGGGTCCGCCAACACGCGGAGACTGAGATAGATTAGGTATTGTCGAGTGATATGTATAAACAAAAGCTCATCTATTAGAGTCTGTATCGTAATCAAATAGTATAGCCTTTGTGAATTCGCGGCGCGGGCACGCATAATACAACCCTTACGAACACGACGATATCTTGCCGTATTACAGCTACTGAGGCACGATGCGCCTTCCTAATTTCGGCTGTCTAGCCTTAGGGCGAGCGCCCGCTTAAGGCAAGGTTGTGCCATTTATGCCTGAGACCCAGCTCTGCAATAAGCGAGCGTGCTGCCCGCTCGACACAGCGTTGGCGCTGATGGGTTTGACAGAGAGTACGGTTTCACAGAGATTTCGGAGTTTGACAGAGTCAAAAATCGATCGAGTGAGAAAAAAAGGCGCTTTGCTTTCCCACCCAATGACAGATCACACAAAGCCAATGATACTATTCATTTCAGATATATGTTATTTTGTGATACCATTCCGTGTGAAGACAGATAATTCCGAATGCCAACTTTTAAAACACTTCCCGTGTTAGGTATACAATTTTTGAAAACATGCGCAATTTGCATCGTACCCGCGCTAGAAAATTATGCTAGTTTTCTAAACCAGTAATTGCTTAGAACTAGAGAGAGATAGCTTTTTAACCTTCAATCCACCAGGCATGCCAAATTTTTATCCTATACATTTATTCCAAGTATATTTGTTGACATTTTAATGTGACCGATAGCGAAAACTCAAGTAGGAACATAGGTTGAAATATGATAAAAATATTTTGAGTGTCCGTAGTTATTCAAAGAAGATCGGCAATTTTTCATTTTTTTCCTATGTTCCTTGGTGAAAGTTGTTTGTTATTACCAACCCATCCGCTGTTAGCAGTATCGGTCACTAGTAAAATTTCACCCGATATTTCTTACGAATTATGTTTTGTTCCCAGCTTTATCATCAACGGAGTCACTTTCCCCCCCTCTGGCAGAAGGGCGGGCCCCAGCATTGCAGCGGTTACGTCGCTTCCTTTCAGCGCTGCACCACTTTGCAGCGGACGTCAGTGCCGAATCAGGGGAGAGGGTGAAGCAGCTTATTCACAATTTAGTGGTATGTTAAATAAATCGTCATCGTCATCGTCATCGTCATCGTCATCGTCATCGTCATCGTCATCGTCATCGTCATCGTCATCGTCATCGTCATCGTCATCGTCATCGTCATCGTCATCGTCATCGTCATCGTCATCGTCATCGTCATCGTCATCGTCATCGTCATCGTCATCGTCATCGTCATCGTCATCGTCATCGTCATCGTCATCGTCATCGTCATCGTCATCGTCATCGTCATCGTCATCGTCATCGTCATCGTCATCGTCATCGTCATCGTCATCGTCATCGTCATCGTCACCGTCACCGTCACCGTCACCGTCACCGTCACCGTCATCGTCATCGTCATCGTCATCGTCATCGCCATCTGTTGGACATACGTCTTGCCACGAAGCATACATACATACATCAGCCTATTGTGCAGTCCACTGTAGAACGTAGGCCTCCCGCAGGGTACGCAATAGGGCACAATCTCTCGTTTTCGCCATCCAGTCGCTACCTGACGCCTTTTTTAAGTCATCGGCCCATCCGGCCGCAGGGTTTCCATCGTTACGCTTGCTGTGACGCTGCTTGCCACAATAGTGCTACATATATCACGTTATGCTGGAGGGATGGCAAAGACAGTGCTAAATGTTGCATTCATAGGTAACTCTGCTGCTTATTCTTAGCATAAAGTTATTTTTACCTGCTCTACATAATTCTTCAATTATTCTTTCTTGCCAGCAACCGCGGAATTTTATTTCATAATGTCTGTCTTATTCACAGGCAGGGACAGTGAACATAGAAGAGTTCCAGACGGGCGTCCAGGAAAGCACAAACTACCCTCTAAGGGCATCAGTGCCTGGTTTCCTGAGGGCCCTACTCCCTTTGGCACAGAGAGACCTGCATTCAAGAGCTAGAAAGGCGAAACAGGTAGGTTAACCTAAATTTATGTTAAGGACCATCAACGTATGCCCTAATGATGCTTCCCGCGACTACCAAGTGGCCTTTCTACTAGTTGTTGTTAATTATGCAATAAACGTTTAATCTATCTATCTATCTATCTAGTTAATTACAAAAAATTCAAGGTCCAAAGAGAGTCTCAGCTGCTGGTACGTGAATTCGCTCCAAAACCCAGTCTCTTATTGAATAAATGATTTACCTGGATCCCACGGCCCAGATGACAAGAACTCACTATTCTTCAGTCTATCCGCGTCCACAGCTGATGTTACTCAGTTGAAACGTCGGGATCCAGGTATATCTTTTATATTTATCTCAAAACTATCGTGATAGACCCGGATAATCAACAAAAACGTGTAAAAGTAATCGCAAGTACTTTAAAAGTTTTAAGTCCCAGTCTGATGGATGTGAAATCAACAGTTAGGTAGTCTACAGCTGTACCTCTACTTGGGCATTTAAGAGTATTTGACATATTAACCACTTGGGCGTGTACGTGTTGGGTTGTCGGTCGAGCGCAGTTCAAGATGTTTTATCCCTTAGCCGCTATTGAGGACACCTACTCGGATTAAACGGGGTTGTGCTTGTGCTATTCTATTCCCACACCTTGAAATCAGTCTATTGTGATTTTTTGGACAAATAAATATCTTGCCTGAAGAACCGCGAGGAAACAGGTTTGTACCTCCAGATTCCAGATTATTTTAAATCCTCTTCCATAGGGTGAAATTTGTACTAGTGGCCGATAGCGAAAACTTAAGAAGAACTTTCGCCAAGGGAAATACGAAAATAAAATACGTCTTATACAAAATTGCCGATCAGCTGATTTGAGTTACTATGGAGACTATATATATTTCAACCTATGCTCCTGAGGGAAAGTTGTTCCTTATCACTCTCTTGAGATTTCGCTATCGGTCACTGGTAAAATTTCACCCTATACATGGTGTAAAAAAATTCGCTGAGAATATTTTAAGGGGTGAACCAGTACGTGAAACTGAAAAACTTTCCCCAAGGAACATAGGTCGAAATATGAAAAAAAAAATTGGCCCTCCCATACAAATTATCCCGGCCGGGTAACACACTAAGTATGGGAGGGTCAAATTACATTACAAAATTCACATTATTTGGTGATGTTCCAGACCCCACTCCAATTCGTGAGAGCGCACGAACACCTCATCCTGGAGTCAGGAGGTGATGGAGGAGACATATTCGCACCACAACCCTCAGGCAGCGTGGAACCAGGGGCAAAGAGGAGAGCCAGTGATCCGTGAGTATTTTAATGTACTATGGTTTTTATTTTGTACTCACAGTGCTATATTACTTTCATAAATGAAAATAAGGAATTGATAAAATGTCAGCGCCCGCCGGGACTTGAACCCGGGACCGTGGAGTACCATTCCACTGCTCTGCCAACTGAGCTACCGGCGCCCCGACGTAAGCCGACGAAATCTTCAACCTCTTGGTACTCGTCTCGAAGCGACGACAAGCGACATCTAGTATAAGTTATTTGAAACGAATACTATGGCCAGTCCACTTAAGAGTGAAATTCGAACCATGCGATGAAAAGCTTTGCTTACTTTTAATGTACTATGGTTTTTATTTTGCACTCACAGTGCTATATTGGCGGGCGCTGACATTTTTTCAATTTCTTATTTTCATTTACGTGAGTATTTTTTCAAGGTGTATAAAAGTGTGAGAGTTATGTGATGGGTTGTAGCCAGTAGGCTCAATGGTGCATGATGGAAAAGGGGTATTCCCGCCGAGCGTGGTGTTCAGCTCGGGGACAGCGGCCCAACTGATAGGACGTGGATTTTGTATTTATGCTAAATCTTCGAGAAACTTCGTAACCGCGTTTTAGGCCTTGACTTCTGATTGGCTAATTTTCTATGACGAGTATGACGTATTGTGTTTACATTGTACAGGCAGCGTGGTCGTTGTCGACTCGTCAGCAGTAGATGTATACAACAAGTGCTTTATATTTCTATGCAATCCGCGCCGCTACAAAGGCATCCATTTGCTTACTTTGCCATCAGGCGCTTAGCACCTGCTGATACCTCCATAGCAATACATATAATACACAATTGCTATCATGTCTTTGATAGGCGCTAGACCAGTATCAGTATGCCGTGTGATGCCGGCTTAGAATAGCATCGCCCCATTTCTTTCCCGTGGGGGTCGTACGAGGCGACTAAAGGACTCAAGGGTGTGTATTGCAATTCTTGGCGATGGGCTGACAACCTGTCACTATAGTGATACACAGTTATCTGATTGACCCTCAAAATGTTGTCAGACGTGGTGTTAATATCCGTATCCGTTTTACGGCCGTTAACGCTCTGCCTACCCCGTAAGGGGTATAGGCGTGATTTATGTATGTATGTATGTGTATGTAGACCAGTGTCGCAAGTTTCTTAAACATTAAAATAATGTCAATAAATACATCAACTTTTGACATGAAGCTATTTTAATAGAAAGTTATGATCTGCCGTGTGATGCCGGCTTCGAATAGCATCACCCCATTTCTTACCCATGGGAGTCGTAAGAGGCGACTAAGGGTCTTGAGGGGGTGTATTGCAATTTTAGGCGATAGGCTGACAACCTGTCACTATGGCGATATACAATCTTCCGCATGACCCTCAAATATATGTCAGACGTGGCGTAAATGTGTTTACGCTCTGCCTACACCGCAAGGGATAATAGGCGTGATATGTGTATGTATGTATGTATGATCAGCACCGGGTGAAACCGCTGAGCGGACAGCTTGAATTTGCCGAATTTCTATAACAGGGCTTTGTTTTTGCCCGGACAAGGCCCGGCCGCGCTCGCCAAACCGACCCGTGTTCACACAATTTAGAGCCGTCATATTTCCACGCATGTGGATCTAACGAATGGCACGGCGGTCCGAATTTAAAGCACGAGGCTGCCAAATGGACCGATAATAATAATTCAGTGCTAAACAGGATCGGTGACGATGTGGTCTGTCGATAGTTCGGTGTTATTGGGTCGTTTGTAGTGGACATCCCTTTTCATTGCTATTGGAATATGTGATTATACGCATTGTTATGGATTTTTACAAATTAAAAAACAATATATGCCTTCCTTAGTAAGTAACTAAGCCTCACTTGATTTCGCAAACCATGTTCAACGCAAGGATTTTAATTATACCTACTTTTTTTCCAAAACATGCTAAAACACATTACATGTATTGGTGCACCACTTAGAGGCACCACGTATGTTTTTATGTATTAAGACATTTTCTGACCTATGTAATTTTACCGTGTGTGCTTGCAAATAAATAATTTCATTTCATTTTCATTAATTCACAGTTAAACACAAACTTCTTCTTCTTCTTATCGTATCAATGGGATACGCCCAATGCAGATTGTACAAATCTATAGCAGCGATTGCCAATGCATGGCAACAGCTATCGCTTTTGAGTTGGCCTCTTTAAGGTCCAAACTAGAATTTTATAACGCTACTGCAGTATATAACAATATCTAATATCTTTTATCTTTTAAGATAAGGCCTCATAGCAGGTACCACATATTTTTTATTTCTCAGCCATTTCAGTATAAACCATAGATTACGAACATCTGCATTACACAGATAGAACACGTACCTATGCGTGCAACTTTAGGCAATCGGCTGACAACCTGTCACTGTAGCGAAACTCAATATTTCGTGTATTTGGCGCCTACTTATACCTTTATAGCAAGGCATATCAGAACACAATAGCTATTACGTCTCGGACAGGCGCTAGACCAGTATCGCAATTACGCAGTACTCACGCACATCAAAGGCTGACCACAAAAAGTCCTCAGGCGAGTGTTGTGTGTGACAGCCAGGGTAGGGTTGTCAGGCGATTTGATTAAGCTGGCTGGACAATATTATTGCTATGTTAAGTTATGAATTTTCCTATGGTACAGCTCTTTTTTTTCGCGATTTTGCGGGTGACTCCATAATAAAAGTTGTTCAGAATCATAAATAGAATCACCCTGTGAAAATTCCGTGCTGAATGAAAAAAAAACCCTGTTTACGAACGTTAAAAAAAGAATAAAATATCTCCAAATGATTTTCTTATTTTATGTCTTCCAGTTAGCTTTTCATATCGAATGGTAGACTCTACTTTACAAAACCTCGGCGCCTCGCAACCCTGATTGGGGGAATGTAGACGCGTGAGGGGGCAGGAGGTAGAGGGGGACAAATTACCTGTCGCCAGCAGTCCTCAGCGGCGACGGATGTTGATAGAGTGTGCTCTTGATTTTTGCCGAATGGATTTTGAAGGACGCGCCGTTCACCCTTCTAGCTGGCCGGTGATGAGGATTTTCAGTTTAATCGATTTTTGGAGTCCTTCGATTTGAAAGGTTTCGGCGAGACTTCAGCGCTCGTGTTAACGGTAAATTAAGCTTATGAGCTGGGACTAAAAGGTTTATATGCCAACTATTGTCTACCATTTTTTTCAGATGGGATATTGAGTCGTCTAACGACCCTATGAACCCTGGTTTCATACTTATTTACATAAAAAATTGAAACAAGTCATGTTTAAAGTGAAAGATAAAATAAATTCATCAAATTAAAAAGTGATCTACACTAATATTATAAAGAGGAAAGATTTGATTGTTTGTTTGTTTGTTTGTTTGTTTGCATCAAATAGGCTCCAAAACTGCTGGCCCGATTTTAAAAATTCTTTCACCATTAGAATCCTACATTATTCCTGATGAACATAGGCTATATTTTATACGAGAAAAAAATAGGGATCCGCGTGAAAATTTCGATAATGTAACCCAACGTGTGAAAAATGTACCAAAAAAATATCTTTTATCGAGTACGCTGTGGAAATTATTGACAATAGAGCAAAGTAATGTACTACAGTTTTATAGAGGACATCAATATCTATAATAATGTCCGCGATACCATATGTCTAACTATTACAGTTATGCTACAATAACTACTTTTTCATTTAAAAATTTACCAACTACGCCACATTATTCGTACCAGTAGTGTAATAATTACATTTAATGATTACATTCAATCATTACTGTATTAAAGGGTGTCAGGGATAGCCCTCAGAATACTAATAGGGTACATGCAGACCATGAAACTGAACAACTTTCCCCTAGGAACATATTTCAGGAAACGGTAAAACAACTGACTTCCCATAGTGAATGCAGTCAGCTGATTGTGATTTTGTATGGAAGGTCATTTTTTTGGCGTTTCCTGACATATGTTTCTAGGGGAAAGTTGTCCAGTTTTATGTTTCATGCACCCTATCAGTATTCGAAGGGCTGTCCCTTACTCGGTATAAAAAGACGACAAAAAACATTAAATAATGCATTAAAAACATCTTTATACATAAATCACGCCTATATCCCTCACGGGGTAGGCAGAGCGTTAACGGCCGTAAAACAGATATTAACACCACGTCTGACAAAAGTTTGAGGGTCAATCAGATAACTGTGTATCACTATAGTGACAGGTTGTCAGCCCATCGCCTTAAATTGCAATACACATCCCTCGAGTCCCTTAGTCGGCTCTTACGACACCCATGGGTAAGAAATGGGGTGATGCTATTCTAAGCCGGCATCACACGGTAAAAAAATCTACACTAAAATAATACATACATACACATATCACGCCTATTATCCCTTGCGGGGTAGGCAGAGCGTAAACGGCCGCAAAAACGGACATTTACGCCACGTTTGATATATGTTTGGGGGTCATTCGGAAAATTGTGTATCGCTAGAGTGACAGGTTGTCAGCCCATCGCCTTAAAGTGCAATACACACCCTCAAGTCCCTTAGTCGCCTCCTACGACTCCCACGGGAAAGAAATCGGGTGATGCTATTCTAAGCCAGCATCACACTAAAATAATAATTATATAATCTACACTAATATTAGAAACAGGATTTTATTTATTGTTTGTAGGCTCCGAAACTACTGGACCGATTTAATTAAAATTGAAATTCTTCATTCAATGTAGGATAGTATTATCACTTATTGACGTCATGAACCGTCATTCTAAAAAAAGAAATTAGTGTCACACAATTTTCTTTTTTTTTATCACAATTTTGTTATGACCTAATAAATAAAAAAAATAAAAATATAGGCACTGCCGTGGGACTGGCCAGGTTAATCATAGGCATGTAACTTTACGCCACCACCATCTGAAAAATATATTTGTTTCAAATTGAAGTCAAGATTTTTAGAATCCTACATTATCCCTGATGAACATAGGCTATATTAAACTGTCTTATTCCCGGGGGGAAAGTGTTAGCGGCGGCTGAAACCGCTGGGCGGGCTGCTAGTATCAAATAAAGTATTTTAACGTAAAGGTATTTAAGTAGATATTCGTATATATACAGTACTTTTTGCTATTGTGCACATCATATCCGCATCTAGGATTATGGAATCTCACTTATGTAAGTTTGCTGTAAGAAATTTCTTTTTAGAAATAAGTAAACCTGTTGTGTCTTGTCTCATTGTAAATTGTTCCTGTGTATGTTTTTGTGTACAATAAATGGTTAAATTAATAAATAAGATTAAAAAATCAATATTAATAAAATATCAAATTTGAATTTTGTTGGAAGTGCATAGTTGACCAATGCCGGAGAATCGGGCTGCCCACTCTGTTCGTCACCACCCTCAGAAGTGTGGTGGAACTGCCCCTTACCCAGAACCACAGGGATGAAGCTCTTGTGCAAAGTACTGCATGAAAACCATCAGTGGTGAAATCATACTATTTAAACTTAAGTGACTTAACTTAAGTGTAATTGAGTTATTGATTGTTTTCATGCAGTACTGTGCACATACGTACTGTTTCATGCAGTAATAAGCGAGCGAGTTCGATCCGTGTTTACTTAAATGATTTAGTGGCGAAATCGTTAAACATACCTGAGGCACTGCAACACCAGGGCAGCCCCAACAAACTTCTAAAAGGTTTGTACTGGACGCGCGAAGCATTGTAGGTTTGAGGGCAATTCATTGTAGTAATGATTGGCCCGATGGCTTAGTGGAAAGTACCCCTGCCTGCTACGCCGAGGGTCGTGGGTTCGATCCCCACACATCACAAGTATTTGTAAGTTCTTTTCAAATATTCGTGTTGAGTCTGGGTGTTTTCTATGTAATGTATGTATTATTGTTTATAAAAAAAAAAAATGTACGTATTATATCAGCTGGCTAGTTCCCATAGTACAAGCTATGCTTAGTTTGGGGCTAGATGGCGCTGTGTGAAATATCTAAGATAAGATGTATATTACTGTCTTAATAAAAAATTAATCAAAACGGATTACATAAGCAAAGAAAGTTGTACATACACACACACACACACACACACACACGCACACATATCACGCCTATAATCCCTGGCGGGCTTAAACGGCCGCAAAAAACGGACATTTACGCCACGTCTGACAAATATTTGAGGGTCATTCGGAAAATTGTGTATCGCCATAGTGACAGGTTGTCAGCCCACCCTCGAGTCCCTTTGTCACCTCTTACGACTACCACGGTAAAGAAATGGGGTGAGGCTATTCTAAGCCGGCATCACACAGTAAGTTGTACATAGCACTTTTAAAACTTCCCTTCTAAACTACGCTAACTGCAACACACGTTTGCAGCAGCTGGCTTTAGCAAACGCCTGATTGTTTAGTCACAGCAATTAGTTGGCAATCAAACTTGCTAATTGAACTTTGCAGGCGTTTCGTTCGCTTTGTAATGAGAATGGTGAATTGGTGATAATAAATAAATTAGTTTAGTAAAACATAGTATAACTATGTGTTATGATATTTTTTATAGTATGGACGCACCGGTCGTCAACCCATAAAGGGTTTTTTTCTTTACATAATGATGATCTCTTTCAGAACATGGATGTTAATTTAAATACGTACCAAAGTTTATACAGGATACACACCCTCGAGTCCCTTAGTCGCTTCTTACGACACCCACGGGAAAAAAATGGGGTGATGTTATTCTAAGTCGGCATCACACGGCAAAAGTTGAATTACTCGGTAACTATAAAAATTGCGGAACATACATGACTCGGATACCCATCTGTATTTTTTTTTCATGTAGCCATTTTTGGGCTATTTTTGGTTTATTTCCAAAATTTGCTAGGGTAGCTGAGGGCCCAAAAAGATTGTTAATTTAGAGTAAGAGCACATATAGGCAGGTTTTTGGGGGGTTTTTCTGTTCGGTTAATTTATACGCATGTAAGTTACACGCTTTGAAACTATTTATCAGATGGTAATGGCGTAAAGTTACATGCCGTGTGATTAACCTGGCCAGGCCCGATGCAGTTTCTTTATTTATTTATTTTACGTCCCGCCCGAGCCGGTTCACTATTATGACATTATATATCCTACATTGAATAAAGTCATTTAATTTTAATTTTTATAAGCCCCAATACAACCCGTGGGTATCGTAAAAAGCCACTGAGGGATAAATTCACTCTGTGAATCGGCAGCAGCGGTCCCTGTGAAAGTGATATCTTGCATTGCGCTCGCACTGCCCCAAATAGGGGGAATCAATCAATCATTTTGGGGTCATAAATAAAGGTAATGTAAGTATCAATCAAATGTTAGTTGACTGGGCCGATGGCGTAGCGGATAGTACCTCTGCCTGCTACGCCGTGGGTCGTGGGTTCGATTCCCACAAGACACAAATATTTGTTAAGTCATTTTCAGATATTTGTGTTTAGTTTGGGTGTTTCTATGTATATTATGTATTTATTTACAAAAAAGTACATAAGTATTAATATCAGCTATCTAGTTCCCATAGTTCAAGCTTTGCTTAGTTTGGGACTAGATGGCGCTGTGTGAACTGTCCAGGATATTTATTTATTTATTTAATGTGTCTTACCAATCATCAGTACCTATACAAAGGGAGACCCATGACCAGCAGTGGACTGGTGTGGTTGTAAATGTATATCTCATGGCTATGGTACACGTCACTACTTCAAACTGCGGCTGTCACAGGTTGTCATTTCATTCGTATTGTGTCACTTCCGGCATAAAATTGAGAACAAAGCGTTTTCCCATCGTACACATACCTACATAGCATTAAAAATAGTTCTAGAAACCTTTCGCAAGCAGCTGGTGGATCTATTAAACGCTAACGCCTGCTTGCTAGGGGCCGTTCATTTAATACGTCATTGAATTTCGAAGTCAAATATTATGAGTTAAGTTTTAATAACGTAGCTGATGGTATTGAGGACGTCGGTTTATAAAATATTTTTTTAGCTTTAAGGTATAATTTGAAGGTTATAAAGTCCACATAAAGCAATAATATATTTATAATATTCTTATAATAGCCCACAATGTCCCGCTGCTGGGCAAAGGCCTCCCCCATATCTTTCCAGGCTTTCCGGTCTGTGGCTGTTGCCGACAAGTTAGGCTCGAAGTCGACCAGGTAATCCCACTTTTTCTCGATCTCCCTCTACGGCGACGCTCTTCAGGGATAAATTCGGTGGTTAGTTTAGCCTATCTTTTCGGGTGTATGATACGAGTTTTGGAGCGGAGGGTTGTGTTTCTGACGTGGTCCATCGTTTGACACCCAGTATGCTCAGCTCCGTTGCTCGTTGAGATGCCCCGAGTCGAAACAGCTTAGCTTAGCTTAGCTTTGCTTAGTTTTGTCCTAAATAGCAATGCGTGAAAATTCCAAGATTTTCATTAATGGTAATTAAATCACAATGGCCTATTGGCCATTGTGATTTAATTGCTCTGCTCTGCGTCCGATTGTCTTATTTATTAATAAGACAATCGGACGCAGAGCACGTAATACACGACCGTCCCCTAAAGCTGCAAAGTTCTGATCGCGTTAATAACTACCACTGAACCAACTGGCGTGAAACATTACCCTTAAACACCAACTTCAACGATTTTCAACACAAATTATAATAGCTGAAACTTTAATTAAATGTCTAACTTATGGGGTGTTTATGTATGTGTGTTCATACATACATACATACATCACGCCTATAATCCCTTGCGGGGTAGGCAGAGTGTAAATTTCCGCAAAAACGGATATAAACGCCACGTCTGACAAATATTTGAGGGACATTCTGAATATTGTGTATCGCCATAGTGACAGGTTGTCAGCCCGTCGCCTAAAATTGCAATACGCACCTTCGAGTCCCTTAGTCGCCTCTTACGATTCCCACGGGTAAGAAATGGGGTGATGCTATTCTAAGCCGGCATTCAAAAGAGAATAAATAATAAAAAAACGCATGAGGTATAATATTGATCAAAGGGGTACATAATTGGCAAACCAATCCGTGAAACTGAACAACTCTTATAAATCAAAATAAATACCAAGATTTTACAACATTGCCCATGCTAGATATACAATTTTAGAAAACTTTGCATAATTTTCTACCGCGGGCCGGATTTGAACCTGCGACTTCCGCCATCACCTCTTCCATCTGGGCTGCCCGCGAATTTTGCAACTAATTGAATGTAGTCAAAGCGATGAAAACCCGCGTTAAATTGAATACCAAGGATTACAACAATTATCGTATGTTCGAAATACTAAGAAAAAGTTCCCGTAGTCCCGGGGACTGTGTCATAGTCACGGCGTTATGGCGATAGGGCCAACGGTCTTTCCCTTTTAAGACATAGGGAAATATTTTTCCTACCAGATACCACTGGATTTAGGACCTCATGTACCCGAACCAGATGCCAAAAGCAATGCAATAATTGGGTATGCTTTATTCTATGAAGGGTTAAAGTAAGGTTTGGCAGTGTGGGGCAAGATATAGCATGGTAGAAGTTGGGGAATGTTATTACCCCAACTTGCCTCACCTAGGGTGCATGCTCAATGGGGACGGGACGTATTTTTGTTAATTCAATTGATTTTCCGACAATACACGAAAAAATTTGAGCTCCTTTACAAAACGACTGAGACAGCTATGATTTATATGCTTAATAGTTCTAACCATGTTCCTTGCGGAAAGTTGTTCATTTTTATGGACCTGTTTACAAATGAAAATATTTCCAGCACGTTTTATTTTCAGACAGATAGATGAACACTTTATTGCTTACAAGATACACAACAGAAAAAAAACAATACAGAAAACTTAAGGCTAAAAGTAAAAAGGGTATAACAAGCCGAAAGGAGGTTAAGGTACTCATTAAACTGAACAGATTTTCCCTATGAAATATAAGGCGAGATGTTAAAAAAGGGCAGACCTTTGTAGTAAATTGGCTGCTCAGCAATTTTGTATGGTATTTCCAATTTTTCGTTAAATATTTCGACCTAATATTTCATGGGGAGAGTTGTTCAGTTTCATGAGCACCTCAACCTTCTTTGAAAAACAAAAATGAAAATGAAAATATTTATTTGCAAGCACACACGGTAAAATTACATTTAGGTCAAAAAATGACATTACACACGAACATGCGTGGTGCACCAACAAATTGTATGCAAACATTAGAGTTATCAAATAAAATTAAATAATATTGCAATTAAATACCAGTCAAACAGAAAAAATAATAATAATATAGAGTTAGTAAAATATATTTATTTATTTGGGTTTGTTATACCCTTTTTATACCGGGTGGCCCGAATAGTGACGTCCAAAGACAAAAATTGAATGCCTTATACTGAGGGGTAACTGAATTACCCCCATGTATGTTCCGCGATATTTTGTAACTTCCGAGTTATTCAACTTTTAAAGTTGTATGAGGAAAATTTTACTGAGAGACTATTTTCCTTTTTTAGTATGCTTCAAAGTACAAATCATGAAGATTATGCCATAGAAATAACCGCTCGAAAAGCCCTTTAACGGAAATTAAGAAAAGAAGGCAAAAAGCCGGTGACTCGAAATTTTCCCATACAACTTAAAAAGTTAAATAACTCGGAAACTACAAAAAATCGCGGAACATACATGGGGGTGATTAGGATACTCCTTAGTATATGGCACTCAAATTTTGTCTTTGGACGTGACTATACGGGCCACCCTGTATAAAAGGGTATAGGGGGAGGCCCATTTCCAGCCGTGGACTGTTGTGGCTGGTATAGTTGTATAGTGTAACTGGATTCCAGGCTCAAGTAAAATCAATTCTTTGTGATAATCCATTCTATAAAGTAGACGAATATATGAAACATAATTTTTAAATCAAATGTATTGAATTAATATTAACTATGTATTGAATTAATATTTACATTTTATATGTTATCAATTCTTTAAATTTTTGACATGTCTTTTTGATATCATGTTTTACTTTTTATTGTAAAATAATGTTTATACAATCTGACGAATAAACGATTCTAATTCTAATTCTAGTATATATAGTATACACTTTTTGGTACTCCATGTATATTTTCCATTACATTTCAATCTCACAAATCTTGTTTCGCTGTGAATTCCGATACATCTTTCACGGTTCTATTAGCCACCATCTGCCTCAATGTTTCTATACTTACACACAGAAAAGCAACTGTAACTAAAGTATTCACAACTTGGCCAACAATCTTTCTGATATTCAATTTGTAATAAGCATAAACAGACACCAAAGCCAAAATAACAAATCTGCCCATCACCAAATCTTCTGCACCAATTTGCTCTACAGCTATCTTACCAGTTTCGTCTTTCTGTATCATCAATTTCAACCCATAGATGAGGAAGACTATGATCACGGTTTTGTAGAAAAGGTTTTTGATGAAATAGAAAGCCATTGTTGCTAAAAGTAAGATGACAGCAGAGTTTTTTATGGACTCGTCTTCTGATTTGACAATTCCTCCGAAGATCGCCACGGTGACCATGCCAATGATGACTAGCTTCAAATTGGCATTCATTTTCGGATAAGTATAATCCTAATCTCCTGTAACAATAATAAGTGGCAATAAGAAATTGAATAAATGTTAGCGCCCGCCTGGACTTGAACCCGCGACCGTGGGGTAGCGTCTCACTGCTCTGCCAACTGAGCTACCGGCGTCCCCACTGACCTTGCAAATTTTTCAATCTCGTCTCGAAGCGACGTACAAGCGACATCTAGTATAAGTTATTGTAACGAATACTATGTTTAGTCCACAATTAGAGAAGGAATTCAAACCATGTACATAAATTAATGAAAATAATATAGCACTGTGAGTGCATAATACAACCATAATACATTTAATAATAAGTGGTTTAGTAAATCATTTAAGATGTACCAAATGTAGATACAACTATTTGTAGTATGTATGTATTTACTTTTTTTTTTCTCTTTTACTGTTGAATGTATGTGTGTGTTGTTAATTATGCAATAAACGTTTAATCTATCTATCTAACTAAGGACATAAGCCCACTTGAACCTTTAAGAAGCATTGTTTATAGGTATTTGAAAAAACGGTTAAGTGCGAGTCGAAATCGCGCACGAAAGGTCAAAATGGCATAAAAAAGTTTACACACTAATTATACCTAAATTATGTATAATTACAACTATACGGGTTTAAGTTAGGAAATGACAAAAAAATTTTGGCCTCCCATACAAAATCACGATCAGCTGACTAAAGTAAATGGATAGTAAATTCATTTACTTTAAAGTCCAAATTCTTTTGACGTTTCCTGAAATATTTTCTAGTGGAAAGTTATTTAGTTTCATGGTCTGAATCTGAATACACCTTATCTATATTCGGAGGGCTGTCCCTTACATCCTGTATAATGGTCGTGTAATGTCGGCTTAGAATAGCATTACCCCATTTCGTGAGTGTCGTACGAGGTGACTAAGGGACCCGGGAATCACATGTGTATTGCTATTTTAGGCGATGGGCTGACAACCTGTCACTATGGCGACATATAATTTTCTGATCCGTGGCCTAAATTTTTACGGCAGTTTACGCTCTGCGAACCCCGCAAGGGATATAGGCGTGATATATCAGAACTCACATATAGAGGTATATAACTATAGGTAGCTATACTATAGGGTGAAATTTAATAAGTGACTGATAACGAAAACTCAAAGTAGACTGGTTACAAAAAATAACTTTCACCAAGGAAGATACGTCGAAATATAAAAAAAGAATTTTGTCAGTTCCACTTTTTTGATTTTTAACTAATGTTCCTTGGGGAAAGTTGTTCTTTATCAGCAACCCGTCGTTCCCAATTTTCGGCAACGGTCACTAGTAAAATTTCGGCCAATATAAGGGTCGAAAAAAGTCGTGACATCAAAATGACAGGTTGTCAATCTGCAGCCAAAAACTGCAATACACACTAAGCCCTCGAGTCCCTCCATCTACGACACGCAGGAAAAAATTAGGGTGATGCTAATGTAAAGCGGCACCACACCAATTTAACGTAGGCGGTGTAAAAAAGTGCGTAATCCGTACTAATATTATAAATCTGAGAGTTTGTGTGTGTATGTACGTTTGTTACCTCTTCATGCTCAAACGGCTTCACCGATTTGAATGAAATTTGAAACACAGGTAGATAAAAACCCGGTATAACACATAGACCACTTTTAGGTTTAAAGATATTTATTTCTCATTAAAAACAAAACAATGTCACTTACATGAGAACAAAGAATGGTGGATAAAAGTATACAGAAATCGTTCAATATACACACTGGAGTTTTGCACAGTTCACATTTTACCTATATTATTTTCAAGTTAATTCAATTGCCTTTCCTTAGGTAGAATTCAATAGATGGTTAGCTAATTTAGTCTTAAACGATAAAATAGAAGTTATTTTCTTTAAAGATGAAGGTAATTTGTTAAAAAGTTGCGCTCCACTTTTAAGCGCGGGAAAACAACTATTACCACGGAAAAATGAGTGGCAGCGGGTGAAACCACTGGGCGGAAATCTAGTTAATATAATCACTTCACTATCACTACATAGTATAAAATAAAGTCGCTTCCCGTGTGGTGTCTCCTTATATCTTTAGAATTACCCAACGGATTTTGATGCGGCTTTTTTTATTAGATAGAGTAACTAGAGAGGAAGGTTTATAGGTATAATTTATTCCGATGAATTGTCACATTCCCATGGGAAAACGGGTAGCCCAACTGGTAGTAAACTTTTGACCCCCTTTTGACACCTTTAAAGATTAAAATTTCAAAAAAGCTGAAACACGTATTTCATTGTTTTAAGTTATGAGTCTAATCAGAAATTTTGAAACAGATCACATTTAAGATAAAAAACTTTCATACAAACTTTTAACCCCCTTTTTACCCATTTAAGGGTTAAAAATTCAAAAATGCTGAAACACGTGTTCATTTATTTTAAGTTATTAGTCTTATCACAAATTTTGAAACAGATCACATTCATTTAAAAAAACGAACTTTCATACAAACTTTTAACCCAATTTTGACCCTATTAAGGGTTAAAATTTCAAATATGCTGAAACACGTGTTTAATAATTTTAAGTCATAAGTCTAATCACAAAATTTTGAAACGGATCACACTTAAGACAACGAACTTTCATACAAAATTTTATCCCCCTTTTCATCCCTTGGAGGATTAAAAAAAACGGAATTGTATCTATAATAGTTGCTTTATTACATTAAAAACTTCATGTCCAAGTTTTATCTCTCTAGCTTCAGTAGTTTAGCATTTTATACTATCACGAAAACTGATAAAAATAATATTTTATTTCCATAACACAATCATAGATGTCGCTGTTAGTTTTTCAAACGCACTATCGTTACAATTTAACGGGAAGCGACTTACCTCTATTAGAGTGATTCAAAAGGAAGGTTTTTATGTACGATTTATGTCGGGAGAAGGTCTGTTCCAGTGGGAAATCAGTTAGCAGCGGGTGAAACCGCTGGGCGGGCCGCTAGTAATAAAATAAAGCAAGCGAAAATTTTTATTATTTAATAGGCAACGAAACGCAACCAAACAAAAGTAGTGGAGTAGGCAATAGCGACCACTTTGGTCGAAAAAGTTGCCTAAAGACAGCACAGAACACCAATAGTATATTTAAAATAAAGATTAAAACTTAAATATATAAAATGGAAAGTGATAAAGTGAACTATGAACAGTGAGATACAGGCACCAACAGTTGTTACAACTGCATGCCTGATAAAATATACAGACATACGTAAATCACGCCTATATCCCTTACGGGGTAGGCAGAGCGTTAAAGGCCGTAAAACGGACTTTTACGCCACGTCTCACAAATATTTGAGGGTCATTTGGAAAATTCTGTATCACCATAGTGACAGGTTGTCAGCCCATCGCCTAAAATTGCAATACACACCCTCGAGTCCCTTAGTCGCCTCTTACGACACCCATGGGTAAGAAATGGGGTGATGCTATTCTAAGCCGGCATCAGTTGATAAAAATTGCGGAGTATACATGACTCGGATCTATACTTTTTTTTTCATGTAGCCATTTTTGGGCAATAAGTATATAATTTTTATTTATTTCCAAAATTTGCCTCGGTAGCTTAGGGCATCACACGGCAAAAAATATAATAATACCTAATTATTATTATTATGCCGTGTGATGCCGGCTTTGAATAGCTTCACCCCATTTCTTTCCCGTGGGAGACTAAGGGACTCGAGGGTGTGTATTGCTATTTTAGGCGATGGGCTGACAACTTGTCACTATGGCGATACGCAATTTTCCAATTGTCCATCAAATATTTGTCAGACGTGGCGTAAATGTCCGTATTTTGCGGCCGTTTACGCTCTGCCTACCCCGCAAGGGATTATAGGCGTGATGTGTGTGTGTATAATTATTATTATCTACTTCTTTATATACAATAATAATAAAAGTTTACTTACAGTAAAATAACAAAAACTAAATCAATTAATAGCTATTGCCAACTTACCTACAAAGAACAGAAAATTAAATATGATAATGATAAGATCACAGTGGTGCACAGAGACGGCAAACGACCCGATGAACCCTGTTGTCAGAGAAAACAATGTAGAATTATAGATACGAATAAAACAGACACACACAACCAATTCCAAATGCGTAAAAGACTGGTCTGTGACACAGTAATATCTACAGGCTTCGCTTGTGTTTGTATGTTGACCGCTTGTGTCTAAGTTCACTCACTCATGTACATACAGTCCATGCTATGAAACGCGAGTCTTGCAGACCTGGAGCTCGATTTCCCAAGTATTCGTAAATGAAATCACGCACGCAATAGCATTTCGCATGCGCAATCCCAAAATTGCTTTTAAACCGTGAATAATATAAATAATATTCTGAACAATTCACACAGCGCCATCTCGCCCCAAACTAAGCAAAGCTTGTACTATGGGAACAAGCTAGCTGATATTAATACTTATCCTTTTTTTTGTAAATAAATACATATTATAACATACTCGTAGAAACACCCAGACTTAAACACAAATATCTGAAAACTACTTAACAAATATTTGTGTCTTGTGGCAATCGAACACACGACCCTCGGTGTAGCAGGCAGAGGTACTATCCGCTACGCCATCGGCCCAGTCAAATCGGGTGATTCGAAACGAGTGGTGAGCGTTACCACTCTTATCAAGCCGTGAATCATTTTAACTACTCTCCAAAACAGCGTATTATCAAAATCAAATGACAAGGTATGCATTTGACCAAAGACTAAGATTTGACGCAATAACTTTTTAAATCACGTTTGGTTTCACTTTTGAAGATTACCAGTTTCTTGAATCAATGAATTTTGCTTGGGATAGTGGTAGGGGGGTCTTAATATTTCTGTGTATAACGAGAAAGTTCAAGAGATTTTAATAAAATGCCAACACCTACTGATTTCTACCGTTTAGGAAATACAAAATACTGGATTATGCGAATTGAATTTCGAATTTAAATTATATTACGAATGTGAATGTTGGTCTTTATAATACTTTGGAAATCGAGCTCCTGCAATGCAATACTTATCTGTCACTGCGAGGAATTCACTATTATACACACACATATCACGCCTTTTATCCCTTGCGGGGAAGGCAGAGCGTAAACGGCCGCAAAAAACGGACATGTACGCCACGTCTGACAAATATTCGAGGGCCATTCGGAAAATTGTGTATCGCCATAGTGACAGGTTGTCAGCCCATCGCCCAAAATAGCAATACACACCCTCGAGTCCATTAGTCGCCTCTTACGACTCCAACGGGAAAGAAATGGGGTGATGCCATTCTAAGCCGGCATCACACGGCAAACTATTATTATTATATATATTGAACTTATACTGGTATTTCCTACGGTTACAAAGATTAACCAGTATAAGTTGATGCCTTTAGTGGGTTGAAGTGTTGCTAATAGGGTTTTCCCACTTGTCGTCTGCCGCTGCGTATTTTTAACGTAACGCATGCGTCTGTCAGACTACAGGAAATTGCGAATTCCGATCTTATTTCCATACGAATACGGTGCGTTTGTGGAGCGTTACGGTGCGTAACCGATGTGTATGTCAAGTCGTTTGACAGACGCATCCGTAAACCAACCGTAGTTTTTTGTATGGAATTGTTAACTGTTGTATTGATATATATAATTAATAAATAAGATCGGAATTCGTAATTTCCTTTCGTCTGGCAGACGCATTCGTTACGGTGCGTTAAAAATACGCAGCGACGTACGGCTAGTGGGAGAACCTAATAGTACCTACAAGTCAAACATCATAAGTGTACTGGATAAGCGCTAATGATATTGTAATTAATGGAATGGGAGTTTTTCTGTTGATAGTTCTGAATGTCAAACCAGAGGGCGCTGTGCTAAACTGAAATTTTGACGTTTCAATATGGCCGGCGGCAGCCATAGTTTTGTCACGAGTTCCGTTCCACGTTGTGTTCGTTACAAATTAATTATGTTAGTTTGATTTAATACAAAAAATAAACTTATCGCTTTGCTATTATATTGAGTGTCATTCGTGTAAGTAAACAAATAACCAATAATAAATTTAGACGTATCAATATGGCTGGCGGCAGCCATAGTTTTGTCACGAGTTCCGTTTCACGATGTGTTCGTTACAAATTAATTATGTTAAACTAACACAAAAACATTTAATACAAAAAAAACTTATCGCTTTGCTATTATATTGAGTGTCATTCGTGTAAGTAAACAAATAACCAATAATAAATATAGAACAATTCAATTAACACAAAATAAAGAATAATTTATAAAGTGGTACAGTTTTTGTGTAAAGAAACGTTATTTCAATTAAGCTCAGCGCCCTCTACATGACACTCGAGAATCCCTAGAAAATTTCCCTTTGTTCTGTCCATATAAGGTACGTTAGCGAGTTAGCATCAGTAGTGGTTGAAAAACTCTGACACCAGGGTTCATAGTGTCGTTGGACGACTCGGTGTCCCACACGAAAAGAGAGAGAGTATCAATTAGCATATGTATAGGTTATAAATTATAACTCGAAAGCAGGACTCAACTTACTTATAGATATTATAACTTATAATATCTATAAGTAAGTTGAATCCTGGTTTATTTATAGACTAGCGGCCTGCCCAGCGGTCTCACCCGAATAAGAACCAGAATAAGCTACCGAATAAGACCTGTTAATATAGTCTATGTTCACCAGGGATAAAATTCTAATAGTAAAAATTTTTTTTACTCGGTCTGCTAACCGTTTTCCCGTGGGAATAGGACATTTTAATATAGCTCTGTTCACCAGCAATAATGTAGGATTCTAATGGTAAAAGATTTTTCAAATTAGTGCAGTCGTTTCGGAGCCTATTCAATTCAGACAAGCAATCTTATCTTTCCTCTTTATAATATTAGTGTATCTACACTCACAAAGGACGATAAAAATCTACAAGTTAGAATAATTAAATGTTTAGTAGACAAACAAACAAAGAAGGAATGCAAGCAGAAATTATGACTGATTATTTTCAGTTTGTAAAATTCTCCCAGTATAGGTATCTTAGGGTTAAATACATATTAGCACTTTGCCGTGTGATGCCGGATTAGAATAGCATCTAATCCGGCATCATCCGACATTACTTTCCTATGGGTGTCGTAAGAGGCGACTAAGGGACTCGAGGGTGTGTATTGCAATTTTAGGCGATGGGTTGACAACCTGTCACTATAGCATACACAATTTTCCGACTGACCCTCAAATGTTTGTCAGACGTGGCGTTAATGTCCGTTTTTGCAGCCGTTTACGCTCTGCCTACCCCGCAAGGGATTATAGGCGTGATATATGTATGTATGTTTGTTTAATTATAAAACTAGCAAATGTAACAAGTGGAACACAAGTAGTAAGTATGATAAGGGGCAGACTGATTGTACCAAGGGTAAGGAACTATTATGGCAAAAAGCTTAATAAATTCATTGTTCTTAAATTATTTAATGTAATTGAGTGGTTGAACCTAAAACCTAAACTATGTTTAGGGGCGTCAAAGACAAACTTAAAAATACATTGTTAGATTCTTAGGTTGAATGTTGTTTTAAGATAAAAATATAATACCTAATAGGCCTAGTTAATAAGTAGATAACGTAAATATCTCAGTAAGTAACAGTGCGTTGGTGCACAGTTCGCTTGTGTGTGTGAGCGGTAACTCGCCTACAAACTGTTATCCAGTTATGCGGGAATTAAGTTTTAAGTTAATGTACCTATTCTAATGAATAAAATTAAAACAAAAACTTTGTATGGGAGCATGATGGGAGCTCAAATAAAGGATTCCTTAAAGTATTCGATTCGGAAGACCAACACACACACACACACACACACATCATGCCTATAATCCCTTGCGGGGTATTATAGGCATGATGTGCAAAAACGGATATTAACGCCACGTCAGACAAATATTGGTCATTCGATTCGAATATGAGGGTCATTTGGAGAATTGTGTATCGCCACAGTGACAGGTTGTCAGCCCATCGCCTAAAATTGCAATAGACACCCTCGAGTCCTTAGTCGCCTCTTACGACTCCCAGAGGAAAGAAATGGAGTGATGCTTTTCTATGCTGGCGTCACACGACATCTACTTATAGCTCTATTTAAAATAATAAAGTATACCCAAACTTTACATAGATGGCGGAGCGAAGTTGTAGTAAAGTAGTTTTGTACCTACAAATGTATAATTTATTGACACTGGCTAGTTATACTAAGGTCCGAATACCAAAAAGTATAAACAAATTAATACCAGGTGGTCGGCAACAAGATCTATTATATTCTCTTTGGTCGGCAAGATGGCGTCATGGGGACGATTTTTGTAAAAGAATAGATTATGTTAAAGTTATAAAAATACTATTCGTTTTCCCCACAGAGCGTTGTTTTATTCATATCATAAATACTACAGAAGTAAAGTTAGTACGGAAGTTTTACAAACAATGGACTGAGAGACAATACTTGACTTGGCGCAAACAGTGTGGCCCAATTTATGAACTTAGTACTCTTTGGAGAACTTGCAAAAGTGCACCACAAAATTAAACCTGCGAATTTCTGTAAAGAATAAAGATAAAGATTATTTATTTCAAAATGAAAGTGTGCATACAAATAGTAAATTTACAGATATAAAATTAAAGTTTTGCATACATTTCTTAACTATACCTAAACTAAGTGAATAAAAAAAATATTTACTTGTATCTCAGGTAATTTTCTTAATATTTATTATATGCTAGTTAAAAATAATATGATTTACTCAAACAAAATCATTTCAATCTTCAAAACCATTTAACGGATCTGGATGAAGTTTTTTTTAAAAGACAGAGTAATTCAAGAGGAAGGTTTTTATGTATGATTTATGTCGGGAGAAGGTCTGTTTCCCGTGGGAAATCAGTTAACAGCGGGTGAAACCGCTGGGCGGGCCGCTAGTATTTATATATGCTAGTTAAAAATAATATGATTTACTCAAACAAAATCATTTTTATATACAAAGCTGAAAATACTGAAACAAATAACATTCAAAACTAAAATTAAACATCTATTAACAGCAGGTTTTCTATATCCATATAAGTTTTACCTTTCAGAATGAATTAAATGAATTAGTCGCTCGGAATTAGTTGCAAAACTATCCCGGTAGATGGCACATGACACGCTTTACTGGCATTAGGATACACGTGAATAATTTCTACAAGGTATTTAGGGCAAAGCCGGCCAATTTTCCACGCGGGACAAATTTTGAAGTTTATTGGGGCACCTGGCCACTGTTTTAGAGGCATTACTGCTGTCTTTATTTTACACAAAAAAATGAAAAATTTCGAGTCGAATTCAGGATCAACCGCCCAAGCGCCGACCGGTTGCCAGCGACTGGCGGGCCAATTCAAATGCCTTGGCGGGCCACCTTGTGGCCCGCGGGCCTGGTGTTGGCCGGCTTTGGTTTAGGCTAACATAATATATTTTTTTTATTCTGTGTGTGGCGGCGCGCATGCGCTTCACATACGAGTCCTGAAACGCGGTATAGAAGTTATTCCACCGATCGCTATATACACAACTTCCAAACATGTCCGGTTAGAACAGTCGTGCCCCTGGTCACAACTCCCGACCAGGCGGGTAGCTACCCTTTTCCTCACTGTCGTCACTCGCCCTACTGGCCTCATCATCCCTCCTCCTAAAATGTGTTTTCTTGTCACCGTACCTACTTGTGCTTTGCGCCAAACCAATCGGTTCGGTATTATTGTTCTGTATTCCAAACTCTATTGCATCTGAAGCGGGCAGATGTATGGCGGGGCGGAGCACATGATTTGTCGACTTCCGAACTTGTCCATTCAGCACTATGGAACGGTGTTTTGCAGAGCTATTGGAAGTTCGATAATAAATACGTAGGACTTCGAAGCTCCCGCGTGGGTTTGTTGTGTTCGATTTTATATTGTGTTGGACTTGATCTCCTTTCGACACTATTTTTATTTAATCCTAAAGCTCTTGCCGTTGCATACTGTTAAATAACCCAGCGCATACCTAATTATAGAAAGTTGCAGGTGATGCATCTGGAATTGACTCTCTCTAGGTACTATACCTATATAGGGTGACCGAAACAGAGTACGGGCTTGTGATAAGAAACAACTTTCCCCAAGGAACATAGGTTGAAATAAGGCAAAATATATTTTTTCAGCTTCATCGTTACTCAAATCAGCTGATTGAGTCTTGAGTTCCTGGGAAAAAGTTGTTCCTTATCGCCAGCTTGATCTGAGTTTTAGCCATCGGTCACTTGTAAATTTTATCCTATTTATGATCATTGCGTTATACTGTGAGATGATAGTACTATAATGTATTTGTAGCCTTCACGAAAAGGAAAACCCTGATCTTTGATAGACCTTTTAATATATAGATGTAGTTATAGGTACTTATCTATTAAGTGAGAGAATCCAACCTCTGGGAGTTAATTCATATATAATCTAAATTCCAAAAGTATTCTTCAACCTTAACTATTGATTGGTGCATAAATTTACTACTCAGTATCCTAACCTACAATTTCTTTCACAGATTCTACGATACTGCTCCTACCACAAACGGTACGCACGAAGACTTCCCTCCTCACGCGAAGAGACCCTCACTGTGGAACCCATCGCCATTTTTGTACCCGTTGCCTAGCAACGCGAGTCTGTTCGACTACCCTCAGTATCACGGATATCATCCTACTTCGACGGAGCCGGCGTTTGAGAGGAGAGATGGTAAGGTTCTATTTTGATGACATGTTTTTAAAAGATCTAATTAAAAGCATATGTTTTAAACACCTTTTCCTAAATTTCATTAGCCAAAGCCATAATAAAGGTCAGTGTTGAACCTATCGCCATTTTTGTATGAAAAGAAAGATGGTTCCGTTGAGCCACGTTAGGGCACGTTAAGCCCTCGGTCGCAGGTAGCAGACGGTTGAAAAAACTCTGATTCCAGTGTTCATCGAGTCGTTGGACGACTCGGTATTCTACACAAAAAAAAGGGGTTGCAGCTGCGCAGGTCGTAGACCACACTTGAAATTAACTGATACAGAGGTAGAATGACAATCAAGAAGCAAAGGTTGACTCATGACATGTAAACCACTTACTCCACAGGCAGACCATGTTGCATGATAAGATTGTCTTTATTCCAGGAGGCATAACAGTTCGCGACGTGTCCTCAATGAACGCATCATTCTCAGAGCCCCGAATGACGTCATCATCCGGTGGGCTGCTTAAGAGCGATGACGAGTGGAAGAACATCAACACCATGCTCAACTGCATCCTCAGTATGGTGGAGAAAACGAAGCGGGCGCTCGCTATTTTGCAGCAGAGAGGTTTGTTCATATTATTGATATGGAAATCCTCACGTTCACACGATAAGAGATTGGTGAAGCAGCAAAGATATGACGAACTAAACTCAACACATGGTTGGAACTCTTGCATACCTGTCAGAGAAGATGAGCAGAGGTCTACGATCAGCGGTTTTTTCAGGAAGAAGGATGAAGATTTTGTTGGAAAAACTGACAATCACGACGTTAAAGCTTAGTTACCGTACCTAAGCTGTGTAAAAAACATAAATCAGCAAATTCACTTTGCTAACGGAGTTGCGAGCAGCAGCTAGTTGTATTTGAGATGCCTTTTGCCAATAAAGGCTTGACTTATTGCTACAGAAACATCTTCCAGAGCGAATAATAAATACCATTGTTTTCACTACATTTCCGGGTCACATTGCTTAATTTCTACAAACTTGAGCCAAGTTCTCGTTGTCCTATCACTTTGACTACCAAATGCAGCTCCATAACTTCCTTACAGGTGTGGAACCAACAGAAAGCAACGATATCAAACGGGTAGCCAGTGAGATAATGGCGGCGGCTGTGAGACAGACCGAAGAAAGGGTTGCAGAGGTGCGGCGGAGAGCTGAGGATGCTGTTAACCAGGTGGGTAATTTGAATCAACTAATCAGATCAGCTGTTACGTACCGTCACATTATTGGGGCGTTTTGGATGTTTTTTCCTAAGAACTTATAATTATATCAGTCCATGGGTAACAGCCGCAATGGCACTGCAGGCTTGCTCAATGAATGGCTACTAGGCTAGCCAGCGACTATCGAAGTTCAATGTCAAACAACTTAAGACCGGACTATCGGACTCGCGGATCATATTTACTATTTAGTCAATAAGTTACTGCGTGTTCCGTCGTCATGGAAGGAGCACCAGTGTTTTTATGCTTTAATCACTCTATTTTTGTATTTTCTGCCTCTCAGTTTTTTGATGTCTTCTGCAAATTTGCCCATAATAATGTCTCAACCTGATATCTTAAACCAAAGATACAATTTTACAACTAAACCGTTACGTTATGATATCAGTAAGGAACTATCCCTTTCTTACATACATAAATCACGTCTATATGCCTTATAGTTGTCAGCCCATCGCCTGAAATTGCAATACACATCTAACCCTCGAGCCCCTTAGTCGCCTCTTACGACACCCATGGGTAAGAAATGGGGTGATGCTATTCGAAGCCGGCATCACACAGCAAATTTCTTTCTTCATACAAAAAAATAACCTTGCTGCAGGTCAAGCGACAAGCTCTACTAGAGCTGCAGCGAGCAGTAGGAGCAGCAGAATCCAAGGCTCTAGAAGTAGTGGCTGCGGAGCGCGGGAAGCTGGTTGCGAGACACAGCCCGCCTCCAGGCAGGGATCTCAGCCCAAACCAGGGTCAGCAAAACGTAAGTAATAAAGCAGGAGATTGTAGGAGAGCAAATGGAGCTAATTAATTTAGTAAATGGAACCCTGAAGATGTTGAATAACTGTTGCGGCTGCACCGCAGCTTCGCCGGGCGCGGGGGGCGCTCCGCCACCCTACGTCAAGACCACTACAACCACTCGCACGAACGGACCTCTAGCGAGAACACGTCGCATTACTTTTATTTTCTTGTTTTGAATACAGTTTTGAACCTAACCTGGAAATCTACTTATTTCATCATCATCCCAGCTATCTAAGCGTATCTATGGTCCTTCGAGCCGGAAAAAGAAGACTTCGTGCTACGTTGAGCATCTCTGCAGTCGTCCGTGCGTCGATACCCATTCTTTGTCTACGCACGCAACGCAAACGGAGCAACGCCTAAAAGTCAAACAAAGGATACCTGCGGAGAAAGGCATATTTTCTTCATCGAGGATACCTAATCAGCGAGAACATTCATACAGACACCTTACTACAGCTTCACATCGTCGAATTATCAAGGATTACAGTGCCACATAGGAAATACCAGCATTGACGTCATACCTTACTAGGCCGTCTGTTGAACCTAACATCAAGTGTCACCGTGAACCGCTCTAAATCGAGTGTGAGTTTATCTACAAAACAAACAGAATTGATCATCAATTTGTGATAAAAACGGAATGCAGAATAGTGGACTTTGACCCTACTGTGTACCTATCTACGACATTGTGAATAGGAACAAAGACTTGACTGTAAGTTCGTTCTAATTTATTTCCTGTCTATTCGCTCCTTACCTTATCATTTTGGAGCATGCAATTCGACATTTACTTTATTGGTTTTGCCAACAACGTTGCTAAACGTACCTATTTGAAAAACTGACATAATATTCTCACAATAAGTCAGATTTAAATATAAATCATTTTAAAGTAAATTCAAGTGCTTATTGCATACAGATTCAAACGCATTTTTTACAGCTGTTTGCTACTGGCAAGCGTAATCACTTCTAATACCTACCTGTGGCGGTCAAGTAAGCGCTATTGTTCTCGACGCTTACCTACTACTGTTAGTCGTAGGCAGGGCCGCTTGTTGTTTACTGCTTATTTTGTGCTAGATTATAGCTACTTACGAGATAGTTTCTTGCGCAGTGTTTCGGTAGTGTTATTTGTTATTAAGCTTAAGTAAACATGGCTCCAGACCGCATTAAAGAGTTAAATAAAGAAGGAGGTAGCAAGAAAGCGTATTTGACAATTTTTGCGAACTATTTAAAGATTTTAGAAGGGTGCACAACGCTTAGTACGCTTCAAATCACAGAATTAGAAGTACGTTTAACTAAAATAGATGATACATTGTCAAAATTTGATGAATTACAGACGGAGTACGATTCATTGTGTGATGAAAATGACCCTAACATGTACAAGGAAAGGGAGCAGTTCGAAAATACCTACTATTCAAAGGCAAAGGCGAAGAACCTGCTCAACTTCGAGCGTGAACCCCGTGACAGGGGCGAGGATTCAAGAGGTCATGAGAACGCACGTCAGGATTTTGTGAGGTTACCCAAAATCAGCTTACCCAATTTCGATGGAGACTTTCAGCACTGGCTTGGATTTCGAGATACGTATCTTTCAATAATACACAATAACAAATCTATCAATGAAATTAACAAATTCCATTACCTACGCTCTGCTCTTCAAGGCAGCGCAGCTTTAATTATTCAAAGTCTCGAGTTTACAGCAAGTAATTATGAGGTGGTATGGAACTTGTTATCAAATAGGTACGATAACGAACGCCTGTTGGTAAATAACCACTTAAATGCACTTTTTAACTTGCATTCATCTCAAAAAGAATCAAGTGAATCATTGCGTAGTATCATTGATGTAACTAACAAGAATTTACGTGCCCTCTCAAATCTAGGACAGCCAACAGACCATTGGGATACTTTAATCATTTATATTATGGCAAAAAAGTTGGATACCATTTCTTTTCGAGAATGGGAGGAACACCGAAGTTCTATTACAGGTTATCCTACTTTGCAACAGTTTATATCGTTCATAAACAATAGAGCTGATTTACTTGATACTTTAAAACAGGAAATGTCACAAAGACCAACTTTACAGAGAAAACAAACACCAATACACTCAGACACATACAAACAGAAAAGCACTAGCTCAGATTCAAATACAGCACCTTCGTGTCCTATGTGCAACAAATCACACTACTCGTTTAGATGTCAGGATTTTAGGAATTTAGAGGTAGATGTTCAGAGTCACCTAGTAAGGCTGAAATTTTTTAATACATACATACATACACATATCACGCCTGTATTCCCTTGCGGGGTAGGCAGAGCGTAAAAACGGATATTTACGCCACGACTGACAAATATTTGAGGGTGATTCGGAAAATTGTGTATCGCCATAGTGACAGGTTGTCAGCCCATCGCTTAAAATTGCAATACACACCCTCGAGTCCCTTAGTCGCCTCTTACGACTTCCACGGGAAAGAAATGGGGTGATGCTATTCTAAGCCGGCATCACACGGCAAAAATTTTAATGTCTGTAAAAATTGTCTGAAACCAGGGCATTCTGAAAAATCATGTAAACTGTCACACTGTAAGTACTGTAAATTCAGGCACAATACCCTGGTCCATACTGAAAAAGAAACAGAGCCACAGATCGCACTAACTTCATCAACAGAAACACAGAACATTACTAAAGCTGGACGTGTCTTGCTTTCCACAGCATTGGTGAAGGTAACTCGTTGGAATGACTCGATGGGAAGACTTCGCACGGTTCGCGTCCTACTGGACAACGCCAGCACTACTCATTTTCATTACGTCACGCAGCACCTCTGTGAGAAACTAGGTTTGGTAACGAAGGCAAATGGCTCCACTGTTGTAGGTATAAACAATCAAATGTCCTATAGTGCAGAGTCTTGTGACTTAATCATACAGTCACATTCCAATAGTTATGAATTCAAAGTAAATTGTTTCGTTTTACCTACAGTTACAGAACCATCAATAGCTTCGACTTTCGTAGACATCACCGGTGTGTCCCTTCCTTCAGGCATTCAATTAGCAGATCCCACTTTCAATACTCCCTCGACAGTAGACATTTTACTCGGGGCGGCAGTATTTTGAGAAATCATGAATGGTAACCTATTTAATTTAGGTACACAACGTCCTAAGTTGTTAGACACTAAATTAGGCTGGTTAGTACATATTAATCCAGGTCATAAATCAATCAAAACCACAGAACACTGAACACATCAGAACACTGAACAACAAATTACATGTCTTTTTATTCAGAATACAGATTCTTTAGTTTTACGTTTCTGGGAATTGGAGGCAGTACCTTCAAATCACTATCTATCACAGGAGGAACGTGCTTGTGAGCAGAATTTCGCGGAGAACACCCGTCGAGATAAAGAAGGTAGGTTTGTGGTCACTATACCTTTAAAAAACTCACCTGATGAGCTCGGCGACTCCTACGCGATGGCGAAGCGTCGTTTCCTGTCCCTGGAGCGCAGGCTGTTACGTAATCCAATTCTCAAGGAAAGATACCTAAACTTCATGTCAGAATATCTTACACTGGGTGACATGAGTGAGTCACCAAAATACAGCGATAATAAGGTAAATGTTTACATACCTCAGCACGCGGTGGTTCGGGAATCGAGTACGACGACCAAAGTACGTGCTGTTGCTGATGCGGCGGCTCCCACAGACTCGGGCAAATCATTCAATGATATTCAGATGGTAGGGCCGGTTGTCTAAGATGACCTCTTCTCTATACTACTCAGGTTCAGACAACACAAGTATGTTGTTTCAGGGGACATTGAGAAGATGTACAGAGCAATTCTTATAGATTCTTCTCAGCGTCACTTACAACAGATATTATTCAGGTTTCATCCAACAGAACAGATCAGATCATACACACTTAATACGGTCACTTACGGCACGGCGTCGGCGCCATATTTGCCTACCAAATGTCTTGTTTCGTTGGCAGATCAGTGTTTGGACATTGATGCAAAAAATGCGTTACGTAGAGATTTTTACGTGGATGATTTTTTAAGCGGAGGCGACTCTATCGCCCACGTGGTAGAGCTATGTAAAGAAGTTATAAATACTCTGCAATCAGCCAAATTTAATTTTAAAAAATGGCAGTCCAATAGTGAGCAAATTTTGGCATCAATATCTCAAGACTCAGTTGGACTTAGTGGACTTAGACGAGTCTTTACCAAATAAAACGTTAGTTTTGTATTGGAATGCAAACTCAGATCAGTTGCTCTTTTCCATCAACATTTCTGCATCGAATAAAAGAAAGATAACAAAACGCGTGATTTTGTCTCTTATCAGTCAAGTGTTTGACCCCTTAGGTATATAAGGTCCGTGTACTGTAGAGGCAAAAATTATGATGCAAAAGCTGTGGATTGACATCATCACGGTTGGGATGTGGAAGTAACAGCTGACATGAAAGCAAATTTTATAAAATATATAGATTCTCTGGCAGCTTTAAAATCACTTCGCATTCCACGCTGGGTTTGTGGTGACGCAGCTGTCATTGTAGAGCGACATACATTCACAGATTCGTCAGAACGTGCATACGGTTCGTGTGTGTACATCAGAACAGTCCACGTAAACGGAAAAGTTTGTGTCCGCCTTTTGGCTTCAAAAAACAAAATAGCACCATTAAAACCAGAGACAACCCTAGGTTAGAACTATGTGGGGCATTATTGGGTACTAGACTTTGCACTAAGGTTTTGAATTCACTGACAAAATCGATCAGTAACTGTTATTATTGGACTGATTCAATGATTGTGTTCGGATAGCTTAACACTTCACCTAGTCGCCTAAAAACATTTATACGAAACAGAGTAGGTGAAATTCAGGAATCTACTCCAGCCAACAGTTGGAGATATGTGCCTTCTAAGGAAAATCCCGCCGACCTGGTTTCTCAAGGAGTGGCTGCTAATCAGCTCAATGAGTCTTTATTATGGTGGACAGGGCCAAGCTTCCTTCAGCAAACACATATTACATACACATACACATATCACGCCTATAATCCCTTGCGGGATAGGCAGAGCGCAAACAGCCGCAAAAAACGGTCATCTACGCCACGTCTGACAAATATTTCAGGGTCATGCGGAAATTGTGCATCGCCATAGTGACAGGTTGTCAGCCCAGCGCCTAAATTGCAATACTCACCCTCGAGTCCCTTAGTCGCCTCTTACGACTTCCAAGGGAAAGTAATGGGGTGATGCTATTGTAAGCCGGCATCACACGGCAAAAATTTAAATGTCTGTAAAAATTGTCTCAAACCAGGGCATTCTGAAAAATCATGTAAACTGTCACACTGTAAGTACTGTAAATTCAGGCACAATACCCTGGTCCAAACACATATTGATTTTCCGAAATCACCAGTCACACATACAGACACACCACTACCAGAAATAACATTACTTACACAAACACAAGAAACAGAGCAGAACAGCATATTAACATTAATTCATAAAAAATCGAACTACACAAGATTAGTTCCAACTGTTGCTTACATACATAGATTCATCAAAAACTGCAGAAATCCTACCAACAAAGTCGTAGGTATTTTAAACCTATCAGAACTCCAATAATCAGAAAATAGCGTGCTTCGTGTTGCACAACAACACATGTTCAAAGAAGAATACGAATCACTTAAATTGGGACAGCCATTGCAGAAAAAGAACAGACTGATTTCTATGTCACCATTCGCCATTCATGGACAGTAACAACGTCATTCGTGCTAACGGACGTCTTTCTTATTCAAACTATAATAATAATATATATAATATATCCTGGACAATTCACACACAGCGCCATCTAGCCCCAAACTAAGCAAAGCTTGTACTATGGGAACTAGATAGCTGATATTAATACTTATATACTTTTTTTTACTATAGTTACACACTTACTTACACTTACACATATCACGCTTATAATCCCTTGCGGGGTAGGCAGAGCATAAATGGCCGCATAAAACGGACATTTACGCCACGTCTGACAAACATTTGAGGGTCATCCGGAAAATCGTGTATTGCCATAGTGACAGCTAGGTTGTCAGCCCATCGCCTAAAACTGCAATACACACCCTCAAATCCCTTAGTCGCCTCCTACGACTCCCACGGGCAAGAAATGGGGTGATGCTATTCTAAGCCGGCATCACACGGCACTATAGTTACGACGTCAAATATCCCATTTTTTTAAATGGCAAGCATCATCTCACAAACATCATCTTTCATAAAAACATCACATACAATTACTGCACGCAGACCCACAAATGCTACTCTCACAGATTAGGCAAAAATATTGGCCATTGGGGGGGAGGAACCTCGCGAGGCGCACTGCACGTAACTGCGTGCGCTGCGCTAGGTTTAAATCGAAGTCCGTTCAACCTATCATGGCGCCATTGCCGCAAAACAAAGCGCATCTCGAGTTTCCTTTCCTTCATACTGGAATCGATTACGCTTGCCCAGTGCTGATTGTCGACAGAAAGGGGAGGGGCAGCCGACTCATGAAATCCTATATCTGCATTTTTGTGTGTTTTGCAGTAAAGGCCCTGCACCTCGAGCTCGTCACCGACTTGACGAAAGAATGTTTTCTAGCTGCTCTCTTTCGCTTCACTCATCGGCGTGGTAATCCACGAATCATATCCTCAGATAATGGGACGACCTTCGTAGGAGCTAGTAATGATCTTAGTAACTTTTTCAGTAACTATTCAGATGATATTCAAACAGAAATGGCTAGTCAGAATATCGAATTCAAATTCATTCCACCCTACACTCCACACTTCGGTGGTTTGTGGTAATCAGCCGTTAAATCAGTCAAGCACCATCTAAGGCGAATTCTTTCATTGACTCATTTAACCTATGAAGAGATGTCGACTTGCTTGATTCAGATTCAGGATACCCTATCCTCAATTCCAGACCTCTTACACCTCTTTCTCCAGATCCTTCCGATCTCACATGTCTCACACCAGCCCACTTCCTAATTGGACGAACGTTTTTTTTTAAATTAATGATGGGTTTGCTCTTGACTCTAGTCTAGGTCATAGGACAGAGACAGAGTCTAAGATGGAGCGAGCTCACCTAGAAGAAGCCTGTTAAGGCACTGGCACTCCCACACACTGACGGAACGCAGCAAGCTACTTGGCGCCAGACTTCGGTGGGATGGTGGTCGCGAGCCAGGCGGCCCCTTACGGAGCCTTCCACCGCTTAGTGGGATCGTTCAGCCGGACTTATCCACAGGCAAGCCTGTGTTGCCGTTGCCCGGGGTGAACCGCTAGGAGGTAGATCCCATACCACCCAACGATTACGTCAGTCCCTCAACCTCGGTTCACAGAAATCAAAATCAACCGACTTCAACGAAACGAGAGAATTGAGCAAATGAAGCAGCATTTCTGGCAAAGGTTTTCACATGAGTATGTTACCATTCTTCAACAGAAAACGAAGTGGCAGTCTTCGTCTGACGACTTGAAGCTGGGCTCGATGGTCTTAGTGAGAGACAAAAATCAACCACCGCTTCTGTGGAAATTGAAATTGAAATTGAAATTGAAATTCTTTATTCAATGTAGGATAGTATTATCATATCACTTATTGACGTCATGAACCGTCATTGTAAAAAAAAGAAATTTGTATCACACAATTTTCTTTTTTTTATAACAATTTTGTGATGTCCTAATAGAAAACCGGCTCCTAGGTCGCATCACAAAGCTACATGCCGGACCAGACAGTCAGCAGAGTTGCCGACATCCTTACTAAAAAGGGAGTCATCCAGAGAGCATACAATAACATATGCCCTGTACCCCTTTCATCACGAAGATTCTGCTTCAACCCCCGGGAGCATGATGCGGCTGCACTGCACCTCCGCCGGGCGCGGGAGGCGCTCCGCCACCCTACGTCACGAACACTATAATAACTCGCACGAACGGACCTCTAGCGAGAACACGTCGCATTACTTTTAAGTTTATTTTCTTGTTTTGAATACAGTCTTGGACCTAACCTGTAAATCTATTTATTTTATCATCATCCCAGCTATCAAAGCGTATCTAAATACTGAGTAGCTAATCGGGAATCGGGCCAATTTTAAAGTTAGCCTAATCATTCTTTTGCCAGTTCAAAATTAATGACTTAACCTTAGTAGACGAAAAGTTTCTTATACTTGGGATTTATTGGTACAACGTTCAAACAGTTTCTTTTTTTTCCCGTATTTTAGTGTTGCTGGAACTGCGGACGCAAAGCTCAAGAGACATGTTCTGGCTGCAACGCAGCGAGATACTGTGGAGCCTTCTGCCAGCACAAGGACTGGGAGAACCATCATCAGGTAATGTTTTATCAACTGCATTAACAGCCACGAGACATCTTCTGCTGGTAAGACGTATGCCAACGCTTCAGGCGTTTGATAGACCATGATTTTGAACTGACTGCATCCAACGTTCGGCCACACATTGATAAAATGGTCAGACAGATGGTAAAAGACAACCTAACGTGGACCTTCGTAATGCGTAGACACCACTCCAAAACCTTCCGTCTCGGTCGTAAAGTAAAGATAGATATCGTGATATTAGAAATGTGGATGCAGGGAGATGTTTCACCATTAGTAAATCTATTTTTGTTCAGACTCTTTACTTCCTTATAGTCTCCGTCTTAAGATAATAAAGAGAGCAAATCAGTAATATGCGCACTTGTATAGCTGAAAAGCTATAAAGCCTTTGCGAACTTCAATTCAACCTGTACTATTCTACGACGTACTTAATGAATTAGAGTCTTCATAATATAGTTCACAAAACCTTGTAAAGCAAACTCTGGGAAACTTAAGTGTTCTCAGATTATGAATTTTTTTCTCAGGTATGCAGCGGCCGCGAGTTAAAGCCGACCTCACTCCTCCGCACGTCACCACCAGCGCCCACCAGTCTACCGAAGACTTTACCACGTTCCACCACTCCCATAGCCACTACTACCAACCAAATCCCAGTCACCACTACTGACCAAAACCGGCTGTCTTTAACCACCTTGAACTCAGCTGAAAGAATGCTAAACAACCAGGAAAGGATAGCGTCCAGTACAGACAGGATTGCGCTGGCAAGTCTGTCATCAGCTCAAGGGTTGTTGACGGGGATTGGGGGGAAGAAATGACGCCTCAGCAAGGATTTGATGGCAAACGTCAGGTTTCCGAGGAAAGCCAGGAAGTAGGGAAGTTTGTAGGTTATGATAAGGTTTTGTTTAGATGTCACAAACATTCGTGAAAACATGTATGTTACATCCATTGGGAACGTTGCGGTCCATTCCGTGGTCATAGACGTGTCACACTGTTTGGGACGACGAACGAGTAGCCCTAGTCATTAATAGGTAATGGCATTTGTCGGGTTATTTTTGTTTTCTCGAAGGTTTGCGAAATCTGACATGATACCATCACCAAAGATTTGTAAATAGATCACTTAAATAATTCTTATATGCACCATTTTCATTGTTGATAGCAAATACAGTGTCATGTGTTTCAATCTGTTACTATTTATTGCGTTTAACGTACTTTAGGAAAAACGTATGGTCTTGTTATATGGGGCAATGCCACTATGCTCCACATATTTCTGATTCGTATCTAGTTAGAAGTGAAATAGGTTGATCTTATCTTCATGTTTTATTGCTCTTGAATATTTTTGTTTCTTTTCACGTGTCTCCACGAAGAATGAGTGTAAAATAGTTGTTTTGCAATGTATAAATGTATTTATTTGTAAAATATGGCACATGTAAAAACATTGTAACTTATTAACTGCACCGACAACCGTGAGATTTTAGATATAAGTAACTCGTTCCATATTGAATGTGCAATATTAAATGTGTAATTTGATAATTATTCGTTGTATAAAATTTCGAATTTAATAATTAATAAGTTTAATATATAATGTTATAAATTAATGTATAGTTACTAAGAATACCTACCATCCGTTTTGAAATGTTCACTTTCGTTAAATAAATGAAAGGATAGAATATTTTTGTTGTTTTATTTTACTGCACAATTGCCTACTTCTATAAATTCTCTCTGTCTAAGAGTTGTATCAGAAGAACGAAGAATCTTCACAACACCCCCCTTTACAAGAGCTAATTGTTTTTTATAAAATAACAGGAAAGTTAAAAAGCACAAGAATATACAGCGAAGGTCATAAACCCAAAGTGATTTTTTAAAGAATCATCAGAATCATAGTCCTATGAAAACTACAGGCAACAAGTACAAAAGTAAAATTCTTAGTTCATTGCGTAGCCGGGTTATGTTCATGGTATATTAATAGCTAACCGACTACGCAATGAACATCGAATTTCACCTGTAAAATTGTAGCCTCTACTTTGATAATATCGGGCACTGGGTAAGCTCAAAATATATCTTAATATGGACTAGGTATACAGGTTGTAAGGGACAGCCCTCCGAATACTTATAGGGTACAACGGACAAACCTTGACTATTGTAAATTGTTGTTTTTTCTTTTTTGAAAATGTTTTAATAAATAAAAATAATAATTAAGACCTTTTAATAATAATCAAGATTTTTTGACTTCCAATAGTAAATGCAGTCAGCTGATCTCGATTTTGTATGGAAGGTATTTTTTTTATCGTTTCCTGACATATGTTCCTTATGAAGTTGTTCAGTTTTATGGTCTCTATGCACCCTATCGACCCTATCAGTATTCGGAGGGCTGTCCCTTACATCCTATATATTCAGGTTAAAGTTTGACAGCTCTTCTCCGTTACTTATAGCAGTGAAGTGAGCCACAGAAAAAAAAAATATGCTAGAATAAGCGTCAAATTGTTTTTTTTTTAATTATTATTTCAGAGTTTGACTATCGAGTCATGACCCTGGCAAGAATGGCTGATTTCACAAGACAGTGGATGAATTGCTAGTCAGCAAAAGCAATAAATTAAGAGAAGAAAATGAAAAAAAACTTTTTCCAGGCTTACAATGATATTGCCTAACTCTAGCTAGCTTCACAGCTTTTTTTTTTTTTTTTTTATTAATGATGGGTTTGCTCTTGACTCTAGTCTAGGTCATAGGACAGAGACAGAGTCTAAGATGGAGCGAGCTCACCCAGAAGAAGCCTGTTAAGGCACTGGCACTCCCACACACTGACGGAACGCAGCGAGCTACTTGGCGCCAGACTTCGGTGGGATGGTGGTCGCGAGCCAGGCGGCTCCTTACGGAGCCTTCCACCGCTTGGTGGGATCGTTCAGCCGGACTTATCCACAGGCAAGCCTGTGTTGCCGTTGCCCGGGGTGGACCGCTAGGAGGTAGATCCCATACCACCCCAAAATTTTGAGTTAGTTTTTATAGTTAGGTCAGACATTTGATTGGATAAAATAACTTTTGAGCTTCGTTTTGCTATATTCGTACACTACTTTAGAAATACGGCCAAAATTCGGTAAACGGTAGAATAAAGTCCAATTTCCGAGGAATTCGTATGTTCGAAATCCATATTGCTACAAATAAACTTACTACTAGCTAGTCTACATATTTAATTTGTGCTTACTACAGTCAATGTTAACCCCATAGTAGGTAGGTACTACATAGACGCCACGTATAAACCGCAGAGAGAAACTTGTACTTTCCGTAAAAACATCAACTGTCAGATGAAAAGAAAACAATGCAACAAACGTTTCAAAACATTTCAGCATAAAACAAAATGTTCTCATCGTAAGACAGACACGGTAACCCTAACAAAGTCCGTTACAAAATCCTTTGATTCGTCCTTCTTTCTGACGTCAAAGACGCTGATTGGCCGCGGGCGTTTACAAAATTCAAATTTCGAACGTCCTCGCCACAAATGCCTTAGGGTTGACACCAAACAGACGTGTGGTAGAGGTTACTTTGATTTCTGGACGTAGAAGGGGTAAAAGGGGGGTACAAAGGGATGTCTAATCTTTGTGAAATCAAATGGAATGGTACAAAGATTCTGTCATGTTTTGCAACAGATTTGATCAAAGGATACCGATGTTACGAAACTTTGTAGTGAAGTCAGTTTGTGTATGACATGGAGTTATTTTGTTTCTATAGTATAGTCCAACATAAGGTCAAAATTTTCAAAACATGGAATATACAATGCCAGAAAAGGTAAATTCCTACTACCTACTACGACGTGTGGCTTAGATAGTTTAATCACACAAACACAAACGCGACAAACAACTAAATTTCTGGCGAAAACCATGCTAAGTACAGCAAATAAACAACATTAACATTAACAGCCACAACAGTCCACTGCTAGACTTGGGCCTCCCCCTATTGGGGGGTACTTGCCATACTTGGCAGGCGGATTGGCGAGTTCAGTGCACGGTGTTATAGATGTTCACGAAGAACGCTGCTGGCCATTCCCTGGATACATACCATAGTCGCCTTTTACGACACCCACGGGTAGAAATAAATAAATATCTTTGACATTTCACACAGCGCCATCTAGCCCTAAACTAAGCAAAGCTTGTACTATGGGAACTAGATAGCTGATACATTTTTTAGAAAACAGTCAAACTCAACACAAATATATGAAAAGTAACTTACAAATACTTGTGCTGTGTGGGGAGGGGATCAAACCCAGGACCCTCGGCGTAGCAGGCAGGGGTACTATCCACTACGCCATCGGGCAAGTATGCTGATGAAATGGACTGATGATATTCTAAGCCGGCACCGTACGGCATAATAAACAAATCACTTTTAAAAATGAAAACAAGAAATTGAAAAAATGTCCGCGCCCGCCGGGACTTGAACCCGGGACCGTGGAGTACCGTTCCACTGCTCTGCCAACTGAGCTACCGGCGCCCCGACGTAAGCCGACGAAATCTTCAACCTATTATTCCTTTTTCAATTTCTTATTTTTTTTTAGTTAAAGTATAGCAGAGTGCAAAATAAAACCATAGTACTTTCAAATATTTATTGCTAAACTCCTGCAAACTGTTTGTTAAGGTCCGGCCCTCCTAAGGGATACTGGCAGAGGTGGTCTGGGCAGTTCTTGGGGACCTCTCCGGGTTTGAGTTTGCACACTCTGTTGCCACACATGTACTCGCCCTTCCGTAGGTTGAATGCTGGGTTCCGGGACGGGGACTGGCCTGAAAAGAAAGAGATAGGTAGATAGGTGAATAGAATGTCAAATTTTGAAAACACTTCCCGTGCTAGGTATACAATATTTGAAAACTTTCAAGTGCGGGCTGTATTTGAACCTGCGACTTTCGACTAGTGGCAACGCCTCTTCCATCTGGGCTACCGCGGTATCTTATTCCCAAGAAGACAAGTTCCACTATTATTTCGATTAAAATGCGATGAAATGCCGTGTGATGTCGGCTTAAAATAGCATCACCCCATTTCTTTTCAGTGGGTTGTAAGAGGAGACTAAGGGACTCAAGGGCTGATAACCTGTAACTATGAAGATACACAATTTTCTGAAAGACCCTCATAAATATGTTTGTGAATTGTGGCGTAAATATTCGTTTTTACGGCCGTTTATGCACTGCCTATCCCGCAACGGTTAAAGGCATGATATTATGTATGTAAAATGCTACTGGTTTCGTTACATCATCGTCACACGTCAGGTATATTAAGTAGGAAAGAGATTTTTAGACATGATATTCTATATTTTAGCTCTTGTACTTATTTACCGTGTGATGCCGGCTAAGGATAGCATCATCCCATCTCATTCCCGCGGGTGTAGTAAGAGGCGACTAAGGGACTCGAGGTTTTCATGTGTATTACAATTTTAGGCTGATAACCTGTCACTATAATGGTACACGATTTTCCAGAAACAGCAATCAAATATTTGTCAAACTTGGAGATAGCGACCATATTTTTTACGCCCGGTTACGCTCTGCCTACCCCGCAACGGATAAAGGCATGATATGCGTATGTATGTGCATGTGTGTACTGAAGTTTTCCTGTTTTTTTGCTTATGAAACGGTCCCAGGAAGGAAACGATCAGGGAATTTCCACGTTTTGTCAGAATTACTAGAAAAGCTAGTATTATTTTTCCCTGTCTTCACAAGCGGAGTAAACTACTTATAAATGTAACAAACGAACCAAAAAATCATAATATTCTTTAATTATCATCAGTCGATGAAATAATCACATCACTGGTCTAGGTCAGTACTACAATTATCTTCCAACGAATTTCGATTTGGCTGGCATACATTGCTGGTTTTCTCTTAGTTTATTAAAATGACCCATAAAATAACTAGCAATGTATACCGAATCACGCAGCGCCGCGTTGGCAACTTCAGTTGAAGCTTAAATTACTAAAATAGTGCTGCTATGCAACGATAAAAATATGCAGTTTGTTTTTCTTTTTTCAAAAACGACAACTACGTCTTTAACGAGACTACCGCTAAAAAAGAATTCATTTCAACAGGCCGTCAAAACGGACATTTACGCCAAACCTGAAACAAATCAGAGCGTCATTCAGAAAATAGTGTCGTACAATTAGATACAGATAACTTTTTATAATCGTGTTGTCTCGCTGGTGCTGCACAGTACAATTACGGTACCACGGAAGACCAGCTCTGTAGTATATTATGCTACAGTACAATGCTGAGTGGTTGCTTTTTTGGTGTAATATTTTACTTTATATTAATAATAAGTCCTGTTTATATTAACTATACTTTTAAGTTTTGTATTGCGCTGAAATAAATGCTTTCTATTCTATTCTATTCTATAAATTGCCAGCACATCGCCTAAAATTGCAACACCGTCGAGTCCCTTAGTCACCTCTTACGACACCCACGGGAAAGAAACAGGGTGATGCTCACACGGCAATCGTTTCAAGTGATGACTTCAGAATACCTTTAACATAAAGGACCCCATGGTCCTTTATCATCATTGCGTTTTTGGTCCTGAAGATGACGTCAGGACGCGGTCTGTTGATCAGCTTTCTTTCAGGGTTTATGGGTGATGCGGCAGCCAGGGTTGCCATAACCAATACCATGATTGTTAACTGGAAAATAATGAGAACCACTTTTATATTACCCTTAGGCAGGGGTTGCATCACCGAAATGATTCGGTTAAAACGGTTAAGGTAGGTATGGTAAAGGTTTAGTACCGGAATTTTCTGTTATTGCATCGTTTTCGGCGTTCTCTACAGTACCAAAACCGCTATCAAAGCGATTTTATAAGTTCATCTCCTACGATTCCGCAACTTCGTTTTAAATATTTATTTATATTATTTAGATATATTTGAAATATATGTTGAAATTATTTCGGTAGCGGTAACCCAATTCACAACCATGTTCCACAACTTCGTTTTAAATATTTATTTATATTATTTAGTTATATTTGAAATATATTTCGATATCGAAATCATTTCGGTAGCGGTAACCCAATTCTCAACCTTTTTCCGTATACCTTTGAAACGTATACCGTAAACATTTTTCCCGAGGAATATGACCTATGGGTCGAAATAAGACAAAAATAAATCAGTTTCCATAGTATCTCAAACCAGCTGATCGGCAATTTTTTATGAGAGGTAAATTTTTTTCATATTTTGACCTACGTTCCTTGACGAAAGTTTGCGTTTTTGTTATCGGTCACTAATGTTTCACCCTAAATACCTATTTAATAAGTGGAACATTATAAGGCCAGTCTAATAAGTCATATTTGACAGCTTTCATCTCCATACTAAAAGACGTAAGAAGTAAAATGGACCCTCTGCCATAACATTAGCACGTATCTGCCAGCAGTCAATAATATGACTTATTCGGACATCTATACCTACTTTAGTTAAAAACTGTTTTATAAACATTCAGAAATAACAACACAGATTGTTACACATACTATGTTCATCATATTAAAACAAGTTTGTTTTGCCTATATTTTTATACAATCGTGATATCACGGATCGTGACCAGTTTATACCTAACCTAACTATAGTATCTATGCAATTAAAATTAACTTAATTATATGATAGGTAGTTAAGATTGTTGTAGTAGGTATGTACACGACAAGGAAGTCTGTTACGATATTGAGACTTACATTACATCGGTTTTATCCCACCATACGATTTGTTCGATCCCCTCATGACACAAATATTTGTTAAGCTATGTTCAGATATGGTGAATGGAGCGTTGCACGCTTTTATGAACAGCCAGAAAGTCTCTGATAAGGCGCGTCTGGCTGTGCATAGAGGGGTGTTAGTTCCGACACTTATGTATGGGAGTGAAAGTTGGGTATGGCAGAAAAAGCATGAAAGTAGAATAAATGCAGTACAAATGAGAGCGTTAAGAAGTATGATTGACGTAAAATTGAGTGACAGGATAAGGAATAGTGTGATACGGGAACGTTGTGGTATAAAAGAAGACGTAGTGACTGGTGTAGAAAAGTGTATGCTTAGATGGTTTGGTCATGTAGAGAGGATGAATGAAAGAAGATTAACGAAACAGGTGTATATGGCAAGTGTGGATGGGAACGTCGGAAGGGGAAGACCTCGACGAACGTACCTTGATCAAATCGGGGACGTGCTAAAGAAAGGTCAGGTCAAGAGTACCCTAAACCGACGAGCATGCATGAAGAGATTGATGAATGTGGAGGAGGCGAAAGAAGTATGCCAGGATCGTAGTAAGTGGAAGGAAGTAGTCTCTGCCTACCCCTCCGGGAAAGGGGCGTGATTTATGTATGTATGTATGTATGTTCAGATATTTGTGTTTAGTCTGGGTGTTTTCTATGTATAATACGTATTTATTTACAAAAATAATTATAGAAGTATTAATATCAACTATTTAGTTCCTATAGTACACAAGCTTTGCTTAGTTTGAGGCTGGATGGCGCTGTGTGAATTGTCCAAGATATTTATTTAAACAAACACTTAATCACCACTGTACACCGTACTCACCGAAACACGCATGTTGAATGTTCTTATTTGAGTGGGACACAGAATCAACGTTCGACCCGATCTCGTACACGAGTTTCCTAGTAGACTGTCGAATAACTTGTGTTGATCATGAACGTTTGTTTACCTCAGACTGGTTAATGAGTGAGTCAGATTCGTCAGGCGTGTAGAGTAGACAATTCAGTATGTAAACTACGAACGGACGATGTGGCGCAGTGGTAGTGCGACTGCCTGCTACGCAAAAGTTCAGGGTTCGATTCCCGGTGGGGCGATCACAAAGTTGATATATATTACTTTGTGAATTTGTTCCCAGTCTGGTAAGAACATATTCAGGCTGAAAGGAAAGATGGTTCCGTACTTCAGACGGCACGTTAAGCCATCGTTCCCGGTTGCTGTCTATACTTACTTAGACGGTGGTCGTCACACAACCATATCAGAGGCCTACTATTAGTAGTAGGCGGTTGAAAAACTCTTGACACCAGGGTTCATCGGGTTGTTTGTCGACTCGGTGATCCACACGAAAAGAAGAAGAAGGCGGTTTAAGTGTCTAACCGGGCGTGAGCTTGACTGTACTAGGGCACTGACAGCAAGATTTCTTTACGACATACCCTGCAAGATTCTTACCAAACTGTGCAAATATTTAAATTTTGTGTGGAATCGAACCCCGGACTACCAAATCATGAGCCCAAGTTTGGGCAAACTTGTTGTATAGGACTCTGAGTCGACAAACTATTATTGAATTTACGTACAAACTATTTGTTTGATCCTTTACTTACAGTAAGTAGTTCAGCTATCCGATACAAGATGTCGCTGTTAGTTTTTAGATCGTGATGTTGAAATGTCAACAACTTTACTACGGGTAAATCCGAACTACATATCAGTGACAAGACTGAGTTAATGACTGTAAGATTTTCTTGACTTGTCATTTGTATCTTTGAATATACATCATACCGATTTTTGAAGGAAGGGTGAGCACATACCTGTTTTCAAAACACAATCTAGGTTATTTACCATTGCAAGGCAGGGATGCACACCTCACCTCATTTACTGAAATACATTCATCACGTTTGAATTTCTTGCTGGGTAGTCAGAGAGCAGGCGACTGTCATTTCATTACATTATCGTCGTTTGACAGATATTTGAAAGTCGTTTCAAACGTTTGTGGTGTCAGAATAGTGACAGATTGTAATTTAAACAAGCCCATACCGCCTAATGGAACAAACCCTCGAGTCTCTCAGTCTCTTACGAGGACACCTGCGGGAAAGTCACTATGACAAGTTGTAATGTAAGCCAGCCCATATCGCCTAATGAAAGAAAAGAAACCCTCGAGTCTCTCAATAGCCTCTTACGACGACACCTGCGGGAAAGTAACGGGTTGATGTTGTTTTTGGTATGAAATAACACCTCACATAAGCTACCGCTATAATATTGGTACCGGTATCACAGATTAATAATAAGTTACTAACGTAACCGGTATACGTCTTAAAGGTAGACGGAAAAAGGTTATTACATGGATTACCGGTACCGTTAGAAAAAAGGTAGAGAATAGCGGTATCGCTACCAAAATAATTTTGATACCGAAATACAGGGCGTAAGTTACGGTGTACCGAAAACTTTGCATGCATGATCAGACATTCAGACCATCAGTTGGTAAAAGTAAAATTATTTTTCGTCCTCCTATACAAAATTCCCGATCAGCTAACTGACTTTATATGGAAACTTAAATCATTTTTTTCGTTTACCAACAAAGTGTCCATAAAAAAGTTGTTCAGTTTCGTGGTCTGAACATGCCTGCAAAGTTTTCGGTAAACCGTCCCTTACAACCTGTATAGGTACATTGCGCTTTTTCAAGCGATGTTGCGGAATTGTATGGTACTCGTATGTACTTAGAAAACAGCTTTGAAAGCAGTTTGTGATACCGCAATATTTTTCTGTATGACGTCATACCCTTTGCCGTTTTCACCAAAATAATTTAGGTTATGCCTTTGACTGACTGACTGAATCGTCCCATTTTCCTGCTCTGTGGATATAAAATGAATCGTTTCCACTTCCGTGAAACAACATTTCTTTGTCCGATCGTGAGTCAATGTTCAATTAACAAACGACTACGTGGAGATCTGCCTGCGCCGTGCGAAATCAGCTCTTGAAATCAGACAGCTCAGTGGCGCCCCCACATGTTTTAATAAGAAATTTTTCTAGCCAATATTCAAGTGTATGGGGGGGAAGGGGTAGAGTGAATCAAGGGGCACAGCGGATTATCACTAATATTTTGCGCACTATTCGTAACACACACACTCACTTCGATGATATTGTGCTCTATGCAATACCTTCCCGCGCTTCAGGCCAAGGAACATATACAGAGTGTTAATTCAAATGCGTGCCATAGCTTCAGCAGTTTCAGTATCGATAAAGAAAACAAAAAAATATATTTAAAAAAATCCAAAAATAGAAATGCAAGAAGAGCAAGGTCGATCTTATTCAATCAATAACAATCCAAACTGATTTAGACGGTAAACCATAGGGCACGATCCCTCGTTTTCCGCGTCCAGTCGCTACCAGCCGCTTTTTCTTAAATCATCCGTGCTTCTAGCCGGAGGCCATCAAACGCTATGCTTCCCGCGACGTGGCCTTCACTTGAGAACCCGCTTACTCCAAAGCCCGTCGGTTCTACGACAAATGTGTCCAGCTTTAAATCCCCACAGAATAGGCTAACTTCAGTTTGCTACAACCTCGTCTGGACTCCAGACGAGTCCAACCTCGTCTGTCTGCCTCGTCAACATTTGTCGTAGAACCGACGGGCTTTGGAGTAAGCGCTGGAGTCCAGACTATGTCCGTTACTTTGATCTTCTGGCAGATAATCTCATTCCGGATTTTACCCATTACTAGATTTCCGACCAGCGGTTTCACCCGCTGCCACTCATTTTCCCGTGGTAATATTTGTTTTCCCGCGGTAAAAAGGAGCCTATATGTTATTCCGGGTTACACAGTACCTGTGTTCCAAATTTCATCAAAATCCGTCAAGCCGTTTGAGCGTGAAGAGGTAACAAACATACATACATACACACACACACAAACTCTCGGATTTATAATATTAGTACGGAAGGATAATCCTTTCCATAGCTCTCTGAGAGACATGTAGCCGGTGTATCAGTTTAACTGTCAGGTTCCACGATTTGATATATGATAATACTTTAGATTGGAAGGTCAACTGTATTATTTCTAAGGTCAGCGAAACCCAGGAGTCCCGCGTAAAAAAACGTGTTTGGTGTGATAATGCGATTATAGTTAAGTACCTAGGTATTATAAGGATAACGGACCCGATGGGACTTTTTGTGTCCAGTCCAGAGTGCGTCTTCAACTTCGGTATAAAACAGTTTCTGTTATCTATTTTCGGTACGACTACTCGCAAAAATATTTTTTGTAGATAAGAATGTTTTTAGAGTTTTTGTAGGTTCAGCAATATTTTAAAAGATTAAATTTATCAACGCTATACATTATTAATAATAACTTTATTTCTTCTCCCACACAGAATACATACAATAATGTCGTCGAGATATACCCACTATAAACTGGTTTAAACCGTCTGTCGCTGTCACTTGTAGAGCGACGTCACGTGACGTCTGAAGTGCGTCATATCATCATCGTTCGGCGCGTCCACTGACGTTTGTAATTAACTGCACTCGCCAGTCCACCGTACTGACGGACACTAGTGCCTCTCAGCGGGATTGGACCGGACTCGGTTTAGAGTGGATGAGTATTGCTTGCATCTCTATTGAGTTAGTAGTTAGTTGTTGAAAAGCCATCGAAACAATTTTTTCCAAATTTATGCCGAAATGCGAAAAATATTCGGACCTCCCATACAAAATTGCCAATCAGAAAAACTCAAAATACAGGGTGTAAGGGACAGCCCTCCGAATACTGATAGGATGCATTGAGACCATCGAACTGAACAACATCCCATACAAAAATATTTCAGGAAACGTAAAATATTTTTAGTTTTTCCATAGTAAATGCAGTCAGCTGATCGTGATTTTGTATGGGAGATCGATATTTTTTTGTCGTTTCCTGACATATGTTTCTAGGGAAAATTTGTTCAGTTTCATAGTCTGCATGCATATGCACTGCATATCAGTATTTGGAGGACTGTACCGTACTCGCCGTACATTTTTCATATTTCCATCTATGTTCCTTGGGGAAAGTTTTTCCTTATCACCAGCCCGTCTTGAGATTTCTGCTATCGGTCACTTGTAAAATTACACCCTATATTGTATATAATTTGCATATGCAACTACTTACTTGCAAATCTTTTCTTTTATGTCTCTATTTTAATGTAAAGGTTGGCTGGAAGAGATCTTACTTTAAGTCTCAAGTGTTCTGTATTGTTTTGTTTCTGTTGTGTATGTTGTAAGCAATAAAGTGTTCATCTATCTATCTATCTAAAATATAGGGATTAACCAGGGGAAAACGGGTGGAAAACCCAATTGGTGCCACTTAGAATAAAACGAATAAAATAATTTCAAATTCATTTATTTTTCTTTTTCCACGCCTCCTCCCAATTCTTCTGCGACAATTTGAAGGTAGCGACATCTAGTTTTGTCGCTATCAACCGTCCATACTGTGTGCTGTTTAAAAGGTTGCTTTTGTCTGACAGTTCTGTCATGATCTTGATTCTTTGCTCTTGAGAACAAGCTTGGAAGATCTGTTCGAAGGCGCGGGAGCCGTACTGGGAGAGAGCCAGCTTTTGGTAGTAGCCCTGTAGGGAGAAATAAAGATTTGAATACAGCTGAACTTTTTACGTTGAAGTAATTGACACTGACAGGTAGTAGCCCTGTGGGAGAAAAAATGATTTAACTACAACTAAACTGTTTACGTAGAAATAATTTACACTGACATAATAAACATAGCGAAGCGAACTTGTCACTTTACGGTGGAATAATTTGAAAGGGGTTTACACTAACAGAATAAATATCGCAAGCGAAGCGAGTTTGTCACATTACGGTGGAATTATTGAAAGAAGGTATTTTATAGATTGTACTTCGGAGAGTGTGCTCAAGAGCTTCACGACCTTGTTCCACCAGCTCCCTTCTACCATCGGACATCCAGACGCACCGCCGGATACCATCCGTACCTGGTTGCCATTCCACCAATTCGGACTAAGCGCTTCCAGTCATCATTTATAATGCGCACTGCTAAAGAGTGGAACTCACTTCCTGCGTCTGTGTTTCCAAAAACATACAACCCTAATCTCTTCAAAGTAAGAGTGAACAGGCTTCTTCTGGGTGAGCTCGCTCCATCTTAGACTCTGTCTCTGTCCTATGACCTAGACTAGAGTCAAGAGCAAACCCATCATTAATAAAAAAAAAAAAAAAAAAAAAAAAAAGAAGGGCTACACTAACAGAATAAATATTGCAAGCGAAGCGAGTTCGTCACTTTACAGTGGAATAATTGAAAGGGGCTACACTAACAGAATAAATATCGCAGGCGAAGCGAGCTCGTCACTTTACAGTGGAATTATTGAAAGGGGGCTACACCAACACAATAAATATCGCGAGCGAAGCGAGTTCGTCACTTTACGGTGGAATTATTGAAAGGGGTCTACACCAACACAATAAATATCGCGAGCGAAGCAAGCTCGTCACTTTACTGTGGAATAATTGAAAGGGGGCTACACTAACAGAATAAATATCGCAAGCGAAGCGAGCTTGTCACTTTACGGCGGAATAATTGAGAGGATACACCAAGACAAGTACAATTCATTTTATGTCGAAATAGATGAGTTGAATTTATCACCTTAGGCCTCCAAACAAGTTTGTCTCTCGCTTTCACTCCCACACACTGCCCCTTACACAGTGCGTCGGCTACATGACACCTTTTATCTCTTTCTCACATGTATAATATTAGATATGTCTATGTCTGTCTTACCTTAAGCCTCCAAACGAGTTTGTCTCTCGCTTTCACTCCCACACACTGCCCCTTACACAGTGCGTCGGCTACATGACAACCTTTATCTCTTTCCCACCTGTATAATATTAGATATGTCTATCTCTGTCTCACCTTAAGCCTCCACACGAGTTTGTCTCTCGCTTTCACTCCCACACACTGCCCCTTACACAGTGCGTCGGCTACATGACAACCTTTATCTCTTTCCCACCTGTATAATATTAGATATGTCTATCTCTGTCTCACCTTAAGCCTCCACACGAGTTTGTCTCTCGCTTTCACTCCCACACACTGCCCCTTACACAGTGCGTCGGCTACATGACACCTTTTATCTCTTTCTCACATGTATAATATTAGATATGTCTATCTCTGTCTCACCTTAAGCCTCCAAACAAGTTTGTCTCTCGCTTTCACTCCCACACACTGCCCCTTACACAGTGCGTCGGCTACATGACACCTTTTATCTCTTTCTCACATGTATAATATTAGATATGTCTATCTCTGTCTCACCTTAAGCCTCCAAACAAGTTTGTCTCTCGCTTTCACTCCCACACACTGCCCCTTACACAGTGCGTCGGCTACATGACACCTTTTATCTCTTTCTCACATGTATAATATTAGATATGTCTATCTCTGTCTCACCTTAAGCCTCCAAACAAGTTTGTCTCTCGCTTTCACTCCCACACACTGCCCCTTACACAGTGCGTCGGCTACATGACACCCTTTAGCGTCGTTGAGAATTATCATCAGCTGTTCAGTGGAAAGTTCTAGAAGGCCTTGGACTGCTTTCGCTGGACGCTGAGAAAATAAAAACATACATACATAGGTACACATATCACGCTTTTATGTATTTTTGAGGGGTTCTCCTGTTCAGTTAATTAAACACATTAAAAAACACCTTTTCAAAAATCATGATTTTAATTTGAAACAAATATAGTGGACTGCAATAGGCTGATGTATGTATGTGTGTATAGTTTACTTTTCGTGATGCGTAAAGTTACATGCCGTATGTTTAACCTGGCCAGCCCCGAGGCAGTGCCTTTATTCCGCCTGATCCGCTTTCTATTAGTAAAATACAAAATTCTTATAAACAGACGAAAAAAGTGTTATGCAATTATTATTTTTTTCAATGACGGATCATGACGTCATTAAGTGGTAGTACGAGTACCTACTATCCTACATTTAGTAGATTAGATTTAATTTCATTTCCTTGCGAGGTAGGCAGAGCGGTAATGGCCGTAAAAATAGGGTCACTCTCGCCATGTCTGTCAAATATTTGTGGACCGTTTTAGAAAAATCGTGTATCAATTTAGTGACAGGTTGTCAGCCTAAAAATTTAATACACATGAATCGATCGAGTCCCTAAGTCGCTTCTTACGACACCCGCAGGGGAAAATGGGGTGATGCTATTCTAAGCTGGCATCACACGGCTAATAAAACGGCGGAAAATTTAGACATTCTTTATTTGCTGGAAAATCACTCAACGTAATTGATTTCGCAGAAATGTTGCTAACGATGATTAAGTATTGAAAAATTTTAGAGCAAAAATTTTTATTTAAAATATAATTTTTATCTTTCTGTGTCATGGCGGCTTAGAATAGCATCACCCCAATTCGACCCGAGGGTGTCGTAAAAAGCGACTAAGGGATAAAATCGTCCAGGGTATAGGCAGCAGCGGTTCCTGCAAATGTAACAACACTGTACTGCGCTCGCTAATCCGCCTGCCAAGCGTGGTGAGTATGGCAATACCCACCAGTAGGGGGAAGCCCATGTCTAGCAGTGGACTGCAGAAGCACTGAAAACTTGAGTGAATGTGTGTGTGTGTGTGTGTGTCTTATGTGTGCGAATATGTGTATGTCATAGCCATATAATAAATATTTCAAAGGGAAAGTATTTTGCTGTATGTTGCTAAGAATGTGTCTTCTAATATTACCTGTGTGTGTGTGTTAGCTAAGAATAATATGTCTTCCAATATTACCTGGAAATCCAGTATAGTCTATAGTATGACAGATCCGTGAACATGAATGAAGTATTCTATATCAAGTTTCTACACATCAATTGTGTCTACGGGAAGTAGTTGTAAGCAACACACTGCACAGTTGTGTGAATATGTGTGTGTGTGTGTATGTTAGCTAAGAATCATGTCTTCCAATATTACCTGAAAGTCCAGTATAGTCTGTAGTATGACAGATCCGTGAACATGTATGAAGTACTCAGTATCGAGTTTCTTGACATCAATTCTGTCCACAGGAAGTAGTCGTAAGCAACACACTGAGAAATATTTCTGCTGGGACTGCTCTGAGCATTTTAGAGCAACTTCTAGTTTCTGAAATACAGAAAAAGTAAGACTAATTATTATTATTATTTATAGGACAGGCAGCAATACATGATGATAGGTCCCTGCAGTGTTGGTTTTGTTAATTAATGTCTTTTTTATTATATTTGATCACACACACACGCGCATATTATTGTTTATAAAGTCTTTATTATTTTTGCACCAATTGTCCAGTCTATTTTTAAAAGAGAACTAATGAAAAATGTTTTTATTTTATTCACTTGGCTATGAATACTTAAGGGCCCAGATTCTCCTATTACCATTGTAATGCCAGCGACACTCAAAATGCGTTCTATTGTCACCGTGACTTTCTAGACTTCAAACTGCAGAATACGAAATGATTGAAATCATGCGATTGAGAGAGATATCGCAACTAAAACGATTTTCATTGAATACTTTGGACCCAGATTAAAAATTCGAAATAAATGTAATTTTTTAAATATTATTGATACGTTTTCAATTCAATTCAATTTCTTGTTTATGGCGTTTTCATTATGATTTCGCCATTGGTAAGTTTAACTGTTACAAGAAGGCATCAATCGGGGGATTGGGTAGCAGCGTAGGTACTTTGTGAACATCTATAATACCGTGCACTGCGCTCGCCAATCCGCCTGCCAAGCGTGCAGTGTATGGCAAATATAGATACAAACTAAATTAGTGCTGTATCACTTTCCGTCAAATAGGTTTAGAAAAGGATAGGAGATATCTAAGTCCTATCATGGTTAAAAATGTCAATGGGTTCTTCACAATTTCTGGTAAATTTTGCAATTGTTTTCATCGTCGCCTTATTTTGCGACAAATTATAAGACATGACAAGACTAAAATATCTCCTATCTTTTCTAAACCTATTTGACGGAAAGTGATAGCACTAATTTAAGGTAAGTTAAGAGGATATATACACTGAATTTAGGCCAATATCTTACTTACAGTAACAAACTGTGTCTGTCTCGCTTGCACCCTGAGGCACGCTTTGGCCAGCGCTACAAGGACTCCCGTGTTCCCGCTTACAAGTATAGCACCAAACTGTTCTGATAGCTCATCGAATATTGGTTCCAGCTGTAAAAAGAAAAATAAAACATAATTTGTGATGTTCTCAAACAAAGCAACTCATTAAAAACATGTTAATTTATTTTATCTTCCTACTTTTGACAGAAAGTTGGAAAGAGAGAAGGGAGCCTTTGCCCAGCAGTGGGACAGTTTATTATTATTATATTTTATCAGGCAGGCAGTTTATTTTTTTTGTACTCTACAATTTTATTCCCGGGGCTATGAAATCTACACCTGACTGTATGGTGAGGAGCAGGAGTTCACCCGGAGTAGTTTTGTGGTTGTTCAAACAACAAGCTTAGGAGTTGTTCTGGGAAAAACGGATTGGACTGAATCTGCCCGGTATGTGCCGATAGTTCCCAAAATTGGGAACAAATGAGGGACAAATGGGAAACAAATGAGAGACAGGCAGGCAGTTGAAACCACTGATGGTGCCTGTATCCCACTGTTCATAGTTCACTTTGTTTAGGCTAACAAATTGAATAAAATAAATAAATAATTTCTGTAAGTATCTGTTGGTTAAGAATAGCATCACCCTATTTACCTCTTCTTTGATCTGGCAGTTGTCTACCAATCTCTGCACGGTGTAGTTGAGCATGGGTAACGCGGCCAACTGGCTCAGTCTGTTGATGAAGCATCGGGCGTATAGTTGGGTGTACGTCTTCTTCTTTGCCACAAATAACGCTGCTTCTAGTAACCTGTAATGGTATAGAACAATTTTATTACTTAACAAATAATAATCACTTGTTTATACTATACAATACAACTGCCGTGTGATGCCGGCTTAGAATGGCATCACCCCATTTCATACCCATGGGTGTCGTAAGAGGCGACTAAGGGACTCGAGGGTTAGATGTGTATTGCAATTTTATGGGCATAGTGATACACAGTTATCTGATTGACCCTCAAACTTTTATTGTCAGACTTGGTGTTAATATCCGTTTAACGGCCGTTAACGCTCTGCCTACCCCGTAATGGATATATGCGTGATTTATGTTATACTATACAAGGAGTAACAAAAAGTGTATAACAAGCCGAAATTAGGTGTAGGTACTCGTAAAACTGATCTTTTTCCCTGGGAACAGGTTGAAAAACAAAAAAAAATTGCTCCTCCCATAGTGGGTATATAAACTTTCTGGTAGGCAATTTTCTATAGGACATCCAATTTTTTATTAATATTTCATAACTTTGTTTTCTTTTCAAAAGTTGTTCAATTAAAGTTGTTCAGTTTAATGAGTATCTTAACCTCTTACCGGCTTGTTACACCTTTTTAGTTATTCCTTGTATATGGCAGTTTTTAGCAGTCAGTTGAATTCTACAGAACAATTCATTATAATTAGTATAATTACACACAGCAAGTAAAATAAACTGAATCAAAATAAGTTTAAGACATACCTGACAGCAGATTCTGATTCAAACACGGGTGGCAAGTTCCTTTTATTTGCGACATCATTCTTTACTTCATCGGCATCAGGAATGTCAACGTCAATCTTGTCATCTTTCTCGTCAACTTGATTGCTAACCCATCCTTCTGGTGCGAAACTTTCGTCCAGCAGCCTTCTTATCAAATCTCTAGTTAAATTTTTGTCAACATTTTTCACAGCATACAATAACACTTGTAGTAACCCTGAGGTTATATTTTGGTACGGGAGGTCTTTAAATTGTGGCCAAGATGAGAGACGGTTGGAAAACTCTGTGACGAGTTCTTTGAATTCTTCTGGGACAGTTTTGTAGACAATTTTGACGAATTTGTCCGGTGGCAGACCTTTGTTGTCTTTGACAGGTAGTTTGAATAGTGTTGTCTTCGGTTTCTCACCAGGAAGTAAGCTGATACCACTGAGACATTTCAGAGCACTACGTAGAATGTGATTCGCATACTGATCCCAGACAAAATCTTCCAAATTGTTAAGAGCATATTTACATATTTTCAAGGTAAATTCATGGCACTTTTGAATATGTTCATCTGTGTATTTCGCTTTTGGTAATTCTAGTTTAGCTTTTTTCTTCGGTACTTCACTTTCTGAGTCGGTCTTTTTACGTTTCTTCTTAGGAGCATCATCTTCAGACTCAAGATTGTTGTTTGCCTGATTTTCTTCTGTCTGTAAGTGTAACGTAGCTCTGTCACAGGATACTCTGAGTAATGCTTCAACAACGTGACTTGAGAAGTTATCGGAGCAAAGTGGTCTTAGCTCAGGGGATAAAACATCCATGAACCGTTCCAAGTCTTCCGGCGAACAGTACGGTAGGAGGAGTTCAATGACCCTGCAGCCTAGCTGATTGCCGACTATATTAAGCTCGTCGCCTTTAGTACGTTCAAGTACGTTGTTCACAAGGGCCTCTGAAATAACCATAAAATTATAATTTAAAAAAACTTTATTTATTTTATTATGAGATGGGGTTTACCAGAACCAGAGTAAAATTTACACAAATAACTACTTACAGATGATACTAGACATTAATTCAAATGGTTTGGCCACAGTTCGGTCAATAGGGAAGCATTTAACCTACAAAATGCACGATTTTTTAATACGTATTCTGTAGTACAAAATCATCAAGAACTATTAAAAAAAAACAATTATTTTGAAGCCCTTACGTTGCTCGTCCTTATCCTCAATGCCCTGCTTGATAGCATCAAGAATACCAACGAAATATTGATACAATTCCTCGGATATTTTACAGCCGCGACCCATCTGTCCTTTCTTCGCGTATTTCTTCGCATTGCAAAGGAAATTCTTGCGCTTCTTCCGCGATTTCTTTTTGTTAGGATTGCTGCTTTGAGCTTCAGCTGTTTCTTCACTCATTTTCAGGAATTTTGCGTACTTATGTCCGAAAAACAATACGATCAATAATCACAACAGGTGGACAATTGAGGTTATGTCTGAATGTCAATGTCAAACGCTTGCTGAGATTCTTATTCTGGGGTATACTATCCACTATCAAGGTTTCCATAATAAAAACAATATATTAATTTTAAAATATTTTGTTTTTTTTTAGAATTATATATTGCTAAATGTATTGAACTATAAATAAAAATATTTTATGCATTTAATTGTAAGAGTTCAGGGATCTGACGACGAATGAAATGAATTCGAAAAGTTCAGAATAAGGATTTTATTATCTGGTGTGCTTTGTACAAGAATAGAATGAAATGAGAAAAGAAGACAACGTTATAAACTAGTACCATCTTGCGTTTCACTTTATATTTCAATCACGCCTTGAAATACGATTTCCAAATCGCAATGTAGAGCCAAAATAGATTAATTATTCACGGGAATTTTAAATTATATAGTGTCGCAGAAAAATATATTTTTAATGATTATTTTATTAATTTACGAATTGAATATATATCATAAATTGATTTCGTACTCGTGAACCACCTGTCTTATCTACCTGTTTATACGTAACAGGCAAAACATAAAAATAAACATTAGTATGCCGAGAAAGGAAACGATTAAATTTGATTAGAATGAATACAAAAGCCTATCACTAATTATATGCATTGTTCTATTATACGAACATTGTTAGGTCATTGTAGCATAACATTTTCGTTCATACAACCGCAGCCAGAATACAAATTGCATTCCTGCGGGTGAATCATTATCATATTCAACCAACTCCAACACTCTCCCGTTCAAACAAAAAGATATAATCTTCTATCTCTTTCCAACACCGGTGAAAGAATGCAGTGGATGAACCCGCCAAACTAGTTTGTGGTTGGTGCGCGTTCCACGGGAGTGCGCGCGCATAGTGTTTCATGCGTGCGATTCCTCGAAGTAATAAAATATCGACTTACAAATCGATCCTGTGCGAAACAAACTTAGTGTGACGAAAAACTTGTGTGAAGGACCCTGTATTTTAAGTTCTAAATTCAAAACTTTTTGGTTTATTGTATTATTTTTAAAAAGCCGCATCATTGTGCCAGGATTCCAGAAAGGTGTTTTTAAGTGCCGGGATCCAAAAAATATAAATTTAAGGTAATAGAGCATGTAGCACTTTTAATTTCCTATAACTCGCCCATATATGTTTTTTATGTTCTTATTGGAATCTTGTTGATAAACCTTCATTAATTATTATTATAATAACAACCTACTCCCTCCGCCCATTGACTCACAATGCGGAACAAAGTACAACAGTTTGCTGTACTAAACAATATTTATTTACATTAATGTCCCTGACTACATTGCCGTGTGATGTTGGCTTTAAATGGCATCGTCCCATTTCTTTCCCGCGGGTGTCGTAAGAAACGGGACTCAAAGATTACATGTGTATTGCAATTTTAGGCGCCAAGCTGACAACCCGTCACTATAGTAATACACGACTTTTCTGAAACGACTCTTACATGCCGCAGACGTGGCGATAGCAACCATATTTTACCGCCGTTAACGCTCTGCCTACCCCACAACGGGTAAAGGCGAGATGTGTGTATGTACATTGATGCCCTTAAAATTCTTAATAATAAAAATACACTTTTGTAACTTGACAGGTTTCCGGAAGTACCTTAATAGTTACCCTTTCCATAATTCATTGAAAATACGATAATCTAGGGCTTATTTTATTATTTTCCGCTCAATGATCATTTAATACTGCCGTGTGATGGCGGCATCACCCCAATACTACCCGTGGGTATCGTTAACAGCGACTGAGGGTAAATTCATCCAGGGAATGGCCAGCAGCATTCGCAGTGACATCAATATTTTACACTGCACTCACCAATCCCTGACAGTACCCTCTATACGGGTAGGCCAATGTCCAGCAGTGGACATTTATGTTATGTGTGTTGATAATTTAATATGAGGCACTATGCAGCGCTAAATCAAAGCGAGAGTGAATATGCATTATCTATGTGAGCATGTTCCAACATCGTCTGCATCGTCACTTAACATCAGGTCAGGTGGCTATGTTATGAAACTACAGGCTACAAGTCTACAGGTAAAGTTCTTAGTACATTGCGTAGCCGGTTCATATACCTGGTATCATAATGGCTAACTGACTACGCAATGAACATCGAATTTCACCTGTAAAATTGTAGCCTGTAGTTCGATAAATATCGGGTACAGGTGAGATGGCAGACTAATGCTTACCTATTTTTTATAAAAAAAAACAAAAAAAAAACATGATATCAGAAACGCCTAGACTCAACAGATTTGCAGATTTTTACGCCCCAGATAATAATAAGGGACTCGAGGGTGTGTATTGCAACTTTAGACGATGGGCTGACAACCTGTCACTATGGCGATACAAAGTTTTCCCAATGACCCTCAAATTTGTAAAAGTGGCGTAAATGTCTGTTTGTGCGGGCATTTACGCTCTACCTATCCCGCAAAGGATTATAGGCATGATATGTGTATGTATGTGTAGCTAGCTGGTGACCTTTTGGGGACTTTGCCTAGATGCAAGTTTGGAAGAAATTGCCCAACAAATTATAAAACTTTGCCTGTTGTTTGACTCATCATCTGCCTGCCCTTATTCCAGTTTATTTGGGATCGGAGCAACATGTTTTTTTTTCCATCCTGTCAAATCTTCGTTTACACCCTTTTGCTTTTCATATCATCTTTTATACAATCCATCCAAACTTTTGTAGGCCTTCCTCTCCTTCTGCATCCATCCACATTCGTGTTCAACACTTTTTTTGTCACATGATTTTGCCTGTTATTTGAATTCTTGAGTAATACCTATTAATTGATTCTAGAAATAGGTGTAAGTTGAAAAAGCTTGCAGTAATATATTTATAGATATCGTTGTATTAAACCTAATTAAAAGAACATTTTGAATTACTCAACTAACAACAGAAAGAAACATTTAAAACGACTTCGATACAAAAGTTACAAAAAATCCTGTTTCCGATTGTCACTAAGCCACAACAGCACTTTCCCTCTTAAAACGTTTCTGAGAAATAACTGTAAAACACGAGGCAAAGATTTAATTGAGACTTTGGTAGGTAGAGTCAACCTTATTTCGAGTTTGTTGACTCAAAACTGTAGAATTTATTTAATATTTATTTGAGTTATTTATATAATTTATATTTTTTATGTCTGTTTAATTTAGCGTTGCTATGCTGGGGTAAGTTAGGTATTAATGACGGTCTATGAATACGCCGCGATGCTCGCCCGCACGCATCGCTCTGGGCATATGTTGTCCCTTTCTCGCTCGCGGGGCGAGGGTGGCGGCGTGCGCGCGGGCCGCCTGGTAGGCGCCAAGCGGTGATTTCTGCACCGCACTATCAGTCACTCAAAACCGTTCGGACGAGAACGTATTGTGTTTTGTACGGATTTCCCGCCACGCGTTTTGTGATGCCGCGTGTAATGGACGATTCAATTTGAGATCGCGCGTGTTGATGCATCGTATTATTGCGGTTCTCCTGGGTTATACTAGAATACCAGGCTTAGTGATTGTTGGATGTCTCGACGTCTTCCACGTGAGCGTCGCGTTGAATAGGCATCAAGTGGCCATATCGGCTCGCGTTTTGTACGGCCCTAGTTCGTGTTGGGTCACGCGTAATGACTAATAACAAAGTGGAATACGAACAGAAGCTGTGAGTGGTTTGACGTGAATAACGCGCCAAGGCTGTAGTGGAATGCTGGGTGTCGATATCTTTTCCACCCAGCCCTGTAAGTACCCACGGAATTCCTATTTGATCCATTCCCTGTACTTCCTTTCTCCGTTGGGTATTTTATGCATTTGGACCGGCGGCGTTGACTGTAAGTTAAACCTGGTTGTTTAGTATAAAACTGTTTATTCGTGTTAATGGTGTGTTCCCTTTAGTCATATTTGTTGTACCATATCATTGTGACTCCTTAGTACGAATTGCGGAATTCGTGGGGTGATATAATTTGGAGGTACTTACTTATAATCTAGTGCTAATACGTGTGACGTAACGCCAGATCGGCAGACGGTGTTTACTACCGACTTGAGTTGTGTAAAGGTCAGAACACATCATTTGCCAATTTCACTCAACTTAGTTAATTAAGTTAAATAGACTTAGGTTACGTTTAATTCATAGTATGCGCTGCTATATTGTGCAGCGTATGCTATTTAGCGCTGCGTAACGCGGCCATTGTCTGCCTTCAGTTGAACTCCTGGTATTTTACTAGAAATTTACCTGTGTAAATCGCTTCCACTGCGGGAGTTTAGCTTGGAATTAGACAATTTTTGGTAGCAGAGCGTGGTTCAGAAAACCACTAGATTTAAGATTATTTTAGTATAAGATTTTTAATCTACCTACATAAAAAAAAATATATTTATTGTGATTGTAGTGTGCCCTGTGTAGAATATCCTATCGGTAGGATCAGGGCCAATCAATTAGTGAATTGCTTGTTATTATCGTTGTGTTTACCCTGTGCGGATATCCTAACGGTAGGATCAGGGCCGATTGTCTATTATTGTTTTTTATTGTAAGGTTCGGTGTTACTTTGGGTTGGTACCATGGCTCCCACAATTAGACAGCTTCAGGCGAAAATTAGAGCGCACCTAATGTGGTTCGCGACTAAGCAGGCGATGGTCGGTCGCGGGGACCGAGAGGACGCACTCATCGCTTGTGCGCAACGGATTGACGAACGGGTCGCGGAGGTGTTGGATTGCCTCACTGGATGCGAGGAGTTATTTGATGGGACGCCTGATGAGGAGGTCAAACTTACGGTCCGGGCGAATGTGACCCAGTGCCTGGAGATAGGGCAGGAGATCCAGCAGGCGGCTGCTGTGATCACCAGGCGTAGGGCTGGGGAGCCGGACCCACCCCATGGTCCGCGGGGACCGGGGGTGCAAGTGCCCCTGCCGGCTGTGGCGATTCCGGTCTTCCACGGGGACTACACGGATTGGACCCGATTCCAGGATCTGTTTGACAGTGTGATTCATAACCGCACTGACTTGCAGCCGGCATATAAAATGGCACAATTGATGGCCAAGCTGCAAGGTGAGCCCCATGAGCTGGTAAAGCATCTACCAGTCGATGATGCAAGTTACGAGACGGCTCGCGGTTTGCTGATCGAGAGATACAGCAACAAACGTCTCATGATTGACCAACTCCTGGAACAGTGGCTCACCGTGCCGACCATCACACGAGGGACGGACCTCAGGGCCAAGGTCCTCAACCCTGTCTGCGTTGCAGTGAACGCTCTTGAGAGACAGGGGATGCCGGTGTCAGGCTATGATTATATCCTGGTCCACACGTTGTTGCGCCGCCTGCCGAGCGACATGGCCGCTCGTTTTGAACAGTCACACGGAGGTAAGACATCTGATTACCTCCCGACCTTCGAGGAGCTCAAGTCCTTCCTCGAGGCCGAGTGCAGGCGGGTAGATGCCCAATTTGGAGAGTCGCCTCACGCGGAGTCTGCGGCCGCTCGCCGCCCGGAACGGCCGGGTGCACAGGCGCGAGACGGTAAGAGTAGGCCACCCAGGCGATACAATGTCGCTAATTTGGAATCGAGGTGTGCCTACTGCAGAGAGGCGGGGCATCAGGTGACTGCGTGTGAGGAGTTCGCTGCACAGCGGGTGCAGAAACGTCGTGGTGTGGTGCAGCAACGGCGTTGGTGCTTTAGGTGTATGGGGCCGCATCAGGTGCGAGAGTGCCCATCAAGCACCAACTGCAGGTACTGCCAGGGTGCCCACCATCAGCTCCTATGCATGAACCGCAGCGGAGATTACGGAGGCAGAGCTGACGCGGGTCAGCGGACGGAGTCTGCCCTACCTAGACGGGAGCAACGCTCCCCACCCCCTCCAAGGAGGAGTCCTCTTCCACCAGGGTTTCAGGGACGAGGCCAGGGACATCAGCAGGTGATGCCCCCTTCACCACGCGCGAGACAGTCACCACCTCGGCAGCAGGTGCCGGAACAGGGTAGGTGGTCACAGGTCCAAGGTCAGGGGCACCCATCACAGATACGTGATGCTACGGGCGGGTGCCAATACCAGGGCCAGTACATGCAGTACTCGGCGGGACTGAACAACATGGTGAGGTCTCATGACCCACGCATGCCTCTCCCCTTGGCTGAGCACCCGCGGCTACAGGCGCATCCACGGTACGCGCGCCTGCCGCAGGGTTACTATAGGCTGCCAGCCATGGCGTACAGGACCAGAGGTCCCTATCAGCAGGAGTGGGACCCACTCGAAGGTGTACGGAGAGAGGGGACCCCCCCGCAGGACGCGGACACTCCGCGCTTAGGTTCCTGCTAGGTAATCGCCGCCTACACGCCAGCTTCGGCCCCCCGGCCAATTACGGTATTGTTGCCTACGGCAATGATTTGGGTATGGGGATACGGTGGCCGCAGCATACAGGTAAGAGCCTTGTTAGATACAGGGGCTCAGGGTTGTATTGTGTCTAGTAAGCTGGTGAGTAGGCTACGCTTAAATATAAGGCCCACAACGGATGGGGCTGTAGGTATTGGAGGTGTAGATGTGCCTGACGTTCGGGGTCAGGTGAACTTCGAGTTCACATTAGGTAATACAGGTACAGGGGTCAGCTATCATGCCTCAGCAGTGGTGCTGGATGAAGTGGTAGGGAAACTTCCTCAGGTTCGGTTACCGTCAACGGTACGAGGGTTAACCACAGGCTTAGAGTTAGCTGATCCTGAATTTGATACTCCTGGTACGGTGGACGTTCTCCTCGGGTCAGACGTCCTCGGGAGATTCTGGTGTGGCAGAAAACGGGTACTTCAGCAAACTGGTTTAGTGGCCGTTGATACCACAGGGGGGGTATGTTATTTTTGGCCCAGTTTGGAGACCTCAGGACCTACCAGAGGGCGATACGGTACTCTATGGTAGTGTGTTGTCGGAGGTGCTGCAGAGGTTTTGGGAGTCTGAGGAGCCACCCACAGCGGATAGACGGAAGCCAGAGGATGACGAGTGCGAGCTGTTCTATCAGTACAACACTGCACGAAGTTCGTCAGGTAGGTTTGTTACCAGGCTGCCATTTCTCCCAAACCGCCCCTCCTTAGGTAGTTCGCGACAGATCGCGGAACGGAGACTACTGGCTATGGAGAGAAAGATGAAGCGAGATGCAGCACTTCGGCAGAAGTATATCGAATTCATGAGGGAGTACCTAGAGTTAGGCCACATGTCGGTGTCCAGCATAGATTGGAGGTGTGTCGAGCATTACTATATACCACACCTGGCTGTTTTGAAGTCACCGGAGGCGAAGATACGGGTAGTGTTTGACGGTTCTGCTCCTACATCGAATGGTGTGTCTGTGAACCAGTGTCTGCACGCGGGTCCCAAGTTGAACCGGGACATTGTGGACATCCTCACAGATTTTCGGTTGCACCAAGTAGCGTTCGTCGCAGACGTCAAAATGATGTTTCGCCAAACAATTATACACCCAGATGACCGTCGGTACCAGCTGATTTTGTGGCGTGAGAGCCCTGACGAGCCGATGGTCACTTAGAGCTTAACACGGTAACGTATGGTCTGAAGCCAAGTCCGTTTTTGGCAGTACGCACGCTGCGAGAGTTGGCCGCACAGGAAAGGGTAAGATTCCCTCGAGCCGCAGCAGTACTGGATCGCGACGTCTACGTGGATGACATCTGCACGGGTGCAGATAGCGTGCAACAAGCACTGCTACTACGAGACGAGCTGATCGCGATCATGGAATCAGGAGGTTATGAGTTGCGGAAATGGCTGTCCAGCTGTCCAGAGCTCCTGGCCGGGTTGCCAGGTGAGTTCCAGCAGGACCCGCACCTTTTCGAGAACCCGGACAATCCAAATACGTTGAGCATCCTAGGGGTGCAATATAGGCCAACGCATGATGTCTTTACGTATCAGATCGAGCCAGACCTTTTGCAGAAGACTTGGACGAAGCGTTCGGTATTATCGACGATCGCCAGAACTTTCGATCCTAACGGGTGGATCGCACCGGTGACGTTCATGGCGAAGTGCTTCTTGCAAAGGTTGTGGCTAGCAAACTTGGGTTGGGACGACCAGCTCTCCGGAGAGCTGTTGAATGATTGGACCAAGTTTGTGACCACCTTACCAGGGATCGTACGCATCGCCATACCTCGCAAATTGCTCCCATCGGTGGGATGTAAGGCTACCCTACATGGGTTTTGTGATGCCTCGGAGCGAGGGTACGCGGCAGCTGTCTATTTGCGGACAGTCAGTTCAACGGGAACTGTAGACGTGCGTCTAGTTATGGCCAAGAGTAAGGTGGCTCCGGTTAGGACAAGATGGACCATTCCAAAGTTGGAATTGGCGGGAGCAGCGCTTCTCACGCGCTTGCTACATTATGTCGCTAGTAATCTACGCGGTACCATCAATTTGGATGAAACGGTGTACGCATGGACCGACAGTTAGGGCATGGATACCGGTATTCGGTAATACCGAAAAACCGGCAATACCGGCGTATTTCGGAAATTGCTAAGACCGGTATTAGAAAACTGAATACCGGTATTTCGGTATTTATAGAAACAAAATACAACAGTGTTGAGAATAGTTTTTTCTTATTTATGAATGAACTCTATAGATATTAAGGAGTTTGAGACTATATTTTGCACGCAGGTACAGGTACTACATACATACATAAATCACGCCTATATCCCTTACGGGGTAGGCAGAGCGTTAACGGCCGTAAAACGGATATTAACACCACGTCTGACAAAAGTTTGAGAGTCAATTAGATAACTTTGTATTACTATAGTGACAGGTTGTCAGCCCATCGCCTAAAATTGCAATACACATCTAACCCTCGAGTCCCGTAGTCGCTTCTTACGACACCTATAGGTAAGAAATGGGGTGATGCTATTCTAGGCCGGCATCACACGGCAGAGTACAGGTACTAGGATATAATTAGTGCCCTATTTCGAGTCTTTTCAAATTCTATTTGAATCTAGATCAGATACTGTACCAGTTCTTTTAATAAAGGCCTCCCTGAGCCGATGACCCCGGGGCCTTGAAAACTAAACCTAAATATATGGTGCAGAGCAAGGGTTCATCTGGAAGTAGTGTGTATGGTTGTTCAATCAACCAGCCCAATCACGCCACCAGGACAAAACTGTGCTTAGGATCTCAATCTCCATTTTTCACCATCCAGTCACTACCAGCTGCCCTCTTGCAGTCATCGGTCCATGCAGTGGGCGTGGCTTCCACTCGAGCACTCCACTGACCATCGGTCCTACGATAGATATAACCAACCTACTGCCACTTAAATTTGCAACACTTTCAGACGAATTCTGTTACTTTGGCTGTCGGTCAAATAATGTCATTTTGGACTTTATCTATTAGCGAGATTCTGAGCATAGATCTGTCCGTAGCTTTCTGAGTGCTATGAAGGTAGCCAGCGTGGGTCAGTTTTACCTCCAAGTTCTATGTCTTGGCTCTGTAGGTCATGGCTGGTAGAACGCACTGTTGTTGTTACCGTAAGTTTTTTTAAATGTTAAATCAAGTTGAAAATCAATTTGTATTATTGTTGTCTCCACATGCTTATAGTACATGAAACACACGCGTCCCTTGCGAGAGCTGCATGATGGAAATACTACGTACAAGTACGGAAATTCAAATATCTAGAGTACACTGGGACTGAAACTACTACTGTGTACGAGATCCGCGTACAGAAAACCTTGCAGTTGCACCTTAATAAGGTGATGGTGTCCAAGCTTCTTAGTAGAGGTACAAAGATCCGTATATAAAAATGCAATCATACTATTTTGATGTACGGCTATGAAGCATGGACACTAAGACTAAAAGAAGAAAAGAAACTGTTTGTCGCTGAACGAAAAGTCCTCCAAAAGATTCTGGGTCCACCAAGGGCGATGATGGCAGGTGGCGACTGAGGAAGAATGTCGAAGTATTGTATAGTGGCCCAACCAAACATTATCACAGAGACAAAGGCTCACCGACTTCGCTACTCAGCCACGTAGAAAGAATAAGAGAGGATCGGGAAGTTAAAAGAGCTTACATGGCAGCGCTAGAGAGATATGGTGGAGACTGACTAGGGCCAACTTTATGTTAGTAACAGGCGCAGGACAGGGAACAGTGGCGGAAACTCATTTTGGAGGCCAAGATCCATTTTGGGTCACTGTTAATAGTTAGTTTTTTATTTCTTGTAGTTGATGTTACGAATTTAATAGAACTTACTTTTTTGGAAGGTCATATTACTCATGTCATGGAAGATTTAGTGAATTTAAAACAAAAAATATGAAATTATAATTAAAGAAATCAAATACCGGAAAAATACCGAAATACCGGTATACCGGTATTTGAAATTTTAATACCGAAAAAATACCGGTATTGAAAAATTGCCAATACCGCCATGCCCTACCGACAGTAGGATAGTTCTGTGCTGGTTACAGACGTCGGTACATACTCTTGAGGTTTTCGTGGCAAATCGGGTGTCACAGATTAAAGGATCGGAAACTCCGTTGGTATGGAGACACGTACCGGGAGAACAGAACCCAGCGGACTGCGCCTCACGGGGATGTAGGGCCCCTGATTTGGTAGGTCACTCACTGTGGTGGGGACCTCAGTGGCTGACTGAGTCACCTGAGAGATGGCCATACAATGAGTGCGGGTCGCCGCTTGGGCCACCTGATCGAGGTTTGCGAGTGAACGTAGGGCAGATCGTACCTAAGCCTAGTGCGGCTTTCTTGCTGGAACGATACAGCTCCCTCGACAAACTTCTAGGGGTGACAGGTTGGATCAAACGGTTCGTGAACAACTGTAGAAAACCTCAAGCAGAACGGAACTTGGCACCTGTCCTCTCGCCTGCGGAGCGGAATGCGGCTCTAAGTTTATTGGTTAGGGTCGTCCAGGCGGAACATTTTGAGGAAGAGGCCAGGCTGCTCAGGGATGGCCGTGGAAAGCTGAAGGGAGGTCTTGTGCGCCTCAACCCGTTCGTGGACGAGCATGGAATGCTCCGGGTTGGAGGTAGAATTCGGAACGCTAACCTGCCCTTTTCAGCACGGCATCCGCTGTTACTCCCAAAGAAGGGACCTTTGGTAGAACTTATAGTTAGGGATCGTCACCAGAAAAACTCGCATGCGGGCTGCAATGCACTTTTGGCTATTCTGCAGCGCGAGTTTTGGATCTTGTCTGGACGACGTACGGTACGGAGCATTGTGTTTCGGTGCTTGCCTTGCTATCGGTTGAAGGCAGCCACAATGCAACCTCAGATGGGAGACCTCCCACCGGACCGGGTGACGGAAGCCTGGACGTTTGCGGGTGTGGGAACGGACTTTGCGGGGCCTTTTATGGTAAAGGCATCACGCCTTCGCAACGCGAAGTCAATCAAGGCGTATTTGTGCGTGTTTGTGTGCCTAGCAACCAAGGCCGTCCACTTGGAACTCGTGGCCGACCTCACTACGGAGGCTTTCTTAGCAGCTTTAGATAGATTTGTGTCGCGAAGAGGGCGACCAGCGCTGATCAGGTCGGACTGTGGTACCAACTTTAAGGGCGCTGATCGATGTATGAAAGAAATTATAACGTTTTTATCGGAAAACGAGGAAGCTATCGGCACGAGCCTCTCCCGTCAGGGCATTAACTGGGTGTTCGATCCACCAGGATGCCCCCACTGGGGTGGTATATTTGAAGCGGTTGTAAAGTCCGCTAAGACGCATTTGATGCGCGTTATAGGTTTAACGATATTAACCTTTGAGGAGCTAGCGACCGTGTTTTGTAAAATTGAGGCCGTTCTCAATTCACGTCCTTTGTGTCCGCTTAGCTCAGATCCGAATGATCTGGAGGCCCTGACACCAGGGCATTTCTTAATTGGCCGACCACTTAACGCCTTGCCAGAGTACCCCTACACAGAGGTCAGTAGCAATCGTTTGACGCGTTATGAGTTGCTGCAGCAAATGTCTCAGAATTTTTGGAAGCGATGGTCGCTTGAGTATTTGCACATTCTGCAGCAACGCCTTAAGTGGACGGACAGAACTGAACCCCCCCGCATCGGAGATCTCGTTCTGGTTAAGGATGCCAACCTGCCGCCACTGCGATGGCGCAGAGGGCGCATTCTCAACTTGTTCTCAGGTAGTGATGGCACTCCTCGAGTCGCGACAGTTCAGGTAGGGGATTCAGTTCTTAAGCGAGCAATAGCAACGCTATCTCGTCTCCCCAGTAGTGAATAGGCATAAGGGATTCGGCCTAGGGCGGGTGAATGTTTAATTTAGCGTTGCTATGCTGGGGTAAGTTAGGTATTAATGACGGTCTATGAATACGCCGCGATGCTCGCCCGCACGCATCGCTCTGGGCATATGTTGTCCCTTTCTCGCTCGCGGGGCGAGGGTCTCGGCGTGCGCGCGGGCCGCCTGGTAGGCGCCAAGCGGTGATTTCTGCACCGCACTATCAGTCACTCAAAACCGTTCGGACGAGAACGTATTGTGTTTTGTACGGATTTCCCGCCACGCGTTTTGTGATGCCGCGTGTAATGGACGATTCAATTTGAGATCGCGCGTGTTGATGCATCGTATTATTGCGGTTCTCCTGGGTTATACTAGAATACCAGGCTTAGTGATTGTTGGATGTCTCGACGTCTTCCACGTGAGCGTCGCGTTGAATAGGCATCAAGTGGCCATATCGGCACGCGTTTTGTACGGCCCTAGTTCGTGTTGGGTCACGCGTAATGACTAATAACAAAGTGGAATACGAACAGAAGCTGTGAGTGGTTTGACGTGAATAACGCGCCAAGGCTGTAGTGGAATGCTGGGTGTCGATATCTTTTCCACCCAGCCCTGTAAGTACCCACGGAATTCCTATTTGATCCATTCCCTGTACTTCCTTTCTCCGTTGGGTATTTTATGCATTTGGACCGGCGGCGTTGACTGTAAGTTAAACCTGGTTGTTTAGTATAAAACTGTTTATTCGTGTTAATGGTGTGTTCCCTTTAGTCATATTTGTTGTACCATATCATTGTGACTCCTTAGTACGAATTGCGGAATTCGTGGGGTGATATAATTTGGAGGTACTTACTTATAATCTAGTGCTAATACGTGTGACGTAACGCCAGATCGGCAGACGGTGTTTACTACCGACTTGAGTTGTGTAAAGGTCAGAACACATCATTTGCCAATTTCACTCAACTTAGTTAATTAAGTTAAATAGACTTAGGTTCACGTTTAATTCATAGTATGCGCTGCTATATTGTGCAGCGTATGCTATTTAGCGCTGCGTAACGCGGCCATTGTCTGCCTTCAGTTGAACTCCTGGTATTTTACTAGAAATTTACCTGTGTAAATCGCTTCCACTGCGGGAGTTTAGCTTGGAATTAGACAATGTCTCTATTTATTATTGCTCTCTGCTCTTTTTTTATATTCTCAAAGGTTGTCTGTAAGAGATCGCTCGCTATATCGCTATCGCTATTAGCGATGAGGCCACTTTTGCACTTATTTAGTTTAATTATGTCCTATATGCTGTTTTCTTTTCCTTATTGTTTTTAACGGCGGTATACGCTCTACCGTGAAATGCCGGCTTTGCCGTGTGATGCCGGCTAAGAATAGCATCACCCCATTTCTTTCCCGTGGGAGTCGTAAGAGGCGACTAAGGGACTCGAGAGTGTGTATTGTAATTTTAGGCGATGGGCTGACAACCTGTCACTATGGAAATACAAAATTTTCCAAATGACCCTTAAATATTAGTCAGACGTGGTGTAAATGTCCGTTTTTGCAACCGTTTGCGCTCTGCCTACCTCGCAAGGGATTATAGGCGTGATATGTGTATGTATGTATTTATATAAACTCTGCCTACCCCGCAAGGGATATATACGTGATATATGTATGTTTAAGTAAATAAGAAATGCCCTCTACCATTCAAGAAATTACACCTTGTCTGTATAAGTACCAAGTATCATGTCTTAATAATTTTAACGAACCCTCATCTAATCTAATCGTCGTCTCAATTAGCTCCGTTAATTTAGGTCATTTCAACTAAGTAGGTACACTCAGCTGCACCTCAAGTTATCAATTGAAGGGGTCAACATACACTAGTTCTCCAAATATACAAGGGGTAACGAAAAGGGTATAACTAAAGCAGTTCAACGTTCTTATAAAACCGATCAATTCTCCCATAGAACATGGGTAGAAATATATAAAAAAAAACCTCCCATAGAAAATTAACCAGCTGATCGGCACTTTGCAGGGGAGGTCCAAAATTCGACCCATGTGCCATGGGGAAAGTTGTTCACTTTCTTAAGTATCATGGCCTTCTTTCGGCTTGTTTATACCCTTTTGTCACTAGGTACCTTTGCATTGCGAATAACTAGTATACATGGTTAAAAAAAAACCGCAACTATTTTATGGGGTGAACAAGTGCGTGAAACTGAACAACTTTCCCCAAGGAACATAGGTCGAGATATGAAAATAATAATTTGGCCCACCCATACAAATTAACCCGGCCGGCTAATAAATAACTTAGTAAGGGAAGACCAAATATTTTTTCGTACCTATGTTTCTTGAAGAAAGTTGTTTAGCTTTATGGCTGGTTCACCCCTTAAAATATTTGCAGTTGATTTTTTAATATATATTCTTTATTGTGTACTAAATTATAACAATAAATTTGAATATTAAACGTAGTCACAAAGGTAAGCTTATCTCTATGAAGAGATCTCTTCCAGCCAACCTGCACAGTAGAATTAGAAAATACTATATACATATACCATTTAACACCATATAAAGGTTGATCTTTTAAATTGTTAACTTAGGCAGCTGCCCGTTGTACACTCATTCTCACGTTCAGTTAAATGATGGTTCAAAAATAGCATTTATAACATGGTAGTAAGAGTTATAAACGGTATAGTTTTGTCGGTAGTTGATCGTATGTTAAGTTGACTGTGGTTTGATACTATGTGGTCAATTTCGTAATGTTAGTGTTACTTGACACTTTCATTAGCCAAGTGAAGCTATTATAGGCCAGGCTTAGTACTTATTTAACTACTCCGCTCGTAACAGCACACATCGTCCCTCGCATTACAAACTGCCTTAACTAACATAAAGGGCGTAACTGAGTTAAGACTACCTACGTATATGATTTTTTATGCTTTATAATGTCACGGAGTGACGCACCTCTCAGTATTACCGTTCTTGAGATATTTCATATTAAGAAATGTCGCATCTACAGAATCATTTATTTTTAATTTTACTAAATGACATAAGTATCATACGACTTTTAGTAATGATAAAAAATATTTATTTATTATATTTTATCAGAGACGTATGTAACTTAAGTCATTTAGTGGTGCGATATTATTTCAGTTTCAAGCATTTGAGACTATTTAAAATAAGTTTACTATGAAAAACTAGTTTTTATCTACTAATTCATAAGAATCATTACGGCCTGAATTTAATACAGTAGCGGGGAAAGCCACTACTGAGCGCCGCAAAGTAGTCAGTTACATCTACATTAGCCTATTGCAGTCCACTGCTGCACGTAGGCCTCCCCCAGGGTACGCCATAGGGCACGATCCCCGTTTTCGCCATCCAGTCGCTACCAGCCGCCTTTTTTAAGTCATCGGTCCACCTGCCGAGGCGTGGCCTCCACTCAAGAACCCGTTTACTCCACCGTCCGTAGATTCTACGACAGATGTGCCCAGCCCACTGCCACTTCTGTTTGCTACATTTCCAGACCAAGTCCGTTCCTTGGTCTTTTTGTGGATAGTCTCATTCCGGATTTTATCCATTACAGAGATACCGAGCATAGACCTTTCCATAGCTCTCTGAGTGACATTTGTAACCGTTGGGCCAGTTTAACTGTCAGGTTCCAAGTCTCGGCTCCATAGGTCATGACTGGTAAGACGCACTGATCGAACACCTTGGTCTTGAGGCATTGAGGCAAGTGTGATTCCAAAATATGATTCCCAAATGCTGCCCAGCCCAGCTGTACAGCTGTACACTCTCCACAAGTAATTTATTTTTAAGTTTTGTTTTAAGGACAGGCTTACTTATACTTTCATTAAGTATATCAATGGTATTACATAACCTAGGTACAACAAAGCGAAGGGTTCTTTCTCCGTAATAATTACAGCTCCTTGGTTCAATATACTCCCGTCTCTTATCGGCCTTAAGTGATCTACTAGTAGTTTCAATATTTTATAGTTATCGCAGTTGCATTGTTTTAAAGCTATCAGATATTTAACTTTCTCATGCACCGGCAGTATCCCACAAACCTGGTACAGCTGTTCGTAGTAATCCTTGCATTTGTGTTTAGTTTCACTACTAACTTAAAAATCTTTAAAAATCTTATCTGAATTGATTTAACTTGATCCAAGTATGAAGTAAATGTTCTACCATACACACTCAAGCTGTAACTTATGTACGATTCTACCAGTGCATGGTACACAGTGGTGGTTTTGTACTTAAACGGACATCGTTGCCATTTGATAGAGGCTTCTTAGCACCTCCAAGCACCGCTGCAAGGACTCCAAAACAGCCCAGGTTTCGATGGAGTCAAAGGCTTTTTCGTAGTCCACAAAGGCTATACACAGCGCTTTGTTATACTCCTCTGACTTCTGCATAACATGCCGTTCAGTATGGATGTGGTCTAAGGTGCTGAAGTCTTGACGAAATCCGGTTTGTTCCGGTGTATGGAAGACGTCAAATCTTAATGCCAAACGATTCGTAACGACTCTCGAGAACAGCTTATAGCAGAAGTGTGATCGGCCTATAGTTTTTGAGGAGCGTTTTGTCTCCTTTCTTGAAAAACAATACCACAACAACTCTGCTCCATGCTTCCGGGGCTGTCCCATTGGCTATAACAGAGTTGAATAAATAGCCTTTTCTGCTCTTCCAGGACAGCTTTTCCACCAGCCTTAAGTAACTCAGAGGCCACTCCGTCTTCACCGGGAGCCTTTCCATTCTTAAGCTGTTTAAGAGTCGCCCCGATTTCGTCTAGGTACATCCACGTCTGAGAGATCGTTTGTAAAGTGGCGAGAGAGTGGAGCTCTGGGGTCTGTGGTCGCGTCAGGTGGAGGTTTCTGCGCATGCAGCGAGGCATACAGATTTCCGTAGAAGTCCTCAACTTCAGCGAGAATCTCTGGAACCGATGTGACAGTTACACCATTCGAGGTAGTTAGCTTTGCTAGATGACTCCTTCCCAGTGTCTTGGTAAAGACTTTCGACCCCCGATTTTTCTCAATCGCCTCCTTTATGAGGTGAGTGTTCCAGCATCGGAGGTCACGTCTCACCATACTTCGGATCTTTTTGTTAAGTGACTGGGGATCTGGCAAAGCATCCTCTAGTGTTTCCCATCTAATTCGCATCAGTTCCAAGGTCTCGCTTGAAAGTTAAAACTTCTTATCTGTTCACCTTTTCCGAAAGTGCCTCCTGACGTAGTCATTTACAGGTTAAAAAAATTTAAGATTTACTAGCACCCAGAAGTTTTTACTGATGGTAAGACTGATAAATAGTTCTTAGTAGTTTTTATTTATCTTGATACTGTTCCATTGTACTTAAAAGTTTTTACAAATTTGAGATTGTAGGTAACATTTTTCTTGGTAGTTTTCATTTATTTTGAGACTGTTAGATAATACTCAGTAATTTTTACTAATTTTGTGGCTGTTACATGGTACTTAGTAGTTTTCATTGATGTTGAGACTGTTACATAGTTCTTATTTCTTTTTAATAATTAAAAAGTAAGCCGTTATTATCTGAAAATAAGAAGTGATTAAATTTGTTTGTAAGAAGAAAAAGTTTTTGGTTGTTTTATAGGGACTACCAATAAAAGTGATAAGGTACCTATACTGAGTTATTATTGAACTACCTTCAAATTATAATTAAACTAGTTTCGATATTCCTATTTGAAAGAAAAGCTAAAGGAATTCAATAAGGAATATGTCTCAATTAAATTAGTGATTAATAAAGATAAATGTAAAAAAACGATAAACAATCAGGAAATTCTGAACTAACTATAAGTATTTATTTTATTTTAGTTTCACTTTCAGTTATCCCGGAAAAATCTGTTAATCTACTAGAAAAGATCGACTGTACAAATTGTATCCGTACTAAGAAAAACAAAGTTATCACGAAGTGTCACATCTGTTTCGGTCATAAAAATCATTAAGAAATGTAAATATTTAATAATAGCGGTTAATAGATTAAAAAACTAGATTTTTTTTCAACATAAATATACTTTTAATTTTCTGATAGCACGCGCTAATCAAAAGTTATGGAGTGGAATTTGAAACCCAAAACCGCAAAAGGGTTGCCCTGAACATTTTACTGAATGCTAGTTGAGTCAGTTTGTGATGGGAGGGACGACATGTGTGCTTGAAGTACAATACAAATCTATTATTGCAAAATTCGACCTGAGCGAAGTGGATAAGAAGCATTATTATCAAAACCGCCGATAGCGTCCAATGCTGGCCATACGCTTGCCCTTGTACCTCCCGTTTTCGTCATCCAGTCACTTTTTTCAAGTCATCTGGCCAGATGGCGTCCAACGCTACGCTTGCCGAGGCGAACAGAGTTTTATTATGATAATATTAATGATCTTATAAAATTATTATTATTTGGACGTCACTATTTGGGCCAGCCTGTATAAGTTATACTGTCAAAGCATGCTGTACCCCATTTCGTTTTAATTTTTCATCTCATTTAATACGCAAAAATTTTTGACACACCTTCAAAACACCTTGCGTAAAAAAAGGACTTATTTATTCTTCACCAGTTACCATGCTCCTACCAACGTATTCCATTCTTCTTCTTCTTTTTATGTGGGTCACCGAGTCGACGTACGACCCGATGAACCCTGGTGTCAGAGTTCTTCAATCTCCTACTCCTAGTAGTAGGCGTCTGACATGGTTGTGTAACGACCACCGTATAAGTAATCATAGACAGCAACCGGGATCGACGGTTTAATGTGCCCTCTGAAGCACGGAACCGACTTTCTTATGGACTAACAGGTGTCTAGGTTATGAAACTACTGGCTACAAGCTATTAATTATACTGTGCTACAAGTCTACAAGTGAAATTCTTAGTACATTGCGTAGCCGGTTCATATTCCTGATATCATAATGGCTAACCAACTACGCAATGAACATCAAATTTCACCTATAAAATTGTAGCCTGTAGTTTGATAATATCGGGTACAGGTGGTTTAGCCGCAATGTACTTACAAAACTAGAAATAAATTCACATAGTGATAATATCAAATTAGCGAGTGCCCCACCGGGAATCGATCCTCTAAGCTTTGCGGCGCACGCAGCCGCACTACCACTGCGCCTCATCAGCCGGTCCATTCCATGTAATTACCTTGACCCTATCAGTCAGACAGGTCTAAAGTCTAACCATGTGGTCTGACCTTGGGTCTTGAGGTCTCGGAATTAGGTTTGTTGACCTCATCGCCGCCTGCGCAGCAGTGTTGCCGCAACCGAGGTCCCAAAATATACATATCCGCCGCTAAAAGTGTACATATTGTGATAAAAGTGTACTATGACAATTTTTTTTCGCAAATCACTCAAAACAGCTTTACTCTACATATTCTTCTCGCCAAATAGTACTATTTTTTGGATTGAAAATGCCATCACTTTTTCTTTTCATCTGTATGTACAAGGAAAGACTTAATAACTTCCCTAGTGCGAACGATTACGAAAGTCAGGTTTCTGTCAGGTCGTGTTTTACAACTAGGGAAGAAAATATCACCTTGATAGTCCGGTATGACTGGCTTTATTTAAGGGCATAATCCGAACTAATATTATAAATCTGAGAGTTTGTGTGTGTGTGTATGTTTGTTACCTCTTCACGCTGAAACGGCTTGACAGATTTGGATGAAATTTAAAAAACCGGTAGAGTATAATCTGGAATAACATATAGGCCACTTTTTACCGCGGTAAAACAACTATTACCACGGGAAAATGAGAGGCAGCGGGTGAAGCCGGTTGGCGGAAATCTAGAGTACAATAATTCTAAAGTCGCTTATTTTTTTGTACATTTGCGATAGGTGTCTGTAAAGCATATACACACACACATATAAATGTATTACATTTTGTGTAATTTTTAACGCTTTCGTAAGTAAATTTTCGATTCAATGTAGGGTAGCTTATTAATTAAATTAAATTTTAGGATAAATTATGAATATTTTAAAATGTATTAGTATCACGGAGCAGAACTTCGAATAGTGGTTTTGTGGGGCTATGTATTAGTTTTAAGATTACTTTATTGATTAATAAATAAATTCAACCATTCATTATTGTCTATGTGAATGTGAAATTGGTTTTACACTGTGTGGTTCACACATTATAAAACCAATGTAAAACCCAGTTTCAATCATTTTTATACACTGCAAACGAGAGTGTGTTAGCATATAAGTACCTAAACTGACACAAAAAAAGAAATAAGGTTTGGCCAAAAGTTTAGAAACTATGAGCCAAAAACAAACATCTTTAAAAATTTTGCAACATGTAAAGAAAGCTAAGAGGCTAAGTATGGAGTCATAGTGGTATAACCCTCCTTCTAAGGCAGTATGGTAAAAAGTGGAACCATGCAATATTAAGACTTGTAGGCGGTTCTCACACGGTGATTGCCTGATACGGTTTTTTGATGAAACGAGTTTACAAAATCCTATTATGGGATTTTATACCATGTTTTGTATGGCAGATGCTGCCGCATAAAATTGCGGGTGTCCCGGGTTGACGTTTGTATGACGGCGGTCACAAACTGCGTGTGCGGTTCACATATTATTTCTTTTTCTTCAAATTCTAAATCATGTAAACTCCGTTCATTTAAGAATCTACATCTACACTAATATTATAAAGAGGAAAGATTTGATTGTTTGTTTGTTTGTATCGAATAGGCTCGGAAACTACTGGCCCGATTTTAAAAATTCTTTCACCATTAGAATCCTACATTATTCCTGATGAACATAGGCTATATTTTATACGAGAAAAAAATAGGGATCCGCGTGAAAATTTCGATAATGTAACCCAACGTGTGAAAAATGTACCAAAAAAAAATCTTATATCGCGTACGCTGTGGAAATTATTGACAATTGAGCAAAGTAATGTACTACAGTTTTATAGAGGACATCAATATCTATAATAATGTCCGCGATACCATATGTCTAACTATTACAGTTATGCCACAATAACTACTTTTTTATTTAAAAATGTACCAACTGCGCCACATTATTCGTACCAGTAGTGTAATGATTACATTTAATCATTACTGTATAAAAGGGTGTCAGAGATAGCCCTCAGAATACTAATAGGGTGATAAAATGATAAAAATGATAAAAATGATAAAAAATATTTATTGTCTCCCAGTAATTAAATTAAGTTATTACATTTGTTAAAGTGTATAAATTCATGGTTGTTTAATTGAAAGGGAGATAGGAGTCCAAACTAGGTGAACCTGTGCTATGGATCTCCTAGCTCCAACATTCTGACATCAGCACACACTTATAATTATTTAGACCAGTAGTTTAATGAACTTATAACTAAGTAGAATACAATTTGAATACTTAGTAAGAGTTTATGGTTAAAATTAGTAAACTGATTATTATTATATTTTAAATAAAAGTAATAAATATCTAATTTAGTATATTATACAAGTTATCTATATTATGTTACAACATCAAGTAGACTTTCGATATATTCGTAATTCATTTTCATCAGCCACTCCGTGACTAATTTTTTACATTCAAATCTAACTTTACTATAAATATCTAATTCTTTATTAGCAATATTATAAAGCTTACTACTAAGAAAAATATAGAAGTTTTGTGCAAAAGTAGTATTTACAGGAGCGACTCTGCACACCTGGTAAAAACGTCTTTTATTCAAATTTTTGTGGTTTGAGTTAAAAATTGTCTTATGCTTCTGTAAAATAATAGTGAGTATATAAAGCTGTCTTACAGTTAGAACTTCAGTTTCAATATAAAGTTGAGTTGTGGGAAATAGACGAGGTTTAAAGTGTGCTATTTTAAGAATTAATCGCTGTGCTCTTTCAATTTCTAAAAAGTTACTCTTTGGTGTACCTCCCCAAACAGAGATGCAATACGTAGTTACGGATTGACAAAGTGAAATGTATACCGATCTCATGAGTTTGGCATCCGCTACGTGTCTAAGAGATTTGAATACGTAACATAATTTTCTGATTTTGTTAGATGTGTTATGAATGTGTTCAGCAAACGAGAGCCGACTGTCGATACAAACACCTAAATATTTGATTGAATCTGTTTTATCAATGGAAGGACATTTACATTGGTTTCTGTTTGCAGGAGCACAAGAATGTGCTATAATTTTGTTATTATCATTAAGTGAAGCTTTATTATGTCGTATACTATATGTAATATATTTCGTTTTGGTCGCATTCAAAGTTAGTGAATTATTTGCTAACCATTGACACACTACATCGAATCCCTGTTGAGCATATTCAAAACAAGACGTCCATGTTTCCCCGTAAAAGGTAAGTGCCGTATCATCGGCATATGAATTGATGAGACAATTTTGTAGTTTTAGGCTGCATAAATCGTTAATGTAACAAAGAAATAGCGTAGGACCAAGAATGCTACCCTGTGGAACCCCATATGTAATTAGATGACTGGAGCTAGTGATGTCACCAATTTTTACGCATTGAGACCTATCAGAGATGTAGTTCTTGAGAAGTAGAAGTTGCTGACCTCTTATACCTAGCATAGACAACTTATCCAAAAGAATGGCAAAAGATACAGTATCAAAAGCTTTCGCTAAGTCTAAAAATATTGATAGACATTTATACTTATTATCTAGCTTGTTAACTACAAAGTCTACTAAATTATGTACAGCATCATTGGTAGATTTACCTTTTCTAAAGCCAAATTGAGATGATGATAGTAGATTTTTACATTCAAGGTAATTCGTTAGTCTGACATTAATTATTTTTTCAAAAATCTTAGACATATTTGGTAGGATAGAAATAGGACGATAGTTATTGATCAAGTCTCTTCTGCCACTCTTATAGATAGGAGTCACAATGGATTTTTTTAATGCATTTGGAAACAATCCCTTTTCTATACATAGGTTAAAAATATGCGCTAGGGGAGCTTTTATAAATTCATTTAAAGTTTTCAGCACTTTAGTAGGAATCCGGTCGCATCCAACACTAGTATTATTCTTGAGATGTCTAATAATGTTAGCTATTTCGTCTTCGTCTGTGTTTAATAAAACAAATGACTCAGGGGACAACGGGTGCTTTTGATGTAACGGTATAGAAGAAGTTCTATTTGTAATTTGACTAGCTAAATTAGCGCCTATATCAGAAAAGAATTGGTTTGCTTTATCAACAGATTTTTTAGGAGTGTTGTCAATAGATAGCAAATCATAAGGGGGTGATTTAGAAGGGTTCAAATTCGTAATTTCTTTTATGGTAGAAGCTCTGCTTTTTGTTATTATTTTGTGCTCCAATAAGCTGTTGTTGCTCATACTGTCCTTTGACTTTTTTTAGTATATTATTACAGAAGTTTCTGTAGCGTTTGTATGTTATCAGTAGGATATCGTTATTCGTTTGTATTTTTAATTTAGCATGCATTTTATCTCTATTTCTTATACATCTCAGTAACCCTGGTGTAATCCACGGTTTTTTCGTTACTTTATTTCTGGGTGTTTTCGTTATAATAGAATTATTATGCATTAGTTGCTGTATTATCTCAATAAAGCTGTCCGTAGCTGTATTAACATCATCCGTCATAACAGAGTTCTGAAAACTAATGTTTGAACATTCCTTAAATAGCTTACTGTAATCAATCTTATGTGTAGTTGATTTTTTTACGCAGTTAGTTTTTTTAAGCTTAAAACAGAGCAGCAAAGCATCATGATCTGTTATTGAAGAATGAATGACAAATGTGGTCGTATAAAGTTTGGACTTTACAATAATATGATCTAGGCAGCTGTTACCTCTAGTAGGTGTATAATATGCTGGTATGAAGCCATAATATGTAAGTAAATCCAAGTATTCAGTGGAGTCTGTATGCGCGCTGGCAATGTTAATATTTATGTCACCAATGATGTATATATGTTTATAAGAATTCAGATTAGTCAGCAGATTTTTTAGGGACGAGAGAAAGTTTTCAATTTTTGTAAAGCAAGGTGGTCTGTATATTGCAATTATCACAATATTTTTGTTTATTATTATAAGAAAACAGTTCGCCTCATCTAATGCGGGTTCTTCAATTTTGTACGATTTGAGTTTGTTGTTTATCATGACAACAATGCCATCATTTTGATTGTAGGTCACCTTAGATGAAAAATTCGTGTATCCTGCGAGCACAGGAAGATTATTAACACGAGATAACCAACATTCTGTAAACACTAAAATATCGCAGCAGAAATTTATCCGGGATAAAAGACTACAAATACTATCAAAGTTTTTATTTATACTGCGAATATTTTGATGTACTATTTTAAACTGTGATAAAACATCTTGCAATATATCTTGACATTCTTCCGCCAAGCAACTGTGGTGCTCTGTTACATTATAAGAGTCTAGTAAATTGTTTACATCATCGAATGATACTGGCAGTGACAGTGTAATGGGTTGAGTAACAGTAGGGCAAATTTTAAGTAAAGAGAGTGTCTGGTGTGATATAATTGTTTACACGGTACGCTAATTAAAAATATATATGTTTCGAATAAATGTAAATACAAAGGGAAATTGTGTCCTAAAACAGCTGATCGGGTGCGAATTGAAAAGAGTGCAAACAATGCACTAAAGTCAGGTCCGTCTGCGCAAAACTCGGTCAACCGTGCATAATGCATATTTGTCTTTTTGGCTGAACTTACGATTTTATTGTAAATACAAAAGCAATGCAAATTAGATATTGCAACATTTGTTCTATAAATAGATAATATGGAATTATAAATAATGGTACAATTAGATATTATTTGTGACCTAGAAATTAAACTTATAGTCGAATAAAAAATTACGATTAATATAAAATTTAAAATAGTTTGCTTATGCAAACACCTAAGTAGAGTAATTAAAAGCATTTTGCTGAAAAATTGGACTAATAGTAATGCAGTATTATGTTTAGATTACAAGATAATTTTAAGCTAGTATAGTGTTCTTACTCATTTTCAACTGCTCCAAATCATTTGTACTCGTAATTCTCACTGCTTTTTCATTGTCGACTCTACGTAGATATACTTGACCGTTCTTGACCCATTCGTATTTGAAGTCCATTTCTAATTTGAACTTCCTGGCTGCTGCGTGTAATTGCTTGCATTCTGGAGAAAGATGTTCACATATGTAGATTTTGGAAGGATTGCCTAACAATCCGATGTCGCTCGTAGAAAGTTTTGTTCGCTTTTCTTTTGTGTAGGTGGAGACAGCCGAGAGAACTCCATCGCGCACCCTTGGTGTAGAAAAAGTGACGAGAACGTTCCTCGGTCGCGCGTTGTTTTTGTCCATCCTGGCAACGCGGCGGCAGGATTGCACGTCTGCGTCTTTCAGAGGAAAGTTAACTTTGGAACAAACAGATGAAATTACGTTGATTAAGTTCTCTTCTTTCGTCTCCGGGATAGCTTGCAGTTCGATGTTTCGGTCGCGAGAAAGTTTGTCCATTGTTGCCATACGTTTACTCATCTGGAACAGGTCCTTCTTCATATTCTCTTGATCGTTTACCAAGTTCTTTATGAGGTCATCTCTCTCTTGTAATTTTTTCTGCAGATCTTTCACTTCGTTCATGATGAAATCAGTCGTATTCGTAAAGTCTTGTTTCAATTCCTGGATCTTAGAATCGATGTGTTGAATGAGGCTGTTCTTTATCTCGGCGGCAAAATTAGCCAATTTTGAGTCGAGAAGATTTTCATCGAAGGTCAACTCTTTCGTAGAAGTCAGCGGAAGATTGAAATTCGGCCCTTGCTTTGTGGAGGTGGGAGTGTCCTCATTTCGGCCCAATCGACGCCCGCTGTTGATATTTACACAATGAGGGCATGCCAATTTTGCAAGTAAATCCTGGCCTATTTCGCTCTTAGTCTTGATGTTAGAAGGGACGTTTAGACAGGGAAAACAGAATCTGAACTTACAGTTATCACAAGCGATGCTCAGTCCCTCCTTGATCCCTGTGTTACAACCGCCACATTTCATGATGATATATATTTTATTTATTTTTCGGTAGTATTATGTGGTATGCACCTAAGTACGACAAGAAGTGTGTCACTAAAACAGCGTAATGTAAGCACTAATAGGTAAGTATATAACACACGCGTGTGTGCTGCTGAGTGTCTGAATGCTGAGTGACATACATGCAGACCATGAAACTGAACAACTTTCTCTAAGGAACATATTTCAGGAAACGTAAAAAACTGACTTCCCATAGTGAATGCAGTCAGCTGATTGTGATTTTGTATGGAAGGTTATTTTTTGGCGTTTCCTGACATAATATATGTTTCTAGGGGAAAGTTGTCCAGTTTTATGTTTCATGCACCCTATCAGTATTCGAAGGGCTGTCCCTTACTCGGTATAAAAAGACGACAAAAAACATTCAATAATGCATTAAAAAAATCTTCACTAAAATAATACATACATACACATATCACGCCTATTATCCCTTGCGGGGTAGGCAGAGCGTAAACGGCCGCAAAAACGGACATCTACGCCACGTCTGACATATGTTTGAGGGTCATTCGGAAAATAGGGTACATGCAGGGATTACTCTCGACTCAAGTCTCCAATGGGGCCCTCATATTACATCTTTGTCGGGAAGATTAAGCTCAGCTGCATATGCGGTACGTAAAATTAGAGAGATCACGGATATTGCAACTGCGTGACTTGTTTACTTTTGTTATTTTCATAGCATTATGTCCTATGGAATTTTGCTGTGGGGGCGCGCCGCTGATATTGAAACAATTTTTATTCTCCAAAAGAGGGCCATTAGAGCAATTTATAAACTTTGCAGTCGTGATTCCCTAAGGGAACTGTTTAAGGAAATTAATATTATGACTGTACCGTGTCAATATATTTATGAAAATATCATGTATGTTAGAAAAAATATAAATACTTTCACTAGAAATTGTGACAGGCATAACCGCAATACAAGGAGTAAAAATAAAATAGATCAACCTAAGCATAGACTCGCTAAAGTTAGGACTTCATTTGAAGGTCTAAGTATAAGATACTATAACAAAATACCGGAAGATATATTGAGTTTATCAGAAAGTAAATTTAAGTCTGTTATCAAGAAAACATTATGTTATGAAGCTTACTATAAGTTAGATGAGTACATTAATGACAAAGAGGCATGGTGCTCTGAAATTCCAGCGCAGCACAAGAAACACGCACTCATTTTTAATACCAAAATGGGGCGTGCGTGGAGTTTACAACTGACATAATTTTACAAATCTGCATGGATGTAATTTCAATTGTTTAAAGTAAATATTTTATAAGTTAAAACTGGTAGATTAATCTACTGCAATTTTTACAAAAAAAAAAATATGTAGCCATTTTTGGTCTATACATATTTTTTTTTACTTACAGAATTAGCTAGGGTAGCTTAGGGGCTAGTACGATTGTTAATTTAGAGTAGGAGCACTTCTGGGCAGGTTTTTTGGTGGGTTTTTCCTGTTCAGGAGGTCCGATAAATTATACGCATGTAAACTACACGCTTTAAAAATCTTGACTTCAATTTGAAACAAATATCGTTTTCAGATGGTGGTGGCGTAAAGTTACATGCCGTGTGATTAACCTGGCTAGCCCCGTGGCAGTGCTTTGATTTTTTTTATTTTTTTCTCCCGCCCGAGCCGGTTTTCTATTAGGACATTACAAAATTGTTATAAAAAAAAGAAAATTGTGTGATACAAATTTCTTTTTTTTACAATGACGGTTCATGACGTCAATAAGTGATATGATAATACTATCCTACATTGAATAAAGAATTTCAATTTCAATTTCAAATTTCAATTTCAAATTGTGTATCGCCATAGTGACAGGTTGTCAGCCCATCGCCTAAAATTGCAAAACACACCCTCAAGTCCCTTAGTCGCCTCCTACGACTCCCATGGGAAAGAAATCGGGTGATGCTATTCTAAGCCGGCATCACACTAAAATAATAATTATATAATCTACACTAATATTAGAAACAGGATTTTATTTATTGTTTGTTTGAATTGAATAGGCTCCGAAACTACTAGACCGATTTAAAAATTCTTTTACCGTTAATTGAAATTGAAATTCTTTATTCAATGTAGGATAGTATTATCACTTATTGACGTCATGAACCGTCATTCAAAAAAAATATTTTTTTATCAAACAATTTTATTTTTATTACAGTTTTGTTATGACCTAATAGAAAACTGGCTCGGGCGGGATAAAAAAAATAAAAATATAAGCACTGCCATGGGGCTGGCCAGGTTAATCACACGGCATTTAACTTTACGCCTCCACCATCTGAAAACGATATTTGTTTCAAATTGAAGTCAAGATTTTTAGAATCCTACATTATCCCTGATGAACATAGGCTATATTAAACTGTCTTATTCCCGAGGGGAAATTGTTGGCGGCGGGTGAAACCGCTGGGCGGGCTGCTAGTTACCTATAATGTAAACAAACTTTGTATGAATCTGACAGCTCGCGACTGTCAGATTCATACAAAGTTTGTTTACATTATAGGTAATTCTCGCGACAGCTCGCGACTGTCAGATTCATACAAAGTTTACATTATAGGTAATTCTTAAATGAACGGAGCTTACTATTATTTATTCTGTGTCATGACTTAATTATCATGCATGGATCTCCCTCGTTATATATTTATGTTTATTATTTCTTTTTACAAGGTCATACTGAAGTGGTTAACCGATGTGATGAAGATAGGTACAATACAATTCATAATCGTAAGAACTTAAATAAATAAATAAAAAGATCTTTATTTACCAACAAACACAAATTGTACAAACAAAAGTTAAAAAAAAATAGTTGGTAAAAGGGAGAACAATTCAGCATTTCTGCTGTTTTTCAGTGTTATCCCACTTTTTTTCGGCCGCTGGGCCCTGCCAAATATTTGTACGAAATAAAAGTAAAAATGTGCACTATAAAAAAAATAATTAAAAAACTTAGGTAGGTGGGGTAGATAAAGTACGTATGTACCTAATAGGTAGGTAGGTAAGTAGTTCATAGGTAATATTTGCACTATCCCGCTTCCATTGTCGCACTTTCTCTTTCACCCTTAGGTTGCCTAGTAGAGAATGCTACCTAGCATTAATGCCGCCTTGGTGTAATATTTTCTGTTTCGGTTTATTTATTGTTGTTTTATGTTAGGTATCATAAGTTTCTGTTAAGGCGGTATGCCGTGTGATGCCGGCTTAAAATAGCATATCCCCATTTCTTACCATTGGGAGGCGACTAAGGGACTCGAGGGTGTGTATTGCAATTTTAGGCGATGGGCTGACAACCTATCACTATGGCGATGCGCAATTTTCCGAATGACCCTCAAATATTTGTCAGACGTGGCGTAAATGTCCGTTTTGCGGCCGTTCGCGCTCTGCCTACCCCGCAAGAGATATAGGCGTGATGTATGTATGTCTATATTTAGGCGGTTCTCCTACTTTCGTCGCTGCGTATTTTTAACGCACCGTACGTAACGCATGCGTCTGTCAGACAAAAGGAAATTGCGAATTCCGATCATATTTCCATACAAATACGGCTACGGTGCGTAAAGGATGCATCTTTAAATCGTTTGCGGCGTTATGGTGCGTTAAAAATACGCAGCGACGGACGACACGTGTGAGAACCGCCTTGTTTTGACGCCAATATTACCTACCTACGTAAGATGCATTTACATGAAAATAACTGTAATTAAAGCTTGATCTTGAAAATAAGTGAAATCATTACGTTGAAAGAACCATCTTTCCTAGAACATAAGTAATATTATATTATTTTGTACGTATTTCAGTTTAATATTGACAGTGTGATTGTTAGGTTGTGTGTAGTGTTGCAATTTGCAATGTGTAAGTTTTTGCTGTGTGGTGCCGGCTTAGAATAGCATCACCCCATTTCTTTCCCGTGGTTGTCGTAAGAAGCGACTTAGGGACTCGAGGGTGTGTATTGCATATTTAGGCGATGGGCTGACAGCCTGTCACTATGGTAATACACAATATTACAAATTACCCTCAAATGTTTGTCAGACGTGGCGTAAATGTCCGTTTATTACAGCCGTTTACGCTCTGCCTAGCCCGTAAGGGATTATAGGCGTGATATATGTATGTACGTAAGTTTATTTAAATTTATTTTACTATACAGGGTGTGAGAGACGGTGTACCGAAAACTATGCAGGCTTGATCAGACCATGAAAGTAAAGAACTTTTTCTATAAAGCCTGTGTTGGTTAACGGAAAAAATAAATTAAATTTTCCATACTAAATTCATCCAGTTTCCGGTCAAAGTAATAATAATAAACAAATAATCTCGATTCTATCAGTCTATTGGACACGCAACGGTTTCTTGAACTGCAAGACCATCGGATATGGTCCGACGGGCCGGACCGCTCAGCGGACATGGTCCAGTGGGCCTTCCTATGAGCTATAAGACCATGGTTCAATGATCGTTTAATAAGCTATTAGATATCGCTTTCTCGATGTAAATTTGATGAGAACATTACTACGAGTTAAGGGCCTGCCTCGAACTTTTAAACGTCCCTTTCTCATTAATGGCAAATCTAGTGTGTGAGAACAGAGCAGAATTGCCATATTTAGACGACTTTTCACTCTTTTGGATAATTTCTTCCCTACAAGAATCTAGTTATGTAAAGAAAAAATAATGTGTAATGTTTGTAAGATTGCTATACACTACTAATATTATTCTTTCATCACGTCAGCTGGTCGTTATGTTGATGCTCAGACAATGTTATAAGTCACATTTAATTTGTCTTACTTTAATATTTTAATACCTACATTATAATTAACTAAAGTGAACTATAAGCACAAAATAGAGAATGTACAGAAGGATCACTCGGCCCTTTTTTTCGATTATTTCGGCTTTCGGCAAGGGCTACCACTGTTTTCATACCGATTTTATTCAATGGAGTAGGTACCTTAACATACAGCGAGTAACAGAAAGGCTATATCAAGCCGAAAGGTGCTCATGAAACTGAACAACTTTCCCCATTTCCCCACTTTGACCTCCTTTCGGCTTGATATACCCTTTCTGTTACTCCCTGTATTTACATTACGTATACTACCTACATGCAGTACCTAGCACAATTATTATGAAATGGGGAATGACGAGTAGGTAGATATCTGCTCTGGGGCTGTTGAGACTAAGCATCACCCCATTTTATTTCCCGTGGGAGTCGTAAAAGGCAACTAAGGGTGTGTATTGCTATTTTAGGCGATGGGCTGGCAACCTGTCACTATGGCGATACACAATTTTCCGAATGACCCTCAAATTTTGTCAGACGTGGCGTAAATATCCGTTTTTGCAGCCGTTTACGCTCTGCCTACCCCGCAAGGGATTATAGACGTGATATGTGTATGTATGTACATCAAAAACTAAAAGTTGCCTTTATTTAAGTAGAAACTCAAATCACATTATAAAAAAATATACTGATTACTGAGAGATAATCTTGTTTGTTCTTTTATGAAAGCAAGCTTTTAAACTCTGACACCAGGGTTCATCGTGTCGTTGGACGACTCGGTGTCCAACACGAAAAGAGAGAGAGAGATTTAAGTTGGTACAAAATATTATAGGAACACTGTACAAATCACATCGTATACTAATAAACCTATTTATTACCTATATTTATATTTGTGTGAAGCCATTTTGCACGTTCGCACCAAACGCGGTTGACACTCGAGTACAAGTGTGTTTGGATTGGTTTGGATTTCCTTGTAAACGGCGACGTGTCAAATTGTGGAGAGTTTCGTGACGTTTGCTTGAAGTGAGCTCTCTGTATTCGGCGCGCAGCCGCCAATACTTACTTTGTGCTATAAGTGCTATATAGTGACGAACTTGAACAATGAACAGTGAATAGGATGCATGCATTATCAATTGTTTCAACTGCCTGCCTGTTCAAAATTTAATAATAATAATAATAAAAGAATGGACTTTCTTATTAATATATGTGTCACTGTCACTGTTTAAATAATTAATTACACTTATTGCGTTTGGTTGTAACTGTCAGCAATTAAGTTGACTTATCTATTGAATTTTAAGACGAGTTATCTTAAATTTTTATTTCTAATTTGTTTTTACCTTTAGTAATTTAGTTATAAATTCAAATAAATTTATTTTAAGTGGAAGGAAGAGTCTCTGCTTACCCCTCCGGGAATGAGGTGTGATTTATGTATGTATCCTATGTTAGTAGCGAAATGAAAATGAACAATATCGTAAATAAAATAAATCCGATGCCACGTCGCGTCGGCCCTCAAAAGTAGCTGGGAGTAATTTTATCGCTCAATGTATGTAGGGAATAAATAGACCGATCGCTGCATACGGAAATTGCACTCGAATACAAGCACGATTTTGCTGCATTATGTTGCATTAACTCCAATGCCGTGAACAATAAATACGCTTTCACTTTTCCCTGGAGAGATTTTGAAAACCAGTTCCTTCGTTCGGTTTTAAAGGCTTTGTGAAAGTAAAAATAGTAAGAGTCTGTCAAAATATCTTCAAGAGCATTTACAAGGAGCACAATAATTAAAGTATCAAATAAACAGTAATCTAATAAGCATGTAAAGTCCTTCCTTAATACTTGTAATCTACCTGTATCCCCCTTTGGAAGCTAAGTTGGACAAGAATTTACTCAAGTAGTTCACAAGCAAGCAATATGGAACAGAAGTTCTCAACATATCTGCAAGATGGCGCCACGTGACAAAGCAATGGGACTGAAACGCGGTATCGAAGTGTTCACCGCGAGCTGCATATATAGGTACAACTGCAAAATTCAATCCAGGTGACACGTCGCGTCGGTCTCCTGGCCTCAGCACCCGGCCAAGCAGGATAGCTACCCTTTTTCCGACACCACCTGCACGCCTCCATTCTGCCTATTGGTACTACTCCTATCACCAATGGCGTATATAGCTTTAGATGGCGGGGATCATAACACATATCATAAATTACCATAGGGCGAAAGAGGCGCGGAAGTCCCACTTAGACAAATAAAATATGCATTGCGAGAGAACCAAGTTTCGAGAATTAACGTTCAAAAAAAGAGGGAAGCGTGCTCGACATTTTCCTTTTAAAAGGCAAGAAAGCAGCCAACTTATGCTATGGCAACACTACACATATCGCAAGTGTAGCGAGCTCGACATTTTCCTTTTAAAAGGCAAGAAAGCAGCCAACTTATGCTATGGCAACACTACACATATCGCAAGTGTAGCGAGCTCGACATTTTCCTTTTAAAAGGCAAAAAAGGATTTACATTGCGCTATAGCATCACTACACACATAGCTAGCGAGGTGAGCTCGACATTTTACGTTAAAAAGGCAAAAGAGGAGCCACACTTTTCCACAGTAACACCACATATATTGCATGCGAAGCGAGCTCTATATTTCACGTAAAATGAGGCAAGGTCGGTGAAACGCTGCGTTACGTTGCCATTGCAAGTATTGCAAGCGAAGCAAGCTCGTCATTTAGGCTCGATAAAAGGCGAGGCTTCTTGATGTGATATCCTATAGTAGCCTACAATCTAAGCTTGCTGGTTTTTGAACAACCCAAAAAACTTCTCTGGGTGAGGCCATGCTTCCCACCGTCAGTCAGGTGTAGGTTTCAAATCCCTAGGGCTTAAATCCGAGAATCCAGAAAACTAAGACAAGTGTTGATTTACAGAACTTATCTTTTTGTTTTCGCGTAGCGCCGCTACTTGATAACAGGTGCAATTCAAACATGCAACATATCTTACATCACATCTTTAGAAACTGCATGAAGGTGTCAAGTGGCAGAACGTCAGGTGAAAGTACTAATTGTACTTTGTACATCATTCCCACGGCATCATTCGCAGGTGTCAGCAGAGGACCACAGAACACCGAAACGTGATGCGCTGGCTCGCCTACCGCGCGAGTTCTTTGGTCTGTGCTGAGTACGCCTTTCATACATACATACAAATATCACGCCTTTAATCCCTTGCGGGGTAGGCAGAGCATAATCAGCCGAAAAAAACGGTAATTTACGCCACGTCTGACAAAACATTTGAGGGTCATTCGGGAAGTTGTGTATCGCCATAGGGACAGGTTGCCAGCCCATCGCCTAAAATTGCAATAAACACCCTCGAGTCCCTTAGTCACTTCTTACGCTTTTTATACTTTTAAAACGAAACTGTACTTGGTAAAAAGCATCACAAGGACGTCTTTAATATCTTTTGAGAATCCCAACTCGGTGGAAAAGTTGAATCAATTCACGATTAAAACTTGTGGGCGCGTCTAAAACAATGTTACATGCCGTGAGATAATGTGAGATTTTTCTGGCAGTCAATATGTTTTCCATAAAATATGCGTTGAATAAGAAAGAATTCACTTAACATAGGTAGGTATAGATGTAGGTTTCGTTCGTTATAGTTCCCTAGATCTGATGAACCTTTTTTGTTCAATCTTTTTTGTCCTTGCCTTTTTTTAAATTTCTTCTCTTCTTTCCAGGTGGTATAATGCGCGAAAGCTTACGGCGTCTGGCTTCAGACGACGGCGTCCACATGCCACGCAACGGGTCTGGTCTGCGGCGAGTGAGGATTGAGCTGCTGGATGGAGAGCATATCAATATAGACATTGACGTAAGTAGCCGATAGATGTCGCTGTTACTTATTGAAACGCGCTATCTTCAGACGACGGCGTCCACATGCCTCGAAACGGGTCTGGTCTGCGGCGAGTGAGGATTGAGCTGCTGGATGGAGAGCATATCAATATAGACATCGACGTAAGTAGCCGATAGATGTCGCTGTTAGTTATTGAAACGCGCATTCTTCAGACGACGGCGTCCACATGCCACGCAACGGGTCTGGTCTGCGGCGAGTGAGGATCGAACTGCTGGATGGAGAGCATATCAATATAGACATCGACGTAAGTAGCCGATAGAAGTCGCTGTTAGTTAATGAAACGCGCTATCTTCAGACGACGGCGTACATACAAGGATGCCGCGCAATGTGTCTGGTCTGTGACGAGTGAGGATCGAACTGCTGGATGGAGAGCATATCAATAATAGATATGAGTAGCCGATAGATGTCGCTGTTAGTTATTGAAATGCGCTTTCTTTAATCGATGCCGTTCATATGATCTGGATCCACTGCTGTACATATAGGCTTTGACGTAATCCTAGAGAAAAGTTGTTCAGTTTCAAAGGCTGAATCGACTTTTGAAATATTTTTAGCTAATAATTTTACACCTTCGTGCAAATATGCATATCTATCAATGAACTGCCCTGCTTTTCCGCCGGGTCCAACGACCCGATGAATCCTGGTGTCAGAGTTTTTCAACCGCCAACTACTAGTAATAGGCCTCTGACATGGTTGTGTAACGACTGCCGTCTAAGTAATCATAGACAGCAACCGAGACCGACGGCTTAACGTGCCCTCCGAAGCACGGAACCATCTTTCTTGTTCTGGTTCAGCCTGCAATGTTCTAACTAGACTGAGAATAAATTCACAAAGTGATAACTATCAACTTTGTGTGTGACCCCACCGAACCCGAAAACTTTGCGTCGCAGGCAGTCGCACTACCACTGCGCCACATCGGCCGTCGCCTCCCTACTAACGCATAAACATATTCAGTGCTGTTAACACAGATTTCAGAGTTTCCCATAAATCTATAACGGGATTTTCATTTAGTAGTAAAATCATCTTGATTTACTGCGAAAGCACTTATTGAGTGTGTTGCCAGAGAACTAGCGCCATATCACGAAAAAAAAACATACACGCACACACACACACACACACACACACATATATCACGCCTATAATCCCTTGCGGGGTAGGCAGGGCCTAAACGGCCCTAAAATCGTACATTTACGCCACGTCTGACAAATATTTGAGGGTCATTCAGAAAATTGTGTGATTAAAATTACAATACACATATAACCCTCGAGTCTCTTAGTCGCCTCTTACGACACCAACAAGAAAGCAATGGGGTGCTGCTATTCTAATTCGGCATAACACGAGATTTTCAAATCAATAAAGCTGATATTACTCCAACTATGCCACTTTCCCATCGGCATTCATCGGATACACTCACACACTTCAAAGTACATCGAACCGATGTATGTTTACTACGAAAGTCAATAAGTAGTTCCTGAGAAACAAGCAGTTCTCTGAAATATAGCTATTAGGTACTTTGTATGACTGCGCGACTTTGTATACAATATATGGAATGTAAAAATATTAGCCGCAAATATTATAAGGGATGAACGAGCTCATTAAAATAAAAAACGTTTACCAAGGAACATAGGTCGAAATATAAATAATAATAACATAACATAACATAACTGTTACATGATATAACTTTACATTACATTAAATAACATAACAAAACACAAGATAACACAAAACAACATAATACGTACAACAACAAAATTCTTCATAGCACAATAAAGAAATGTATTAATTCCTTCACAATGGAAAAACACAGAAAATGAAACATTACAACAAAGCAGCTATAATGCTAGATAGCATTATCTGCTAGACAGTAAAAGAAAAAGCGGGATAGTGCAAATATAACCTACGAGTACTAATTCATCCACCATCCTTATTAGCACCTCTTTGATAGCATCACCTGTTGTTCCGATCTTTCAATCTTTCCTTTCTTTTCCAGCGCAAAGCTCGCGGCGCAGAACTTCTGGACAAAGTCTGCGACTCCTTGGACCTGATAGAACGAGACTTCTTCGGTCTACTGCACGTGCAACGAGGAGACCCTCGGGTCTGGGTTGACTTGGGGCGACGGCTCTCCAAGACCTTTCGAAGTAAGTAGAAATGGTTTTTAGGAAACAAGTCTTCCATCATCAACAGACAACTGCTGGACATCTAGTGGCAATTTTCTTTTCTATATTCACCATGTTTATAAGGCGGGTTGGCGAGCGCAGTGCCTGACTCCTTAGAGTTGTTGAGCGAGATTTCTTCGGGTTGCTGCACGTCGAACGACGTCGTCGTCGTCTGAGTTGACAGTTGTCTAAGACCTTGAAGAATAAGGCAAAAATACAGTTCTATGGGTGACAGTCCCATTTCAAGCCCAGCCTTGCCCCAAGAATTGTGATTGGACTGATTGTTGAAACAACTACAAATCAACCTCAAAGTAAAAATACTGTAATCGGAAACAACTGTCCATCTTCACATAATCTATCAAAACGAAAATCATTCTTATGACGGATAATCCAGTTTTTAGTAACAGTACCTCTAGTAGACTAGCTATGAGTGAGATTAATTTTGCTTAGTCATTCGTTCTTTCTTTAACTTTTGATGATCTTGAGCCATTTGCATTTAATTCTAGGAAAAGAGTTTCTAACTAAATGAAAAAATTCTCGTTTCCAGATGAACCATGGGACGTACGCCTGGCAGTGAAGTTCTACCCACCAGAGCCTGCAGAGTTACGTGATGACGTCACGAGATACCAGCTCGGACTGGCCGTCAGACGAGACCTGATGGAAGGTATATCTTCAGCAACCACAACAGTACCTACACTGGATTGATGGAAGAAGTTTTGTGTCAGACCTCATCATCAATAGTCTGCATAGCTCCTAGTTAAAAATCCCTGACACGAGTCAGAGATCGAGTCGCTCGGTGGACCACAAAAATAAAGCTAACCCACCTGCTGGGTAATACCCAGGCCTTATCGTTTTCAGATTCCTTCTTAGCCTTCTTCCCTTAGCTTTTTTGTATGAACACAATGTCGTCGAGATAAACATCAATTAAAATGTCGTCGAGATAGACATAAATTTAATCATTTTTACTTAAGCTGAATTATTTCAAAGAATTTAAATTTTATTCTAGTTATTTTCTAACATGCCAGTTTACATTTCAGGCCGTCTTTCCTGCTCTCAAATAACCTACGCGTTACTAGCCTCATACATTCTTCAGGCTGAGTTGGGTGACTACGAAGATGCAAACATGCTGCCCAATCTTCTGACTGAACATAGAGTAGCGCCTATAAACATGCTGGATGCCGAGCTGGAGGAGAAAATACGGGAACTGTACAGGAAACACAAGTGAGTTGTTGTATTGCGTTGATCATAGATAGAGTTTTTAGCTCGCGGTAATAATGTATCCGTCCATACCTTTACCCACAAATTCTATCAAAAACATCAGAGCAACAGTCTACTGCCAGACATGGGCCTGACCCTATTGGGAAATGTTTGCCATAATCTACCTACATATGGTGGCACATAGAAAGGTGTTGTATTACAAAGAACGCTACTGCTCGTTTTCTGGATTTATCCCTGCGCGATAACTGCGAAGTGATTCAACACGGAATTACACGGTATATAAAATGAAGCCACTGAATTGATATTTTCACATTCCAGAGGCCAGACCCCAGCTGAAGCAGAACTAAACTACCTCGAGAACGCCAAAAAGCTAGCTCTGTACGGCGCGGAACTACACTGCGTTCAGGATTCTGAAAATGTTGACATTATATTAGCTGTTTGTGCCGATGGCATCTCTGTATACAGAGACGGGTGAGTATTTCATCCTTTTCAGCCATAATGAAATCGTGTAGTCTCTCTCATTGAATTAGGTATTTCTTCACTTTTATAAGTGTTTCTGTGACCGGACTGAGCAGACAGACCGAAAATCCGCGGCTCTTTCATACTTGTTAAAGTCGATGGAGAAGATGCATTCGCCTTATGAGACAGTGAAGGACAGTAGGACAAATTTATTAGCGTAAAACTTGTAAAATACAGCCTATGTAGCCTATGTAGTACTCAGCGATTGACCATATCATACGGAGAAACTGACACTGTGATGAATTAGTTCTATATTTGTTCTATCTAAATATATGTAACATTTAATTTGTTCCGTCCTTGTTTTCCGAAAAAAATACTTTGAAGGGTATGGTTAGCCAGCCCCCCGACAGGAGTGGCCCCTATTTTGCTGTATGGGAATCCCTTCTTCAACTTCAACAGGCACAGTCGACTGCTGGACAAGGCCCTCCTCCAATGGGGGGGTTGCCATATACTCACTCACCACGTTTGGCAGGTGGATTGGCGGGCGTAGTGAAAGGTACTGTGTTCACAGGGAACGTGCTGCCCATTCCCTGGATGCATCTTTTAGTCGCCTTTTACGACACCCACGTGTAGAAATGGGATGGTGCTATTTTAAGCCGGCATACACGGCAAACCCCAGGTATCCTTACAACATCTAAAACTGAATAAGATTCAAGCCTTGAAATGAGTTTTTTGTACTAAATATTTGACCTCATCTCTTTTTCCAGCCTCCTGATGAACCGCTTCCCATGGGCGAAGATCTTGAAGATCAGTTACAACAAAAAAGTCTACACTCTACGGCTAAGAGCCAGCGAATTTGATGAGTTCGAGACTTATCTCAGCTTCAAACTGCCTTCTACTAGAGCCTGTAAAAAGTTGTGGCGGTGTAGCGTGGAGCATCACATTTTCTTCAGGTAATTCAATTCACCAAAAGGGTTACGCTACTGCTTTAAGAATAGCCATCTAATGTCTCTTACGGGTACTCAAATGTCGTTTTTCGGAAGGAGTTCTAAGTGTTTCTAAGTAAGTAACTCAGTTTCAAGCTGCCTTTCCCAAATCAAGAATCTTAGCTTAGGCGTGATTTATCAGAGAGTTAGAGTCTGTGAGGAAAAAGAACCGGCGTGAGATTTGGGGGCGCATCCGTGCCTCAGTATGAAATATGTCATAGAAACCCATGAATAAATTATTAGTTCACATTTTACCCACCCTATTTTCTTTCCGTAAGACCCTGCTGCTAGCTACGTAATTTTGGCTCTAGTAACATTTTGCTTGGCATCTAGAGTCTTAATAGCCTGGCGTATCAAAAACATTAATTTAATTTGATATAATATAGGTTAAGGTATATCGAATGAGTAATATCCAGTCACCTTAATAAGGAACTATATTTACAAACTATTCTACTATTCTATTCCAGACGCGAAATCCCGGTGAAAGTGGATCGTGTGGTGGGTTTCCCCCGACTGGGCTCCCGGCGTCTCTCCTGCAGAAGAACCTTACGACAACTCCGAGCTGAACCCCTCATGGCCAAGGATGTGGAGGCCGGTGGACCGACCAGCGGCTGGGTGTATAACTGACATCAAATGATGCTGACACCTGTTAATATAAATTACTATAGTCATCATCAATCACAGCAGTGGGATGTCCCCTAGGCGCCTCGATAGACGCAATTTTGTTCGGACTGCTTCCAACGGCAGCCCGCAACCCTTACAATGAACCTTAAAATGTTGGTTCATCCGGCAGCATGCTGCGCTTTTGATTACTAACAGTATACTAAGACAATACATCCAATATTATTATGGATTGTCAATTTTGATTCCCAATATTGATTCCAAGGCAGTTGTCCAAAGTTGAAGTTATGGCGAATCCTATGGTAGACTCTGACGGACTGACAGATGAGTCTGTCAAACACTTTGGTCTAACAGTAGGCCATAGTAATCGTTTTTTTAATGGGAATTTGAAATTCCCTTTCTTCTAATAGACGGATATGTCACAAATACGTCCGTCAGTCCATCATAGTGGGAGTACCACCTAAGATTATTTCTTCTAGTAATATAAGCTCACAAAACACATATACGATCGTATATTTGCTAAACAATGTAATATTTTATATCAAACTATGAAATACTTAGTGCAATAAGTAGAAAATGGTTTTTTTTTCACCTCTCAAGCTTGAAAGTAACTGTTTTACCTTATATAACCAGCAGGCAAAAGTCAATTTCATCCACTGGCTTACTTTTCCCCACCCTGCGGGTAAAAACGGTTTTTTTCTCACTGGTCTGGCTCACTTTGATCCACCCAATGGTAAAATAGTTTTTATGCTCAGGGTGAGTCAAAGTAAAAAGGAAAAGTGTTTAGAATTTTGTCATTTCTGAGGATGTTATAAGCTATGGTATGTAAGTAGTAGTACAAATTCTTAAAATTATCTCACTGGACAAGGTGTTTTTTTTTTTATGTAACACGCGAAAATAAAGTTTTTACTAGCTCGTTCCTTTGAATTCCACATTGTGTTCACAGTGTAATTTTAAGAATCACTCTCTGCGCTCGTGATTCAATTTTGGGGTATTCTGCTGGGTTGGGATTCAACCGCAGAATTCGCAGCAAAAACGAAATTTTGTTCTCTCGTTGCGCTAATAATTATTGTTTGTATCTAACACTAGCCATATCACATTTTACTTACACGAACATAAAACATCGAAAGTATTTATTTCATTTAACAATAATGTCATCATTTTCAATATCATGTGCCATGAAATCTAGTTTTAGTAAATCCGTCACTGTCCTTATAGTTATTACGTTGTTAGTATTACTTGTAATATCTGTGGCTTAGTTGTTTGCATTTTGCATTGATTAAAAAAGTTTTGCAGTCAAGGACCATGTGCTTGTTGTCCACATTTAGAACATCTTTTGAACAATCTCTCTTTTGGGCCTATATTTTTCATACCCACCACATAGATTAGGTAGGTCTCAATAATGCAGAAATTTTTAAGAAAATATGATTGATAACTAATGGAAATAAAAATATTTTTTAAAGACTGATATTAAAATCACTAAACAGCGTCTTTTAGATTAAGTTTCAATGTATTAACCTCATTTTCTTATATTGTACATGTAAAATAAGCAAAGGAAATGCACAATTTCATATCACAGACGTCTACTTAGTACAATACTTGTAGTTTTGCAGGAGTTTTATGGAAAAGCAATTTTTCTAATAAACGTTATCTTTTCAATAGATTAGATTAGATTAGATTAATTTATTTCATAATATCAATGTCAAATTTACATAATCCATACATAAATGTCACAGAGAATAAAATGATCGTCAGAGAATAATAAAAACAAGGTGTAACAGTAATAAAAAAATAAGAGTTACAAATTAAATAAAATCGGTGAATATGTCAAATTTAAAAAATGAAAATGTCAAACATAAGTATATAATAGAAATGAATTGTATAAAATAATACTAAAAGTATTGAACAAATATAATTTACAGTAAAATTTATTAAATAGTATGAAATGTCAATAATATTTTATTTTATTAATTTGAAATATTCATTCACACTATAATATTCTTTATCCAATAAATAGTTCTTCAGTTGATGATAGAACGTTTCATCATTTATTTCGTTTTTTAAATCTGTGGGTAGATTCTCGTAATACGTGGGACCGATTACGCGTGGATTTTTAGTCGCCAGCTCAGTTCTGCGTGGTACTGTTTCCAGTTTACCTACGCTGCGCAAATTTCGCCCGCCGCCCGTTTTTCGAGTAAAGGTGTGTAAATTTTTTCTAACGTATTTTAATATTTCAAATAGGTAAAGTGAACTCAATGTCATAATTTTGTTTTTCTTGAACAGGGTTCTACAAGTTTCCTTCGGTTTGACTCCTGCAACTATTCGCAGTGCACGCTTCTGGAGTACGAAGACTCGATCTTGGTCCGTAGAATTACCGTATAACATAACACCATATGACATCACAGAATGAAAATGAGCGTAGTAAACTTGACGCAAAACTTCGTTTGATACTATACTGTTTTTTTTGTATCATGGCGATAGCGTGCATTGACCTTAACTACCACTGTACTCTCATTTGCGATAGCGATACATCGTATTTCCTTGAAAAAGTTAGCGACATGAATATCGCTAGAGTACATGAGCTTAGGGCAAGGTCGCTGCAGGGATCAGAAACATTTTTATTTGTGACCATATTTTATATCATTATTGTAAGTAATTCTACTAGTTTTCGTCTGCTTTAAATTGCCATGAAAATAAATTATTTTCTCGTGGTTAAAAGTAGCCAATGATGTGTGTGTTATTCTGATGTATGAACTGTATTTTCATACAAAACGCGAATTTTCATACAAACTTCAAGTCCCTGTTTACCCCTTGTGGGTTGAAATTAGAAAACGCTGAAACACGTCTGTAGTAATTATTTTATTTGTTTAGTCTTTTATTATTTATTATTTGATTCTAAGTGACCAAAATGTAAAAAATTTAAAAATGTGAAACAAATAAAAAAGGAAAAATATTTTTTCCAAGCCTAAAGGTTTATTCACACACATCTGGGTAGTACGCAAATGCATGGGTATAATTTGAGCCGCGCTACAATAACAAAACGTGACTGGCTAACAAGTAATGTAACAAAAATAAACTTAACAAACAAACAATAACCAAAACACCGAGAAACAGCAAGAAAGACTTCCAAACACGAACGAACGCAAGCGCACTTCACGACGATCGATCAAAATGAAAACAAAATTGAGCCTGCGGGACCGCACCTCTGGCCAGCTAGGGGCTCATTACAAAACAACGTAACTCAAAAATTTTAGTTTTAGTGTCAACAATTTTGTTTTATAACTTTTTAAGCACTCGCGATTTTTTTCACTCATTTTGAGTATTAGACCGGGTCTATCGCGATAGTATTTAGGTAAATATTAGTAATTAAATATCAGTCAACCCGCGACCACAATACACGAAACTGTGTTGAAACGTCGGGACACAGGTAAATTACTAATATTTACCTAAATACTATCGCGATAGACCCGGTCTAATACTTAATTTTGTTTTATATTTATTTATGGTAAAAATGTATTTTGTAAAGCTTTTTGGTTTCTTATTTGCTCAAATTATAATTGCAACCCAGAATCATTTTTATTTTACGGTATTATACCTATAATAGAGAATACATTTTGGGCAATATTTTAAAACGTATGTTATAGAATTGAACTCATCTCAAAAGTTAGCGAAAATTATCGACATATAAAAGTAATAAGTAGTTAAAAAAACAACTTTTCGAATTGGCTACAAGTACACTCATTTTTGAAAATTTTGGATATACATGGTTGTGGAATGACGCCGGGTTGTGCCGGGGGAATACCCGAAATTATGATACTTTAGCGATGTGAATTCTAGCGATAGTTTGTATGGAGAGCGATAATTATCGCCTAAAAATGTTGTTTTTGGGACCGGTCGTGTCAATGTACGCTATTGCCATGATAACGCGTAAATGGTATAGTTGCAGGTAGCAGAGAACTCCTCGCCCATTTAAAGAGAGAAATGTCGTGCTCGCTTCACTCCGAAAGGTGTCAGTTCCAAACTGTTCTTAGGTTGTGGTAAGTTTTTAGAGTCCTCACGGTTCTACTATTAATTATACTGTGGTTCTAGCGGGAAATGTCGTGCTTGTTCAGCTCGCAAAAGATTTCAGATCTGAACTGCTTTTTGCTTGCGACAAGTATTAAGGGATGTCACTCACCTATAGTGTGAAATGTGTCACGCTTGCTTTGTTTGCGACCCGCGATACATGGTTAGATTAGAAGCAGTTGTAAATAGCCTGTTTTCAATGGAAAATTTCGTCTTGTTATTGCACAATACAACAAAGGAATATTATTCTTAGAATTTTAGTTTACATACGGATAGGAGGGCAAACAGGCTTGGATTGCTAAGAGTATCAAGTAGTCAGCCCCTGATTGCACCCTCGAAAAGTAAACATAGCAAGGGCGTCAAAACCCTGGAATGCAATTTATGTGCTGCCATCATTATAACAATAATATATATATATATATATATATTTATTAATGATGGGTTTGCTCTTGACTCTAGTCTAGGTCATAGGACAGAGACAGAGTCTAAGATGGAGCGAGCTCACCCAGAAGAAGCCTGTTCACTCTTACTTTGAAGAGATTACGGTTGTATGCGTTTGGAAACACAAATAGTGGGTAAATATTATGGGTAATGTTTGATACTTCAATTTTTATATGTGTGTGTGTTGCATTATAAATAACGCGCTGGGAAGCCTTTTCGGGTTTAGTAACGTCATGTACTTACCTAATGTTTTTTGTATTAAAAGCAAAATAAATGCAGAAAAACATTATCTACTACCCATTTCAGACGCCTAGATGTACCGGTTACTAAAGGTAACCAGTTTCAGTTGATCCCTTAAAGGGTTAGGTTAATGCCCTTCTGTCTAAGTACATGAAGCTAACGAACCATAAAAATGAGAAAACTATACAAACATCATTGTGTAAATAGCGAATTGACGTATTATTTCTGCAAGTCATTAAATTTTGCCAATTGTTTAAATAACACAATGTTTGGAAACAGTGAAAAACATTTGCCATTTTATTATTTGAAGGTTAATTAAAAAGCCAAAGCAAATTTCACGCTAAAGAAGAATTAGTTAGAGATATACAAATTATACCTACACTAACTTTTCCGTCCGCGGTTTCACTCGTGCGCAGACGGCTTTCTTTTTTCATGTGGAACACCAACACAACGAACGAACAATCCGAAAAGCTACTAAAAACAGTCGAATACGTACCTTTATAGTAAATCTCCTTAGTATAATCTAATTTTTTGAAATATATAAAACCAATGAATTTCCAAACAAGCTTTAATCTGCGTTTTATCCCTTCAGGTTAAAAGTTATAAAATGCTGAATGTCATATTAGATCCCAAAATAAGAAACGCTCCTAATTTTAATACCAAAATAAAGAAACAGCCTCAAATTCCAAAATGTACATTCTTAACGTTTAAACCCCTCTTACCCCTTTAGAGGACAAATCAAAAATATTCTAAACACAAGAGAGAAAGCAGAAGGCCCATTTAGAAGAACAAATCAAAAATATTCTAAACACGTATTCAACAGTTTTAGCTTTATGATTTCACATGAAACAGATTACATTAAAGACTTTCATAAAAACTATTCACCCCTTTGAGGGCAAAAAACAAAAACCCCTTAAACACATATTCAAATATTTTAGCCTTGCGATCTAATCACCAATTTTGAAACAAGACTACTAACTTTCATATAAAGTTTTAACCCCTCTTACCTCCTGTAGGGGTCAAAAGTTTGTAAATACTGATATAGTATTTTATCATTTTCACTCCTTAGACTTATTACTAATTCTAAAACGGATCGCATTAAAGTACAACAAACATTCATACATATCCCCAAACACCCCTTTTCCCCAAACACCGAGATGACCGTTAGAAAATCTTGAAGCACACTTTAATTATTTTAGTTCTAAAATTGAATTCAAAATGTTCAAACCCATCGATTTAAAACTTAAAAACGTCTTACACCTTTTTACCCCTTTAGGGGTTAAAATTCTAAAAATACTTTCTTAGAAGCTGATGGTAATATAGAAAAATCAATCTACTGCAAAGTTTAATGTATGTAGCATAAGTAGTGGCTGTAGTAGGCTGTGCGTTGAAAAATGAGTTAGTCAGTGACTGAGGACATTTAGTTTAAAATTTCTAGATAATACTCGAATTAACTCGATACATACGTATTCATCTGAGGGTTCTGTAACAACCACATAAAACCCATAAATATGAGACATCACAAAAGCGCCGGCCGCATCCCGCGGCATTCCGCCTTAAATGACGTGGTCCGTCGGGCCCTTGCCTCAGCGAACGTACCGGCAACGTTAGAACCTAACGGTATCGTTCGCACTGACGGCAAGAGGCCCGACGGGCTGACGCTCATTCCGTGGCAGAGAGGAAGGTGCATAGCGTGGTATGCCACCTGCGTAGACACCCTGGCGCCGACCCACATCCGCAGCACCAGCCTACAGGCGGGCGCCGCAGCCGCCAATGCCGAAAGGCAAAAAATTCTAAAATACTCGGACATACCAGGGTGCTTTATGTTTGTCCCTCTGGGTTTCGAGACCCTGGGCCCTTGGGGACCCGAAGCGACCAAATTTATCAAGGACCTTTCAGCGCGCCTCATAGAGGCTTCCGGCGACTCCAGGGCTGGCAGCTTCCTGGCCCAGCGCATAAGCTTGGCAATCCAAAGAGGGAATGCTGCCAGCGTGTTGGGCACCGTGCCTCTCAGAGACGCACTGGAAGACGTTTTTTACTTGTAGTTCGTATATATGTATTAATATAAGTTTATCTATTACATAATTAATTAAATAAAAAGATCATAGACATCACTTGAATTGAATTTGAATTTTGGTAGTCTTCGGCCCCCAGAAAAAATATATTTTCTTATGACAATAAGACAATTTTAGTGTTTATTTTGGATTTTACAATTCTATAACAAAATATTATATTTGTAAAATCCAAAATAAACACAACTTAAATCCGTTTAAAATTGTTAAATTGTGATGAGTAAAAAATGTGCAAACTCAAGTTTCTTTTTTATGGTTTCACGATTTTTTCATTAACTTGTTTGTACTCTATATTAAAGCAAGTAAATAAAAGTAAATTTCATTAACAAATTTGCTTATACGCTAAATATACATTCTATTAAAGGTAACCACAACATGAAAAAATATTCTAGATATTGACAAAAGTACTTTAAAGTTATGCAATAAAACTAGTCTCTGAAAGGATTTCATAATAAATATCAATACGTTTCTCCTATCCAATTTACCTACTTTTCAAGTTTAAAAAATATATAAATACAAAGCAAATAAATTAATAAAATAAAATAATTAACAATTCAATAACCTTTTTCGAGTCCATTAACTGTATTTAAATTTAAAAAAACCTTAGGAAAAAAAATATTCAAGCTAATAAGCTTAAAACTTTTTCAAAATTGGATTACTTCCTGGTCACGGGCACCATAATTGTAACGTTAGCCCCCCTTTTAAATTCGGTTTTTCAGATAATCTAAATTTATCTGGTTTCATAGTTTCGTATAGGTGTTTTATTCATAAAGAGCTTTAATCAAGAGTACTCTAGTAGAAACGCCTTATTTTCTAAAACAGCAGGACCACGAAAACTTGGATTATTAAAGACAATTCTGTCAGATGACCCCTAAAATGTGCAAATGGGTAACTTTAATTTAACATAATATTAGCATTATTTTTTGGAAAAACATGTACTCGTAGTAAAAACATGCTACACTTGAATAAATACAGAGTAGTCGGAAAAATACAAAGCCTAAATTCGTAAATTCAAGGCATTATTATTATTTATGAATGAATATGCGAATTCTAATTACTGTAATTTCATCCTCATTAATTTAAATCATTCTACATCAGCCTATTGCAGTCCACTGCTGGACGTAGGCCTCCCCCAGGGTACGCCATAGGGCACGATCTCCCGTTTTCGCCATCCAGTCGCTACCAACCGCCTTTTTTAAGTCATCGGTCCATCTGGCCGGAGGTCGTCCAACACTACGCTTGCCGAGGCGTGGCCTTCACTCGAGAACCCGTTTTCTTCACTGTCCGTCGGTTCTACGACAGATGTGCCCAGCCTACTGCCACTTCAGTTTGCTACATTTCCAGACTATGTCCGTTACTTTGGTCTTTTTGCGAATAGTCCCATTCTGGATTTTATCCCTAATAGAGATACCGAGCATAGACCTTTCCATAGCTCTCTGAGTGACATGTAACCGGTAGGCCAGTTTATCTGGCAGGTTCCACGTCTCGGCTCCATAGGTCATGACTGGCAGGACGCACTGATTGAACACCTTAGTCTTGATGCATTGTGGCAAGGGTTATTCCAAAATATGACGCAGCTTCCCAAATGCTGCCCAGCCCAGCTGCACTCAAAGTTATCTCTACCACAGACTTACAGATCTAAAAGATAACAAAAACTATCAGTTACTAAACTTGACAAACTTCCAGAAAAATAAAAATATACTATCCACGGATACTATCCATCTCAATATAAATCATTTTTCAAAATTCAGTCTATACTTATAAAGCTATTACAATATTTAATGTTATAAGTTAGATACCTTAATTACCCTCTCTAGAAAAAATGCTTAACATAGACATTGTAACGGTATTTCTCTAGTTTCTATTTCGAAAAAATCGTAAAATCTCGCGAAAATTTTAGCGCAATATATAGGCTGCTTCTCTCTAACTAAACCTCCACCGAGATACACGCGTTTGAAGTAATAAGCACTGCGGTTTTCTTTCATAAATGTTCTTCTTTAATCTTAAGTATTATATCGATAAAATCTTCTTAGTCGAGTTACATCAAATAAAAAATTGTCATCGAACATTGGGTACCTCCAGGGCTAAATCAAAGAGTCCAGTCTTAAAAAAGTACAATCGAAATATTTTATGATGACTATAAAGGGTGTAAGGGACGGTGTAGCTTGAAGTGTGGGCTTTGATTTTACTATACAGGCTTTTTAGGGTTCCGGGCATCATAAAGAAAAAACGGAAACATTAAAAGACCACTGTGTTGTCCGCCCTCCCATCAGTTTGTCACGACACGACCGTTTATCTCGGAAACGCGTAGAGATATTGAGTTGAAATTAAAACCTTATACTAAGGTCTACGGCCAAATAAGTTGTTAAAAAAATCGCTTTTAGTTGTAACCTAGCTAAACATTAAAAAAGTTACGGTGGGGTGGTATATGCTGTAAATAGTGACTATTTTTGTCCGTCTCAAGGGAATCAAAATGCAAGGAGTACTTCCCGTGGACCTAGAACTATGACATTTGGCAAGTAGCTTATCTTTGAAGATCAAATTTAGGAAAAAATAGTGTTTATTTTTAAATATGTTTTTTTAGGGGGGCAAAGGAGAACAAAATTTTGAAATTGGGGCTAATAGTTCAAGTAGGGATTCATATGAAAGGGCTTGATATGCACGTTACGGGGCTGATAGTGAGTCTAACTCGCACTTTGCCATTTTAATGTATTTCCATAGAAAGTCAGTCAGCTGATCGGGAATTTTGTACTTATGGGAGCATTTTTTTTCTCTTTTACCAATAAAGCCTCCATAGAAATAGTTAATTCATGGGTCTAAACATGCCTGCAAACATTTTAAGTATTAGACCGGGTCTATCGCGATAGTATTTAGGTAAATATTAGTAATTTACCTGTGTCCCGACTTTTCAATACAGTTTCATGTATTGTGGTCGCGGGTTGACATACATGAAACTGTATTGAAACGTCGGGACACAGGTAAATTACTAATATTTACCTAAATACTATCGCGATAGACCCGGTCTAATACTTAAAATGAGTGAAAGTGATCGCGAGTGCTTGAAAAGTTATATATGCCTGCAAACATTTTTTTTTTCTAATTAGCCTATCTGATCCCTTTGCTGGGCAAAGGCCTACCCCGCAATCTTCCAAAAACAAAATAAAAACATATGCTGCTAATATTTTACGGGGTGAACAAGCCCTTGAAAGTGAACAACTTTTCTCAAGGAACATACATAAGTCAACACGAGAAAAAATTTTGGATTCATTAATAATAATTATACCTACCTAACAATACCAGACTGGGTATCTAAGTTAAAAACTAGACTCTCTATCTCTACGTGTGGGACACCGATTAGTGCAACGACCCGATGAACCCTGGTGTCAGAGTTTTTCAACCTACTACTACTATACTATGGAGTAGTAAGTGAAAAGAAGTTTTTACGGCGGAACTCTCAGTTCTATTCCGGTATTAACATTATAAATAGGTAAACTCGGTTGTAGCACGTAAGGTACCAGGGGCACTGCAAAAGATCTAAATTATTTTTGTCCACAGCAATATTTTTTTCTTGACATGAATATGTATTATTACAAAATGACTTTTTTTATGAGAATAAGTTTATTTTTTTCTAATTCATTAAATGGGGTTACTAGGGATAAAAAAAAGTTTTTTTGGAGTACCCCTGGTACCTTACGTGCTATAACCAACTGTACGTTGTTGAATTCGAACTTACAAATACTCGATTACAACGTCCATAAAAAATTACTCGGTTCGCCCAACATTTTGTACTTAATATTAAAATATATATATGCTAATAATTTGACCTAGGTGCGCTAAAGGAAGTCATTCAGAGCAGGATTTTTCCCGTTCTCGGTAGTTTACCAAATTTTTGACCCTTTATGACAAAAAAATCATAAATGCTTCAATTTTTGTTTTTCGCTCTTAAATCTAATGACTCACCCATCATTTCAAGACGCTGCCAGTTGTACATACATAACAATGATATATATAACAGCGGAGGATAGTAACTTTTCAGTTCATCACGAACAGACTCTGAGGGTGACATGTGAATGACAGTTTCACAGTTTTATAAACTAAGTAAATTAAAACAGTAAAGGTTCAAGCTCTAAATTTAGAAACATGAATTTGTAAGTGTCAAATATATTAATTATTAACTAATTTTAGTAATTATTTAATTGGGTACAGATATTTTTATATATAATTATTTTTATTGTATTATTTAGTTGGCACTGGCACCATTAATTATTATCATTAATATTATAAAAAAAAATAGGAAAATTTGTAAACATTTGAATCATGTAATTTTTTGTAACAAATTTGAACTAAAGAACTATTTGCGCTCTGCCTACCCCGCAAGGGATTATAGGTGTGATATGTGTTTTGTAACTAGCACCTTAAAATAAATTAATTTATTTATTTATAGGTAGGTATTTAAAACATTTTGAATACGGTTAACTTAATGAGAAAACTATTACTGGCTAAGTAGTTTTCTCATTCGGAACCCATAGAAAGCTTAAGAACTTTCAAAATAAACTCAAGCAAATTGATCCCACCAAAATAAAACGTACCGCTCTTTTAACAAAAAAACGGTTAGACGTGGTTTAAACTTTTTGAAAGCGCCAAATCGTATAGAAAAATAATTTCCGCCTGTTTTAAATATTGCTTAAAAGCTCATCTTACGTTTTTTGTAATAACACGGTTAACCTTTACTTATTTCTTACTTTCTTGACTTTTTCGGTTCTATCTCGTGATTTCACAGTGTTGGTGACAATATTCGCTGTAATTTAAGTTATGGCAATTAATACCAAAAGTGGCCATTATTAGGCACTTTTTGCCATCACTAACTGATAGATTGTTTGTATAAAATGAGATTTTTTTTGTGATGTGGTGCCTCTGTCTAGGTCGTTCACGAGTACACTCTCCTTAAGAACAAAAATACTAACAATAATACAAAAATAGTGTTAAAACCGACCAAGTCAAGAAAGTAAGAAATAAGTAAAGATTTCCCGTGTTATTACAAAAAACGTAAGATGAGCTTTTTTAGGCAATGATTACACTAGCCTAAAGAACACCATTACAAGCAAGGGATTATAAGCGTGATATGTCTGTTTTTTTTTTGTTATTTAGAAATTATGTGTGTGTATGTGTACATAATTATGAACTTTACAGAATAAATATAACTACGGCAGCCATATTTGCTGGTCTGCTGACTGTCTCACTGGCCAGACCTGATCCAAAACCTGATGATGATGCTGTGTTTGGAAACTATGACAGTTTCTTAGAAAACTTTGAAAGTAAACGTAAGTAATTATTATTATAAGCTTATTCATTCTACCAATTGCGAGTTGATGACATAAATGGGAATATTAGTAAAACGGGTAATAAGACGTGTGACGCCGGCTAAGAATAGCGTCATCCCATTTCTTACCCGTGGGAGTCGTAAGAGGCGACTAAGGGACTCGAGGGTGTGTATTGCAATTTTAGGCGTTGGGCTGACAACCTGTCACTATGGCGATACACAATTTTCCGGATTACCCTCAAAAATTGTCTGACGTGGCGTAAGTGTCCGTTTTTACGGCCGCCGTTTACGCTCTGCCTACCCTGCAAGGGATTATAGGCGTGATATGTGTGTGTGTATGTATGGGTAATAAGGATGAAATTTTACTAGTGACCAATAGCGAAAACTCAAGACGGGCTGGTGATAAGGTTCAACTTTCCCCAAGGAACATAGGTCAAAATATGGAAAAAAACATTACCTAAAAACAAAATTGGCAATCAGCTGATTAGAGTTACAATGGAAATTTATAATATTTTTGTCATATTTCAACCTATGTTATTTGGCGAAAGTTGTGCCTTATCACCAGCCCGTCTTGAGTATTCGTTTTCAGTCACTAGTAAAATTTCACCCTATATATATATTTTTTTATGAAACCCATGTAAGTATCACTCACACGAAAGTTCAGAATTGTGTACGTGTGTATTGACGTTCGAAGCCTCGTCAGTAAGCGGTCCCTTTCCCCACTGATGTATAATGTATTATTATTCTCTACAGCCAAGAAAAACGACAATATCTTCGAGGTAGTCTACAAGGGCATCAACAGAGAGGTGGCGGATGTGAAACAGCCCTTCGAGACAGTGCTCTTCGGTGGCATCGACATCGTGTGTAAGTCTCACTTTGCCGTGTGATGCCGGTATAGCATCACCCCATTTCTCTTCCGTGGGTGTCGTAATTGGCAGCCAAAGGAGTCGAGGGTGACATATGTATTGCAAGTTTATGCGTTGGTCCGACCACGTTACTCAAATGATTGTCAGATGTGGTGTTAATGACCGTTTATTACGCTTTGCCTTCCCCGCAAGGGATAAAGGCTTGATATATGTATGCATGAACACTGTTTCATAAATATCGTAATCGTATCGAGGCGTAACCATGAAACAGATATAGTGGGAAACAACAAAAATTCAGAAGACTTTTTATGGGAAGTCGATTTTTTGTTGTTTCCTAAAGATCTTTTGTCGCGTCCAAAGCCCCGCAACCTTTACTAAGTCGTATACTTATTTTCCTTGAAATTAAGGGATATTCAAGTGGAAGAAATACCTCAGTCTATGCTCCTACTCCGGCTCCTGCCGCTGTCGCGAATATTGCTCGAAATACTTCCGCGGAAGTATCAACGCGAGAGAGTATTTACACACTGCCGTCATACTCTTCTCGCAGTAATATGAGAGCGAGATAGCAATACATTCCACTAGCGCTCGTGCTGCAGTTCCTTTGACTCGCGCATGAAAAGCCGATAATCGAGGGAGCCCGGGCAGTGGCAGCGGCAAGACGAGTAGCAGCGCGAGTACCATGCTCGCGCTGCCTACTTAATAAATCATAATAATAAATAAATATCCTGGACAATTCACACAGCGCCATCTAACCCTAAACTAAGCAAAGCTTGTACTATGGAAACTAGATAGCTGATATTAATACTTAAATACTTTTTTTTTGTAAATAAATAGGTACATAGAATACGTAGTAACACCCAGACTAAACACAAATATCTGAAAATTACATAACAAATATTTGTGTCTTGTGGGGATCGAACCCACAACCCTCGGCGTAGCAGGCAGGGGTACTATCCGCAACGCCATCAGCCCAGTCAACTACCTTACTACTTGCCTTACTATTTTAATGCCCATATCGGCATTGTGTAAACGTGCTATGAAATGGATATGATATAAATTCTACTTACTTGCCTTAAATTAGTGCTGTCACTCTTCGTCACATAGGTTTAGAAAAGGATAGGAGATAGTCCTATCATTTTTAATAACGTCAATGGTTTTTTGCCTTTTCTAGTCAATTTAGTCGCCATTGTTTTGATCGTCGCCTTATTTTGACAGATAACACGTATTTTGCATGAAATTATAAGACATGACACGACTAAAATATCTCCTATCCTTTTCTAAACCTATTTGACGGAAAGTGACAGCACTAATTTAAGGCAAGTAAGGAGAATTTATATCCCGAATTGAGGGCAAATGTCTGTTTTTAATATTAAATTACTCTTGTATTCTACAGGCCCCAGCGTAAAGAAGATTCTTGGAGTTGACTACAGCCAATACAAACCTGGTGATGAACCTGACCTGAACGAAATGACACTTTTATTCATCACACCGTAAGTATCGTGAGGTGCCGGCTAATAGCATCACCCCATTTTATCCCGTGCGTGTCGTAAAAGACGATCCTGTGATAAATCAAGGGCAGCAGCGTTCCCTATGTACACAATGCGCTCGCCAATCCGCCTGCCAAGAGGGCAGCCAATGTCCAGCAGTGGAGTCTTGTAGCTGTTATCATCACTACCTGCGTCTGTGTTTCCAAACACAACCCTAATCTCTTCAAAGTAGGAGTGAACAGGCTTCTTCTGGGTGAGCTCGCTCCGTCTTAGACTCTGTCTCTGTCCTATGACCTAGACTAGAGTCAAGAGCAAACCCATCATTAATAATAAAAAAAAACATCATAATTGGTTAATTTAGCTGGTTCATTAGCTGACTCACATAACATAACATAAAATAATTCTTTATTGCACAAAAGACAGAAATACAACTATTGAAAACACAAAAAAACACAGTAGAACAAAGCGGCCTTAATGCTAGGTAGCATTCTCTGCCAGGCAACGTTTGGGATTTTAATTTCCCGTTTTTTTATCCCAGACAATAAAACTTAGTAAGAATAAAAGATGAGGGAGTTTAATATCACGGAAGACAAAACATATTTTTACGTGATCTTCTATGGCAGGGGTTTTGTTAGTGCGAGACTGAAGTTTTACTTTTTTCGACACTAGAAGGCGTCTCATGCAAATAAAGCGGTTTGAGGTTTTAGTGTCAATTATAAACTCAACAAATTATCATTATTATGCTATCAATGCCTAAGTTGATTTTCTATGTTTCCAGCGCGTACTCCATAACCTTCAACATCACTCAGGCTGCTGAGAGCATCCCTGCAGCAAAGGACTTCAACCCTAACCAGAAGCTCTACATCTTCATCCATGGCTTCGTGGCTGACCCAACTGGTAGCACCTTTGAGATGATCAGGAAAGCACTGTTTAGCCAAGGTACGGGTCGAATATTAACTTAAAGGAATATGGTCACGGTTAGCATATTTGTAACGTTAAAACTCAGACCGGACAAATTTGCGGTTTTGTGACAGCCACGAAACAAAAGACATCCTGTTAAAGCCGCAGTTTGTTGACGTGTGTCAGCCAGTAAAGATATCCGATTTTTGTATAGGATTTCAAACATTCCTTTAGTCAAAAACGGATCTAGCAAAACACCGGAAAATCATGCGATGCGAGTGAGAGCCGCCTAGCCTTATGTTGTCAATTTCACCTTGTCATTGTTTCTGTTTATTTTGCAGGTAATGCCAACGTGATAGCTCTAGACGGAAGTAAATTCCTCAGTTGGTTTTACCTCCGTTCCACCACCTACGTCAGGTTCATGGGGGAGAAGTTGGGCGAGGTCATGGCTTCCATGGTTCAGAGTGAGTGCATCAACGTTACAGCCTTCTTTTTAATCTCTATTAACATCATCTCTTTCATTATTTGTTCATTATTTCTATTCTATTTTCTCTTTTCCTGATAATTTATAAACATACTTTTCTAAAAGCGTTCGACCAATCCATCATAATAATTTTTAATATTATAAAGGAGGATTTCCACAGATATAAATACACAGAAACCTTTAGATCAACTTAGTAAATTTCTAAACATGAATATCAGTTTCAAATATCTGCCCGACAATCATCGACACCATACCAACAAATTTTAGCTATGCCTTTAGATACTTACACTATCATACATAAAATCAAATCCTGAAAGGTAGGCAGAGACTACATTCTTCCACAACTATTGCACTAAATGAAAATAAAAAAAGAAAAGAAGAAATACCATAGTACTATTGCACCCTAAACCGACGAGCATGTATGAAAAGATTGATGCATGTTGAAGAAGCGAAAGAGGTGTGTCAGGATCGTAGCAAGTGGAACGATGTAGTCTCTGCCTACCCCTATGGAAAAGAGGCGTGATTATATGTATGTATGTATGTACTATTGCACTAAATTTACATTCATCAAATTTTTTTTTCTTGATCTGATTAAGCGCTTCCTTATGTATATCATTAGCACCATATTCATTCTTTATTTTTTCTTGCAGATGGAGTGAACCCAGCTGACATTCATTTCATCGGACACAGTCTTGGCGCTCACATCTCAGGTTTTGCTGGCAAAACCTTCATGAATGAAACTGAACAACGTGTTGGCAGGTAGAAGTTTATTACATTTTGTGTCTCACTTTCAAACAAAAAACCAGAATAGAATTTCTCAGATTCCGAGCTTCAGTCTTGTCATCTTAATTCATCATCTGATTGATTTTCTTCATTTCACCCTTAAAAACAAGTTTATGGCCACATCTAAGGTACAGCTTGTGTACCACAGATTTTACCCTCACTTAAAGTTTAAAACCTATGATAATAGTGGGTATAATGTTCTAGGGGAAAATACACTAGCCTTTAAGTGGGCATGAGGTTCAACAATAGACCTGCAAATACAAAAGATAAAAAAAATCTTTCAGAATAACAGGATTGGACCCCGCTGGACCCTGCTACGCCCGCTTGGACAAAGAACTACGTCTTAAGAGTACTGATGCTGATTTCGTTGACGTCATACACACGGACGCTGGAGTGTTGGGACTTAAAGATACTATTGGTGAGTAACTAGTAGAAGTAATTTGAGACTATCATTATCAATATTATAGCGTAAAGATTTCCTGGATAAATACTGCTACCACGTTTATTTCTGCCAACTGAACTGCCACCAAGTAAAGCGTTCAAACTTTTGTGTTTTGGTCTTAAGGGTGAGGAAACTGGAAAATTTGAGAGCTACATACTTTGCAGACCTAGATCTATATCAGAAGTAGGATAATGGCCTCAATACGGGATAAAATTCTCTTAACTTATCTTAAATTAGTGCTGTCACTTTCCGTTAAATAGGTTTAGACAAGGATAGGACTGTCATGTCTTATAATTTGACGCAAAATACGTGTTATCCGTCAAAATAAGGCGACGATGAAAACAATGGCGACGAAATGAACTAGAAATTGCGAAGAGTCCATTGTCATTTTTAAACATGACAGGACTAATATATGTCCTATCCTTGTCTAAATCTATTTGACGGAAAGTGACAACACAAATTTAAGGTAAGTTTTTTTTTTTTATTAATGATGGGTTTGCTCTTGACTCTAGTCTAGGTCATAGGACAGAGACAGAGTCTAAGATGGAGCGAGCTCACCCAGAAGAAGCCTGTTAAGGCACTGGCACTCCCACACACTGACGGAACGCAGCAAGCTACTTGGCGCCAGACTTCAGTGGGATGGTGGTCGCGAGCCAGGCGGCTCCTTACGGAGCCTTCCACCGCTTGGTGGGATCGTTCAGCCGGACTTATCCACAGGCAAGCCTGTGTTGCCGTTGCCCGGGGTGGACCGCTAGGAGGTAGATCCCATACCACCCCAAAACCCCTTTACTTCAGTAAAGAGAATTTATATCCTGAATTGAGGACAATAGGTGTTATAAGTTTACGGTTGCCGATTACTTGGTGGACCATATTCCTCTTTGCCACAGCTTTTTATATTTTTTGGTAACAAGTTAAATTATCCAGGTGACGTGGACTACTACCCAAACCAAGGTGCCCAGCAGCCGGGCTGCACGTTGATAGGCTGCAGCCACGGCAGGTCCTGGCAGTACCTCGTCGAGTCCGTGGTCAACCCCGAGGCCTTCCCAGCTGTCAAGTGTGCGAGCTGGGAGGATTTCAAGAAAGGAACGTGTGAGAACGAGATCAGGTAATTAGGACTTTTTTAAATATTTTCCACTTTAATGATCCCATAGTGATCTTTTTGATTGATACCAAGTGAGATCCCGAGTCGACTAGCGTCGAATCAGGTGGTTGAGCCTAAATGTCCTAACAAAACGGAGATTTCACAAACTGGTAAAATACAAAATAAATAATCAACTTTGTCCAATCAAAAAAGACCTTCATGAAGACTGATGGTCATGTCATAAAACATAATTGCATTAGGAAGTCTCTTCACTAAGAATACACTCATTGGTTTTTGAAAGTGACAAAACTGCAGGAAAGTGATGTTATCAAACTGTAGGTACATTTACTATGTTTTATAATGCACTCACAGTGCTACAGTATTTTCATAAATGAAAATGAAGATAAAAAAATGTTCACGCCCGCCGGGGCTTGACCCCGGACCGTGGGGTACCGTCCCACTGCTCTGCAAACTGAATAACCGGCGCCTTGACTGACACTTCAAAATTTTCAATCTCGTGGTACTCGAAACGAGCTTACGCGGACGACATTTATAATGATTCTGGCGCAAAAGTAACAACCTCACAATCTCCTCTGTATTTTCCCAGTTACATGGGCTTGCCGGCGGAGCCTGGTACGACTGGCAACTACTATCTTCAGACTGATGCAGAGAGCCCCTACAGCCTTGGCATGAACGGCACCAAATACGTTGACACCGACGGCATCATCAGAAACGTAACTCAGTTCATCTTCGGATAAAGATATATATGGCACAGCTAAAAGACAAAAAAATAATAAATATTTATTGAACAAAAACACACAAATAAAACAAACTACGTTTCACTGCAAGAAGAGGGTATATTATAATTTATCTCCTTGACAGTTCTCTTTTGTCTTCTTGTTTACTATCAATTTAAGAACCTGATTTGAATAGACTCTAATTTTTGAATGTTTCTCTTTGAATTCATCAGCAACACGTTTTGTCTGAAATAAGCAATAATAACAAAATTAATTCACCACAAGTTTCGTCAACTTATTAAAATAAAACATAAATAATCAGCAACATGTTTCGTCAAAGTTGAATATACAATAAAATAAACGTCAATATGTGCTAGCTCTGGCAAAAACCAAATAAAATAAGACAAGATAATAATAAGGTTTTACCAGTGACCGATAGAGAAAACTCAAGACGGGCTGGTGATAAGAAACAACTGTCTCAAAGAAACATAGGTCGAGTTATGAAAAAAAAAGATCCTACAGTCGCTTTTTACAACACCGACGAGTAGTATTGGGTGATGCTATTCTAAGCCGACATCACACAGCTATTAAAAATGAAATGATTTAAAGTATCCTACACTAAACTTCGGTTGTATGTAGCTATTATGATAGGTACAATCTTGTGCACAGAGATATGTTTATATTTATATATTTTATCAGACATTGTGCCAGGTTACAAAACGGGTATTTAGTATTTTTGTACGGTACTAAGTTATAATAAGTATTACTTTTGTATTTTGTTTTGGAATAAAAGATTTTATTTTAATAAGAAGCAGTTTTATTTTAAATTATTTACCATAATTTCTCACATAGTGTAAGGTAAGACTTCTTCAGTCGTTCTGGCTAATAAGTTTTTCAAACTCCTGAAGTTATAGCAACTTTTGTGAACTCTTGAGGTAGGGTTTTTTTTTTACAAAACAGCTGATGACCATAGTATGACGTCTCATAACCTGAATAGAATATGAATAAATACCTATGCCATACCTGGTCGGAAAGGAAAGCAACAATCTTAGAAGTAACGTTGACCTAAATTCGAGAAATGAATTCACTTCACTTACCTTGAATTCGTGCTGTCACTTTCCGTCAAATAGTTCTAGAAAGGAATAGAAAATATCGAAGTCATGTAATAACTTACGATTTGGCGAAAAACACGCAGAATCTGTCAAAATAAGGTGACGATGAAAATGAAAACAATGGTGACTTTTACACTAAAATTACTAGAAATGGCGAAGAATCCAATGTCATTAGTAAACATGACAGGACTTAGATATCTACTATCATTTTCTACGGAAAGTTTGTGAAGTGCGTTATGGCCAATAAAAAAATATTTCCAAGCCAAATTTCCAATTTCTTATGGTCGGTAAGTACAAAATAATATAAATTTTGTCGTAGTAGATACAACTATTCAACAATGCATTTATTTTATAGTAAAATAATTCATATACGGGGTGTAAGGGACGGTGTTCCGAAATCTTTGCAGGCATGATCAGACCATGAAACTGAACAACTTTTTCTATGGAACAATGTTGGTAAACGAGAAAAAAAAATCGACCTCCTATACAAAATTCTCGATCAGCTGTTTGACTTACTATGGAAAAGCGAAAAAAAATTCGTTTCCCAACATAGGCTCCATATTAAAAGTTGTTCAGTTTCATGGTCTGATCATGCCTGCAAAGTTTTCGATACACCGTCCCTTACACCCCGTATAGTATTCCGCTATACCTACATAATTATGAAATTATTTCGTCCAATGTCAGTGTTCGTCAGTACCAATGTAAACAAATAGTCTGCCCATAATTTATCGATATTTGCTTTACTATATTTACTTACCTATTTAAGCGCCAACGCTGCGTGAGGCGGTTGGCCCTGCCCGAGCTGCACTTGTTTTTTGCCGAATCTAGTTTGCGCGGTCGACGCAGCGTTGGCGCTAAGTACTGCAAAAATCAAACCACGCATTTATTTCTTAGTGAAAATCTGTTTTAACACTACCACTTCCGTTTAACAATGGATAAATCACAACTCACTATGCTAAGATATAGATTTTTTTTAGCATCGTGTTTGCTATTTTCTAGGATTTTAGCAAAGTCTTCTACAATTTTAGCCCTGGGGCTTTGAAATCTACACCTGAATATTTGGTGAGGAGCAGGAACTCACCCGGAGAAGTTTGTGTGGTTGTTCAAACAACCAGCCCAATCAGGAGTTGTTCTGGGAAGAACGGGTCGGACTGAATCTACCCGGCACGTGCCGGTAGTTCTCAAAATGGGGTACAAATGAGGGAATCCGTTGGCAGGGGCGTCAGTTGCTTGAGGAGCTTGTGGAGTGTATGATCTAGGGGTGACAGAGATATCCACTTTACGCCAATCGCAGAAAAAGGTGAGACAACGATACAATTTTTCAGCTATTTTTCTGTTTTTTACTATTATAACTATTATTTTTTACTATCATCATCTATAAAGCAAAATAAACTCCACTTCCACTATTCCACTTGTCTATTACGATGGCATATGTATCCCATATACTGACAAGGCTAAGAATTTGGGCGTCATATTTGACTGCCATTTATCTTGGTTATCTCACATTAACGAGGTGAGCAAGCGCATGCACTATTCCTTTCACTCTCTTAAGCGACTCCAGAACTTTCTTCCACTAAAAACTAAAATCATGCTTGCACAAGCACTTCTTCTTCCCATTCTTGACTATGCTGATGTCTGTTATCTGGATGCGACGGAAGAATTACTCAATAAGCTTGAGCGACTACAAAACTTGGCTATTAGATTTATTTTCGGTCTTCGTAAGTTCGATCATGTCTCAGAATTTCGTGCTCAGCTTAAGTGGCTTCCAATTCGCCTTCGCCGCGATGTGCACATCCTATCCACTCTCTATAACATCCTTCACAATCCTGCCACTCCCGACTATCTCCGCTCCCGTTTCCACTTCCTTCCCCCTGATCCCCGCCCTAGGCGCGACTGCATCACTAAGGTGCTGGAGTGTCCAAGAGCGAATACTAGATTTCTTTTTAACTCTTTTTCCGTTAAAGCTGCACAGCTCTGGAATGATCTTCCTAAGACTGTACAGGAAAGCCCATCTATTTCCGTATTTAAAAAGCGAGTAAAAGAGCACTTCATTTCTCAACAACCTTAAATATTTATGTATGTTTATGTATGTTTATGTATTTTTATAGTATTTATGTAAATTTGTTTATTTATTCATGTAAGTTTATATATATTATTTGTGTGCATGTTAAAATATTTTACAGAGTTATATATTCATTTATTTTGTTAAATTTATTTCGTATTGCCTATTTGCCCCAAAAGTTTAAATTCTCTCACAAGACATGGGTTGGCTGGAAGAGATCTCTTCTTTAGAGATAAGCTCGCCTTTGCGACAAAAATTGTACATTTTTTTTTCTGTGTATTGTTTGTGCAATAAAGAATATTATTATAAAAACCCTAAAAATTGCAGTTTATTTATTTTGTAAGTAATATCGCGCTTTCGAAAACACGACGGCACGTTACGGTGCGTAACGGATACCTCGTTTGACAAACGCGTTCGTTACACACGTGTGTCTGCCTACCCCACAAGGGATTAAAGGAGTGATTAGTACACACTAATCACTCCTTTAATCCCTTGTAGGCAGAGCGTAAACTGCCGCAAAAAACTGACATTTACGCCACGTCTAACAAATATTTGAGGGTCATTCGGAAAATTGTGTATCGCCTTAGTGACAGGTTGTCATCGCCTAAAATAGCAATACAAACCCTCGAGTGCCTTAGTCGCATCTTACGACTCCCACAAGAAAGAAATGGGGTGATACTATTCTAAGCCGGCATCACACGGCATTACGTTACGGTGCGTTAAAAATACGCAGCGACAGATGACAAGTGGAAGAACCGGCTTATTTGACAATCGCCGTAGACCGTGAAAGTTCACCTCAACAGGTGGCACTAAATCGGCAAATCAAATCAATTCACCATGAAATTTGTAAAAAAAAGAGTTTACAGACGTCATGGCAAGCAAACAAAATGTTTTCGCTTGTGTGTTTTGTCTGAAAGTCAATGAATTAATTATAGTTTTCAAACTATTGTTTAAATTGACTTTGACTTTCGTAGAATTATCGTCCCATCGCCATGATACCAGGGTTCATCGGGTTGTTGGGCGACTCGGTGTCCCACACGAAAAGAGAGAGAGAGAGATCATCTGCAGCATGCCAAATCTATAGGTTAGTTTTTAAGTGCAAATATTTAGGGGTGAGTTCTACTCATGAACCTGGACAACTTTTCTTACTAGCATTGTTGAGCATTAAACAATTGCTCAGTTTTACGCGTAGACTTACCCTTAACATATTTGTAGGTACTTAATACGTACTAATATTATAAGTCTGAGAGGTGGTGGGTGTGTATGTATGTTTGTTACCTCTTCACGCCCAAACGGCTTGACCGATTTGAATGAAATTTAGAACATAGATAGAGTATAACCTGGAATAACACATAAGCCACTTTTAACCGCGGGTAAACAACTAGAACCACGGGAAAACGTGAAACCGCTGAGCGGAAATCTAGTAAAATATATTAAGGGCGGGCCGTAAGAAAAATGGGTATTTTTGGATGCATGCAATTTGGTGTGTGAATACGAAAAATACCTTTTTTTATGTATTATGATTTTTCTTTATATTATCTTAATTTTTGTCGCAATAAAAGAAGATTTAAGAAAGTTAGCTCGATACATTTATTTTTCAAAGTTTGGTCTATTTTTACACTTTTTTGCGTAGTGCAAACTTATGAATATAACACATAATTATTTGCGAATACGATACCCCGTACATGACTAGATTTTTGTCGTACAGTTTTTTGATTACTTGTTTATTTAGCGAGAAATTTCCAAAACAGTGAAAAGTCGTCTAAATATGGCGATTCCGCTCTGTTCTCACACAGGATTTGCCATTAGTGGGAAAGGGACGTTTAAAAGTTCGCGGCAGGCCCTTTATATGAGATGTGGACCTTAGGTAACGAAAGTTATGATCCACAAGCTCCAAGTCATGCAGAGGAACTTGGAACGCAGAATTCTGGAAATATCTCGGCGCGACAGAATCCGGAACGAAGTCATCAGGCAGCGTACTCGTGTAGTAGATATCGGATACCGAGTCGCCAAGCTGAAATGGGCTTGGGCTGGACACATGTGTCGCCGAAGAGACGGGAGATGGAGTAGTGGTATGGGATCTACCTCCTAGCGGTCCACCCCGGGCAACGGCAACACAGGCTTGCCTGTGGATAAGTTCGGCTGAACGATCCCACTAAGCGGTGGAAGGCTCCGTAAGGGGCCGCCTACTGGCTCGCGACCACCATCCCACCGAAGTCTGGCGCCAAGTAGCTTGCTGCGTTCTGTCAGTGTGTGGGAATGCCAGTGCCTTATCAGGCTTCTTCTGGGTGAGCTCGCTCCATCTTAGACTCTGTCTCTGTCCTATAACCCAGACTAGAGCAAGATCAAGAGCAAACCCATCAGTAATAAAAAAAAAAAAAGATGCATTCTGGACTAGAGATCCCGATCAGGGAAACGCAGCGTAGGCAGACCACCCGCCAGATGGACTGACATCAAATATCGCATTGGAACATTGTGGATCTAAAAGGTGGAACTCTGCCGAAGAACTTTATGAGAGGGCAGCACGGTTTTGCCCAACAATGGGCGAAACCGTGCTGATGAAGAAGAAGAATTAAATATAAGGTTGATAAATGTAAACTTATACAAAAAAAGTGAAATATTTTTTGCTGTTTCCCGTGTTATTGAAACCTTGCAAAATTTTCAAGCGCGGGCAGGATTTGAACCTGCAACTTTCGCATTACTAGTGGTGACGTTTCTTTTCTTCCATCTGGGCTGCCGCAGCTCATTCCTTGCCCGCTAATTTTGCAAGTGTATTTAAGAGAATCGACTACCGAGCTCTCGTCCATACAAAAAGAGAAAACGTTTTCCTACCCCTAAATGTAATCCGATCTCAATGATTTTTTAGAATGTTGTTGACACAGTAAAAAACTAGGTTTATAGTTTTTCCTTTTTTCGAATTTTGCAATTGATTGAAAATTATAGGCGTCTAAAAGTCACTTTTTTAATGACAAAATCTTCCTTGAAGTAAAACGTTTGTATTTTAAAAACAAAGTAGTTTTCAGAAAAAATAAAAAGCTATAAACCTAGAATATAATATGCTGAAACGATGGACACCAAAATCAAAACTATTGGTTGTGATTTAGTATGTGGGAAACGTTTTCTCCCGAGACGCAAATTTCACCTTAAAAATACCTACAGTCAGTCGCGAGCGGCAACGCTCTCTATCGCACTATCGGGGGTCGGGGGGTGAAGTAATGTTTCACGTATTATAGAGATGTTAACGAAAAAGTCGATAGTAGAGATGAGAAAGGAATCGATATCCCTTAATACCAATTTCTGTTTCTAGATGTAAGGAGAAGATAAATTTCGCTCCTACTTACATACATATTACAATAGGTTATCGGACTGCTCCAGAAAGATGGTATAGTACTTTACGATGCAAGTTTGGTAAATTGAAAATTACGATCAAGGCAAAGTAATCAACAACTACCAATTTTAGTGTACTAATTATTAACTTATTTTTCAATCGAGCTTGTAAATGTTAGTAATAGTAAACGAGTGTTTAACGTGATGACCCCTTTCTGCTGGCAGAATGCGTGGTTCTAAAGTTACATAATTCTTAAAACGGAAAAGTTGAATATTTAATAAATATTTTTAAAAAACTGATTCCCGACAACGGGAAAATTCGAAACAATGAAAACGTTTTATGAGTTTTGATTATTTATTTATTTATTATTATTATGTCTTAAACTTCTTAACAGATTTCGATGAAACTTGAATTGTTCCCTAATTGTTGTTATAGTATATAGATTACAAAATGTTCAAAATATGTGTATACCTACCTACTTAGTGAGGTGTAGGTAGGTAAACAAAATACAAACCAAACATTATTCTTTCTCTTGAAGTGAAATTTCTTCTTGCGGACAAATAAACGTATTTGTTTCTTTTTGCCCCTTCTAAAAGTATTTTCCTAATTTTCCTCCATTTTTTATATCAAGGATGGGTTTGCTCTTGACTCTAGTCTAGGTCATAACATAAGACAGAGACAGAGTCTAAGATGGAGCGAGCTCACCCAGAAGAAGCCTGTTCACTCTTACTTTGAAGAGATTAGGGTTGTATGCGTTGGAAACACAGACGCAGGTAGTGAGTTCCACGCTTTAGCAGTGCGCATTATAAATGATGACTGGAAACGCTTAGTCCGAATTGGTGGAATGGCAACCAGGAATGGATGGTATCCGGCGGTGCGTCTGGATGTCCGAGGGTAGAAGGGAGCTGGTGGAACTAGGTCGTGAAGCTCTTGAGCACACTCTCCAAAGTACAATCTGTAAAAAACCGACAAACAGACTTGTGCTTTGTAAAGAGTTAAAAGCTGTCCAGGCGTAAAGTATTGCTTCACTCTATTCAGGATGCCCAGCTTCTTAGCCGCCGTTTGAGCTTTGTACTCGATGGTCGCGCCGAAGTTTAGATTTGATGTCAACTCCATGCTTAGAAGCTCAAGCCGGTCAGTGACAGGGACAGATGTACTCCGAAAAATAAGTGTCCAGTCGAAAGGATTCTTTTTTGCAGTGAAAAGACACGCCTGTGTTTTGGTGGCGTTGAATGAGACCAGATTGTCGTCGCCCCATTGGGAGACAAGGCTTAAGGTCAGATCTGTTCGCTCTACCATGGCCTTTCTTAACGAACGTATTTCATCCCCACTGGTTTTTTTACCTTGCAAGTATCTCTCTGAAACGGTACTATCATCTGCGTATCCAACAATACCATGCCGAAGGAGGTCATTGATGTGCAGCAGGAAAAGAGTTGCAGAGAGAACAGACCCCTGAGGAACTCCGGCCTCAATGGCCGTAAGGTCAGAGGAGCAGCCGTCAACGACTACTTTGATGGGCCGTTCACTAAGGAAGTCCGAAATCCAAGTACAAAAATCAGCTGGGATGCCATAAGCAGGAAGCTTGCTGAGCAGACTTGCATGCCATACTCTGTTAAAGGCCTTCGAGATATCGAGTGAAACGGCAAGTGCTTCGCCGTGTTACTCGATAGCTTCGCCCCAGCAGTGTGTGACATACACAAGAAGATCACCAGTAGACCGCCCCCGGCGAAAGCTATATTGACGGTCACTGAGATCATTGTCTTCAAGGTATGTCAGCAACTTACTGTTGAGTACCCTCTCCATTATCTTGCATAGGATGGGAGGTGATGGAAATTGGGCGGTATTGGGCAGGGTCAGCACGGTCGCCCTTTTTGGGAATTGGTTGCACATTAGCAAGCTTCCAGGCCCCTGGCACCGTTCTTTCTTTAAGAGAGAGGCGGAACAAGCGTGTCAGCACAGGAGACAGTTCAGGCGCACATAGTCATAGCCATTATCGTGTGACTATTAATAAATCGGAACCTGCAATAATTATAAAATAATGTTATACCTACCTACATTAGGTACATACCTATTCAGGGTCCAAATCTGTTATAGAAAATTACCGTGCAGTGGCCGTCTTATCTGTTTTTGCTAAGGTCATGGAATCTACTCTATACCAGGCTTTTTTGGGTCAAATGAAAGGTTGGTTCTGTGATCAACAGCACGGTTTTTTACCGGGACGCTCTACGTGTTCAAATTTGGTAAATTTTACTTCACTAATCTCTGAAAAGCTAGATTGTAGAGAGCAGGTCGATGTAGTTTGTTTTGACTACCAAAAGGCATTTGATCAGGTTGATTGTGATGTCCTGTAAATTGGCCGTGATTGGTTTTTCTACGGACCTTGTGTACTTTTTTGCCGACTATTTAAGTGATAGACAACAGTTTGTAATGCATGATCGGTGCCAATCCGCATCCTATTTGGTTAATTCTGGGGTTGGTCAAGGTACATGTCTTGGTCCTTTATTATTTCTCATATTAATTAATGATTTGCCTTCCATTGTTAAACACAGCACGTGTCTTATGTTTGCCGATGACGTGAAGTTGGCTAGACCCATAGGGAATATAGTCGATTGCTCTCTTCTTCAGGAGGATGTCAATAGTATATGCGCTTGGGGGCAAAAGAACAGCCTCACACTGAATATTAAAAAATGTACTACTATGACATACACCCGTAAAAATAATCCGTTGGTAGCTAACTACACTATTGATGCTTCGACGATAGAGCGCGCCAGTGGCGTGAGGGATCTTGGGACATGGTTTGATACACAGTTAACTTTCCATGACCACATATCTAAAATGTGCGGATCATCTCGCAAATGTCTTGGTTTTGTATTACGGCAGTCAAATTGTTTCCAATCTACTGACATTCCTCGCCTACTTTACAACGCCTTCGTGCGAAGTAAACTTGAATCCAACTCTATGATTTGGAATCCTTTTCACTCCTGCCTCATCTTAGATGTCGAAAAGGTACAGAAATTGTTCGTCGGTTTTCTTTACAGAAAAATATACGGTTTCTATCCCTACCTCTACCCTACGTCTTTCATACTGGGTATGGTGGAGTATCAATCCCTGGAAATCAGGCGAAACCTATCACTACTGAAATATATATTTGAGCTAGTACGTGGTAAGATCCACAACCCATTCTTACTAGATAGAGTAGGATTAAGCGTACCAAGATCGTTTGCAGTCCGACCGTGCAGGCGGGAAGTGTTTGCTGTACCTTCCATGCGGTGTATATCATCAAGATCTGCCCCTCTACCGAGAGCGCTTAAACTGATTAATGACATCTCGTTGACAGAGCCGGAGCTCGATATTTTTATGTGCTCTCAAAATAAATTTTTAGCGTCTAGCAGCCGATATCTAGAATCGTTGTCAAAAGCGAGCAGCATTGTAGGAGTACACAATGGATAGTTTTAATCGTAAGCTTCTCCTGGAACTAAATTTAACCAAATGTAACTGCTCTGATAAGCAGCTAACTATAATATTGCATGTTTATTATTTTATTGACATTAATTTATTCGACTTTTTTATATATTAACATTAATTTATCTTTTGTATGTAAACTCAATTTGTTAATTTAATGAAGTTACTTCTTTGATAATGATACTTTTTCCTGGCTAACTCTGTACTGTACTTAATTACTTATTGACTCAACATTGTGTGCGCCTGGTTTTTAACTGTAAGCCATATGTGTCGTATTTAATAAATAAATAAATAAATAAATTCAGTTTTAGATATGAGACCACGAATCCGAAAAAATATTTGGTACTTGAAAACATTATAGTTAGTTGTAATGTGATAGATAATTATAGCAGCAAATGCAGTAGTTTTGTAGTCTAATCAAAGTCAAAAATCATAATATTTCGTAAATATCAATCTACCTACTACCTAGGTACAGTCTATTATGATTAAGCTACACAGGGGTACTCCAAACAAATCGAAATATTTTTATATCCAGTAAAAATATTAAAAATCTAAAAAAAAGACTGGTACAAAATAACTTCCTCTACAAGAATGTTTTATTGGGAATTATTATATTTCAATTCGTTTTAAGAATCCCCATGTAACTTATTAATTTTCTGTGTGTAGGTACTTACTTTTTTCAAGCTAAATCATCAAAAAATATTTAGTTTATACACATTACATAACATAGGTAGTAAAATACTTACTTGGATTTATCAAAATAATCCTCAATTTAGTTTCGGTTACGCCATAATGATCTATCTAAGAAAACAAAATAGCACCCCGCGTTGCGCAGTCGTCGTCGCTGCGCTCGCAGGGCTGGTGGCAGCGTTTGTCTGTGTGCGTGAGGTTCTGTGTATGTGTTGTGCGCACTACGCGGGGACTTCAGCGCGCGAGCGACAGAATGAGTTTTCTTAAATACCTAATTTTTTGAAATGGCGAAGGTATTCTTCCCTCTTAAATGCCAGTAACGCGTGGCAAGGCTCCATCTACCGGGTTAGTTTACAACTAATTCCCGGCGACTAATTCTATCTGTACAGATTGATGCAACGAAAGTGGCCACCCAGCCAACTACCGCGGCTGTCCCCGTGCCCCTAAGGCGAACCCCAAAGTGCTTCAGCGCACCCTTGCGAGGCAAACGTATGCCGATAGGCTAGCTGGCTCTCAAAAACCAGCTGCGGTCGTTCCAGGTGTTGCTGAAAATACAAACTTCCCGCCCCTCAGGCCTAACCCCGCATGGGCCCTCAAAATGGGTCCAGCCCCCGCCCCCGCCCAAGTCGCACCAAAACCGGTGGTGCCCCCCCAACCCGCCCCCAAAAAGCCGGCGCCTCCGCCGCCTTCTCCTCCCAAACCCGCTTCCCACAGCAAGAGTGCTGAAGGCGACTTAGCCGACGCGCTCTCTGTTGTCTCAAATTTCACCAGCCTCTTCGACATCGAAGAGATAATCTCCTACTCTAAGGAGATCAGAGCCAACGCTGGTAACCCCAGTGCGCTCATCCAAACCGCCGCCAAATACTACCATCTGGTAGTCGCGTTCAAAAACTTCAAACCCTGATTATGGATAGGTCTATTAACTTAGGGATATCCAGCAGTGGTAGGACCAAGCCTCGGTCACTTAAATTAGGTTTTTTCAATGCCGATGGTATTTGCAACAAAAAGACGGAAGTTAGCCTCTTCCTGAAAGATCACGGTTTAGACGTCCTCCTTGTACAAGAAACGTTTCTCAAACCCCATATGCGCACCCCGCGAATCGCGCAATACAACACGGTACGTAATGACCGCGTATCGGGCAGCAAGGGAGGCACCCTCATTCATTACAGGCGAGCGCTTCACTGCTCACCCATAGAGACCCCGCCCCTCTGCTATATGGAGGCTTCCGCTTGCCGCTTAAGCATGACGGGACACCAACCCATTACGATAGTGTCGGTATACCTATCTCCGAGCAATAATCGCGAGATAAAGCCACTTCTTAAAAGTGAGCTCGAGTCATTATTTAATCTCGGTGACTCAGTTATCATAGCAGGTGACTTGAATGCCAAGCACATGTCGTGGAACTGCCAACAACCCTAGAGGCAATCTTCTCTTTGAGTGGCAGGACGAACTGTCCTTTGACCTAGTAGCCCCTACAGAGGTAACTCATAACCCCCATACAGTAACTCATCGACCCGACATCCTCGACATAGCCCTTCTAAAGAACGTAAACCTTCGTTTAAGTTCTATAGAAGTACGCCACGAGCTCTGCGACTCTGACCACAGACCAGTTTTACTAAAACTTGACCCGCGAACCGACATCCCCGGCCCCTCAGGTCTGTGCGGCCCGACCAAAACTATAGTAGACTGGCCGAAACTAGGCCAAGCCTTGAACGCTCCCAGCTCTACTCACCTGGACCAAATACCGACTAGACTGACTACCGAAACCGACATCAACCTAGCCGTCTCTTCCATCACAAATCACGTTAGCAGCGTCGTGAACAGCTGTTCACGGACGGTTAAAATCACTGAAGACAGTAAATATAAACCTCCAAATGACCTTCTTGAAATGATAACAGAGAAGAACGCCGCGATCCGCGCTTACAAATCCTTCCCAATCGAATCTAACAGACTATTCATGCGCGCCCTACAGAGGGAAGTAAGGCAGCGTGCAGCTGAATGGCGTGACGCCGGATGGGATCAGCACCTTGAGGAGCTGAACCCATCCCATCTCGCATTTTACAAGCTGCAACGCTCGCTGAAATCTGACACCATCTCTGTGATGCCGGTACTTAACAGACCTGACCAGACCAAAGCCTTTGACGACGACGAAAAGGCTGAATGCCTAGCTGACAGTCTCGCAGCCCAATGCACCCCCAGCACACTCCCTTACGACTTGACCTTCGTCTCAACGGTCGACTCCGAAGTCGAACGTCTCATTTCACTACCTCCATCGGGCCCTCCACTCAGAGTCATCACTGAGATGGAAGTGCGCAACGCCCTTAAGGCACTCAAGCCCAGAAAGGCTCCAGGACCGGACGGCATCACCAACCGTGTCCTGAAGATTCTCCCCGATCACCTGATCAATCGCCTCACCCTGATTTTGAATGCCGCCATGGCTAGTTGCACCTTTCCAGCTTGCTGGAAGGAAGCAATAGTCATAGGCATTCACAAACCGGGTAAACCGGCGAATGAGCCCACTTCCTACCGCCCGATCAGCTTACTGAACCCTCTCGCCAAACTGTACGAACGCATGATCTATGCCCGACTCCGTGACCACGCAGAGACCAACAATCTCATACCTGACGAGCAATTTGGCTTTCGACAACAGCACTCTTGTACCCAACAAGTACACCGCATTGTCGAACACATCGCTCTTAAGCTAAATGTCTCGTCCAAACCGACCCCGACAGGAGCAGTTTTTCTCGACGTGGCGAAAGCCTTCGACAAGGTCTGGCACAACGGGCTGGTATACAAGCTACACCAGCTCGCTGTGCCAGATCGTCTCGTGCTCTTAGTACGTAACTTTCTGTCGGATCGAAGCTTTCGTTACAGGGTGGAAGGCACTCTGTCTTCACCCCACACCATACAGGCAGGAGTCCCTCAGGGCTCCGTCCTATCCCCATTACTTTTCACGCTATACACTAGCGACATCCCCAAATCGCCCATGTCACAGCTGGCTATGTTCGCCGACGACACTGCCATCTACGCGTCCCACCGTAACCACTTAAAATTAGTTAAGATTCTCCAGATCGCTCTAGACTCCCTCGGGAGCTGGTTCCGTAAATGGAGAATCGAAGTAAATCCGGAAAAAAGTGCAGCCGTGCACTTTCGTAGAGGTTCGTACCGATTAAACGTCCCCGCTGTAAAGCTTTTCGGCCGACCCATCCCGTGGGTCAACGAGACCAAATATCTAGGAGTCACCCTCGACTCAAGACTTAGCTTCCGTAGCCACATTATGAGAGTCCGCGACCGCGCCGCGTTCGTTTTGGGCAGATTACATCCGATGTTGAACAAAAAGAGCAAACTCTCCCTTAGAAATAAGGTGAGAATTTACACCACCTGCGTAAGGCCTATTATGACCTACGCCAGCGTAGCCTTTGCTCACACCTTCGATTCACATCTGAAAATGCTGCAGGTCATCCAAAACCGTTTCATGCGCAAAGCTACCGGGGCGCCCTGGTACATGCGTAACGCCAACCTCCACATCGACTTAGGCCTCCCTACCATAAAAGCGTATATGAAAGAAGCGTCTCGTCGCTTCTTCGATAATGCTCCCCATCATAAAAACCCCTTGATAGTTGCCGCGTCCAACTACTTCCCTCATCCAACCTCGCGTTTTAAACACCGTCCGAGACACATCCTTACGGAAGAAGATGATGAAATCACAGTAGCCACTGCTGCAGCCATTGCGAGTAGATCACACTCCACAAGCTCCTCAAGCAACCGACGCCCCCGCCGGCGGGGGCGCGGAGGTCCCTCATTTGCTCCCCACTTTGGGAACTACCGGCACGTGCCGGGTAGATTCAGTCCAATACGTTCTTCCCAGAACAACTCGTAAGCCCAATCGCGCCCCAAGGGCGCGATTGAGCTGGTTGTTTGAACAACCACAAGATTTTCCGGGTGAGCTCCTGCTCCCCACCATACAGTCAGGTGTAGATTAAAAGCCCCGGGGCTAAAAATCGTAGGGTCCACAACTAAAAAAAAAAAAAAAAAAAAAATCTTTACAGATTGAATGTAGTCTAAGCAATGAAAACCCGCGATAAATTGAATACCAAATTTTAAAACACTTCCCGTGTTAGGTATATAACTATTGGTATTAATAAATTTGGTATTAAATTTTGTTAAGCTTAAACCACCTAAGACAAATAGAGGTGTTTGTTGACGCAAATATGTATATTTAGTTTCGGACAACCAGGTGTAAGTATGTTATTTACCAAAACCAAGTAATTTGCAATTAGCCCTGGTAGTGGGACCAGACATGTACTTATACCTACTTTGTTATAACTAGAACAATTGATACTAACTATAGTTCTTCCACTGCTTGATGTTAATGTAACAAACATTAATTTCTCTTGAAAATAGGAAAATATTCAAAAAAGAGCTGGCTCGGTCGATAGGTACTTTTTATATGGGAGGTTAATTTTTTAAATAATTTGACCTACGTTCCTTGGGGAAAGTTGTTCAGGTTTAGGGGTAATTTCGATTCGTTTAATATTTGCCCCCGTTTTGAACCACACTCTTTATAGGCTGAAAATTAGTATAAATAAAATTATTTTATTCAATGTAGGATAGAATTTTTTTTAAACTTGCAAAATTTTTAAGCGTGGGCAGGATTTTAACCTGCGACTTTCGCATTACTAGTGGCGACGCCTCTTCCATCTGGGCTACCGCAGCTCGTTCCTTGCCCACCAATTTTAATGCCAGTAACGCGTTGCACGGCTTCATCTAACGGGTTAATTTGCAACTAATACCCGGCGCCTATTCTAGCTTTACAGATAGGATAGTATTATCACTTATTGACGTCATATTCCATCATTGTAAAAAAATAAATTTGTATAACACAATTTTCTTTTTTATAACAATTTTGTATTGTCCTAATAGAAAACCGGCTCAGGTGACCACTTAAGACATAATAAACAACTTTTCTCTTGATGAAAAAGGAACAACTTTTCCCATGATTCATGATATACAGCCTCCAAATCATTATTAATAAACATATATCATATATCACGCCTATAGTCCCTTGCGGGGTAGGCAGAGCATAAATGGCCGTGAAAAACGGTAATTTACGCCACGTCTGTCAAAAGTTCGAGGGTCAATCAGATAACTGTGATCACTATAGTGACAGGTTGTCAGCCCATCGCCTAAAATTGCAATACACACCCTCGAGTCCCTTAGTCGCTTCTTACGACACCCACGGGCAAGAAATGGGGTGATGCTATTCTTAGCCGGCATCACACGGGATTATTAATAAAAACGAGCAAATATACAGGGTTTTTTTATGGGAGCATTTTTATTTGACTGTAATGTTTATTGTTTGTTGTTATAGCGGCAACAGATATACGGCATCTGTGAATATTTCAACTCTCTACGGTTTATGAGATACAACATGACGGACGAACGGACAGCAAAGCTCAGTAATAGATTCTCGTTTTGACCCAATGTGTACGGACGGGGCCCTAAAAATATCCTTCCCGATAGAAAACCTAAGGAAAGGAATATTACGTGTAGGTACTGCCACACCGATACATGTCGTAAACGTTTTTTAGCGCGGAACTCTCTTTTCCCATGCCGGTATTTACATAAATATAACATTAGATAGACGTTTTTTTGTATTTCGTTGCAGATATTGACATGCCATATGTATGAACAGGCACTTTAGTTGACAAAGAGTGATGAATAGAAGTGAACGGTTTCTTTTGGTGAACCTCATACCAAATTATCAAGATTCTGGAATCATCATAACTGTATAAAAGTAAGTCATAATAATATTATTGTTGAAGCATGTAAAAAGTGACTATTCAACACAATATTCCACCACTGATTATCACGCCTTTATCCCTTGCGGTGTAAGCAGAGCGTAAGAAATTATCCATATTAGCACGTCTGACAAATATTTCTGGACAATCTGGTGGTTCAGCCTGCACAATCACAAAGTGATAAACATCAACTTTTATGAGTGTCCCACCGAGAATCGAACCCGGACCCTTTGCGTCGCAGGCAGTCGTACTACCACTGCGCCACATCGCCCGTCAAGTAAAATTTTAAAATTACGTTCATATACTAGCGTAGCGTAGTAGCGGTTAGATTTTCACAAAAACACTTCATTTTTCTAGTGTTTTTTCTTTCGTTCCGCTGAAATTCTATGCATTCACGGATTGAATATAAACTATGAAAACACCAGTAAGCGACAGTCCTTAACGCATTTGCAATAATACGGTTGATGTTTATTGTACAGTTTTAAATAAACTATTTGTGTAAGTAAATTATATAATTCGAGATTTGTATTGGGTGGAAAAAATTATTTATGAAATTTTTTCGAAAACTGAACCAGTCGATGAAACACAATTTTCGTCAAGAAATGATATATGAGGAATATTTGGACATTCATATTTTACATTCTGATTTTCCTTGAAAAGTTTTTCATGAACTGATACACTTTTTCGTAATATTTTCAGCATTCTGCATAATCATCACAATAAAACAATTTGAAACGGTACATTCTCAGTTGTGTTTATTTTGGATTTTACAATTCCTACGTTTAAAATCGTTTTATTGTGATGAGTAATAGTTGTGCAAACTCAAGAAAATATTATTCTGCATAATTTGAGACTTGTGCCAGGTATTTAAATAATTCTATACTATTCATTTGTCTATTTACCTATATAACGCTCTGCCTAACCCTCAATAAATAGAGGCGTGATATGTATATGTATGAATATATAATATGATACTTGTTTTTAAAATGCCATAATAGCAAAATGTCACACTTTACGATTTTGGCATTTCAACCACCTACCGTTTGTTTGCAGTATGACAATGATGAAATCTGTCATCTTCGCTGGTCTCCTGGCGGTCTCTCAAGCCAGACCTGACCCAAAAGCTGACAGCGTCTTTGGAGACTTTGATGACTTCGCTTCAAGTTTCCAATCTGAAGGTATTTTATAACACCAAAAACTGTAAAACCTGTTAAATATGTTTTTTTACTTGCCGTTTTTTTCACTTCATATCAGCGTGAGCTTGACTGTATCATTTTCAACACAATCAAAAATAGTTAAATAGAAATCTTTGGAACACGACTAGTATGTACAGTCAAGATCAAGCTGGGTTAGACACTTTGGACTTTGAACGGTTCTTATGCCGCGCGCATAAGACTTACATTAGCAGTTTGAGTGTCAACCCAGCCTGATTTTGACAGTTCTAGAAAAATCTAGTAAGACGCTAATTACGGCGACCAATTTTGTCAATAATTACATGCCGTGTGATTAGCCCCGTGGCAGTGCTTTGATTTTTATTTTTGTATCCCGCCCGAGCCGGTTTTCTATTAGGACTTTACAAAATTGTTATAAAAAAAATAAAATTGTGTGATACAAATTTCTTTTTTTTACAATGACGGTTCATGACGTCAAAAAGTGATATGATAATACTATCCTACATTGAATAAAGAATTTCAATTTCAATTTCAAGTACAGCGTCGGCACATTACGCCCAATGACGTGAATTTGAATCCTATACAGGGTGTAAGGGACAGCCCTCCGAATACTTAGTGTGCATTCAGACCATGGATCTGAAGATATTCCTAAGATAAAATATTTCAGGAAACGTCAAAAAAAAATGTCTTCCAATAGTTAAGGCAGTCAGCTGATCGTAATTTTGTATGGGAGGTCAAATATTTTTGTCGTTTCCTGACATATGTTCTTAGGGGAAAGTTTTTCAGTTTCATGGCCTGCATCATATCAGTATTCGGAGGGCTGTCCCTTACACCTCGTATTCCGTTTTCTTTTTTTCTTGTATAGAATTTGATTTAGCCACTATTAAATTTAGTAATTTCCTACATTGAATAAAGTTATTTCATTTTCATTTTCATTTTCATTTTCAGTGTAAATATTTTGAGGATGAGTTCTACTCGTAAAACTGAACAGCTTATCCCAATAAACATAGGTCGAAATATGAAAAAAATAAAAAAAACAACTTGGACCTCTCCATGTGGTTTAGTTTTACAAATATAACACCCTAAAAATATTTGCACTGAATTTAATAGTACCTTACTCTTATAATCAGGATCACTTTTTGTTTCTTTAGCTGAGAACAATGCCCAAGAAAGTGTCCGAGGCATGACAGGTTTCGTCGATGGACTAATCTTCGACATAAACAGAGAAGTGGCAGATGTCAAACAGCCCTTAGAAGAGGTTGTCTTCCAAGGCATCGACACCGTGTGTAAGTTTTTTATAACTGAGAAAAGAGTGTAGAAAAGGGAGATAGAGATTGTGCAGAAATATAACAATTTCATTTAAAAAACCGGCCAAGTGCGAGTCGGACTCGCGTACGAAGGGTTCCGTACCATTACATATAAAAACGCGCAAAAAAAAAAAACACACACACGTGTTTTGTATGGCCGCCCCCATATTTTTTTGTATTTGTTATCGCAGCAACAGAAATACAATATCTGTAAAAATTTCAACTGTCTAACTTTCGCGGTTCATGAGATACCTACAGCCTCCATAAAAAAAAACAAGTTTTTCTCAGTAATAGGGTTTCCGTTATTACCCTTTGGGTACGGAACCCTAAAAAGGCGTCTATTTCAATAATAGATTCTTCATAAGAAGTATAAATTAATTTGTTTTGTTTTCTTCAGGCTCCACGGTAAAAGGCATAATAGGAGTAAAGTACGACCAATATGGAAAAGAAGACTTGCCAGACCTAAATAAAATGACGCTTAATTTCATCACACTGTAAGTATCGAAAAAATTTATTTTTGTGAAAATAGAAAATACGGTCTACAACTATCATTATTAAACATCGTCTTGGGGCACAGTTCTCATCACCTCATATTTTTTTGCTGTTGTAATACCTTTGACATTTAACTGTAATTTTATTCTATTCAAACTCTTAGCGGAACACAAAACGGCTAAAATTATCCAACTGACACTCTATTGAAACTCAAATGAGACGTTTTTTAAATAGCAGCAAACGGGGAGCGCGGCTTTCTGCTACGTACGTTAGTAGAATCTGCAACAGTAAAGTAAGGCCCTCCTAATAGGCCAGACAGCTGTCATCTCCATACTAAAATATATGTCATCAAAGTAGGTCCAAGTAAAATGGACCCTCTGCTATAGAATTAGTACGAATCTGACAGCTGTCAAATATGGCTTATTGTGATGGCCATACTGTGGTCTCTTATAGTACGCGTAGTCAGTCTAGTAATTTTTCCACCAGGAGGGCCAATATTTCCTTTGATTTGTCCAGGACTAGAAATATAATTGAGTAGGTATGGTTCGAGTCGGAAAAATTGTTATTGTATAAGACTTAAATTTGTTGAATACCAAATGATACATACAAATAAAGGAAAATTGCAAAATCTTCTACCGCGGTCAGGAATTGAACCTGCGACTTTCGTAATCACCAGCTCATAACGCGTGGCACGGCTCTACATTACTATTACTATTACACTATATACTATTCTATTCAGATTGAATGTAGCCTAAGTGATGAAAACCCGCGATAAATTGAATCATACCGAATGTTTAAAAAACATCTCGTGTTTTTTTCAAAACTTGCAATTTTTGTATTTTTTTTTTACTTAGGTAATAGTTGCAAAACTAACCCGGTAGATTGAGCCGTGCGACGCGTTATAAGCGTTTTTAGATCCGCGGTAGCCGAGATGGAAGCGGCGTCGCCACTAGAGATGGCGAGAGTCGCAGGTTCAAATCCTGCCTGCGATATAAAATTTCGCAAGTTTTCTTAAACTTATGTTTGTTCTTTGTCTGCAGGGCGTATAGTATAATCTACAACATCGAACACGCGGCTCGCTCAATCCCTGAATCCAAAGACTTCAACCCAAATCAGACACTTTATATCTTCGCCCATGGGTTCATAGATGACCCAACCAGTAGCACCTTCGGCCATGTCAGGAAAGCATTGTTCAGTAAAGGTAAGGTCAATCTTGAAATCCAAATTTCAGCAAAGTACACTGCGTTGCCTCAAGGTGTTTGTTCAGTGCGTCCTGCCACTCATGACCTATGGAACCGAGACGTGGAACTTGACTGCATAACTGGCCCACCAGTTACATGTCACTCAGAGAGCTATGGATAGGTCTATGCTCGGGAGCTTGGTAATAGATAAAGTCCGGAATGAAATTATCCGCCAGAAGACCAAAGTAACGGACATAGTCTGGAAGTGTAGCAAGCTCAAGTGGAAGTGGGTTGGTCACATTTGTCGTGAAACCGATGGACGATGTATCAAGCGGGTTCTCGAGTGTAGGCCACGCCTCAGCAAGTAAATATATTGGGGCGCTGGACGCCCTTCGGCCATATGGACCGATGACTTAAAGAGGGTGGCTGGTCACGATTTGTTGGCGAAATCGAGGGATAGTGCCTTATGGCGTACCTTATGCCTGGGGTCTTTGTCCAGCAGTTGACTGCTATAGGCTGATGTATGTGTATTTGTACATTGCAAATATATAACGGGGCGTACCAAAAAAAAAACCAAGCTGACCGATCTTGACCTACTCATATATTCCATGGAAAAAGTGATTCAGTTTGATGGGTAATTTTGCACCATAAAATATTTGCCCTAGGTTGAATAAGTCACTAAAATAATGACTTTCCACTATTATGTGCAGGTAAATCCAACGTGATAGCTCTGGATGGAAGCAAGTTCATCAATTGGCTGTACCTTCGCTCCACCACCTACGTCAGGTTCATGGGCGAGAGGCTCGGAGAAGTCTTGGCTTCAATGGTTGACAGTGAGTCTCTTTACGATCTCTTCTTCTTCATTCACTGACAGTTTAGAGCAACATGTTTTTCCAAGTAGTTCAATTTGCCCTGCCACCTGCTTACTGGAGATGCTACCAATTAGGCTGTCCGCGGGGCTACACACTGGTCTAATCACATTTGAATCACTTTTTTCATGCACGCGAACGAAGTAGTACAACTAAGGTAACATATAACTGTCACTAGACAGAAGCATGCATAATGGCACTACCCAGAACAAACCTAGAACCAAGAGTCAGTAAAAAAAACACGTTTAATTGGTAAAGATCTGAACCTGGCCCTGAAGACTGCTAAATTAAAATCGTTCAGTTGTGTGTCAATGGCCTGTCAGTGGGACAGTTTTGGTCATTTCGTATTCTGCTAACAGTTTGAAGTGTAGAAAATCGCAGTAGAATTATAATGACAATCGATGGCATTACAATGACTAAAAAATAAGAGAATCGGGGCCCTGGCGTTAAGAGTTTTCTGTTTTTACTTATTTATTTGCTCAAATGCCGTGTGATGCCGGCTTAGAATAGTATCACCACATTTCTTTCCCGTAGGAGTCGTAAGAAGCATCCACGGGACTCAAGGGTGTGTATTGCAATTTTAAGAGTCGGGCTGACAACCTGTTACTATGCCGATACACAATTTTCCGGATGACCCTCAAATGTTTGTCAGACGTGGCGTAAATGTCCGTCCTATGCGGCCGTTAACGCTCTGCCTACCCCGCAAGGGATTATAGGCGTGATATGTGTGTGTGTGTGTGTGCTTTTCCAAGTAGTTCAACTAGCCCTGACACCTGCTCACTGGAGGACCTATGGGATGCTATAAACGAGGCTGTCCCCGTGGCTACACACTGGTCAAGGCACATATAAACTTTAGTCATCAGCACGAAAGAAGAAGAAGTAGTACAACAAGGGTAACATATAACTGTCACTAGACATAAGCATGCATAATGGCACTACCCAGAACATACCCAAAAACAAGACTACGTTTAATTGAAAAAGATTTATACTTGGGCCTGAAGTCTTCTAAATGAAAATCGTTCAGTTGTGTGTCAATGGCCTGTGGGACAGTTTTGGTCATTTCGTATTCTGCTAACAGTTTGAAGTATAGAAAATCGCAGTAGAATTATAATGACAATTGACATTACAATAACTAAAAAATAAGAGAATCGGGGCTCTGGTCTCTCTTTTCGTGTGGGCCACCGAGTCATTCAACGACACGATGAACCCTGGTGTCAGAGTTTCTTAACCGCCTACTACCTACTAATAGTAGGCCTCTGACATGGTTATGTAACGACAGCCGTCTAAGTAATCATAGACAGCAACCGGGACCAACGGCTTAACGTGCCCTCCGTAGCACGGAACCATTTTTTTTCGGACAATCAGTTGGTTCACCCTAAAATGGCCTAACCATACCGGAAACAAATTCACAAAGTGATATATTATATAGTGATATATTATAGAGTGTCCCACCGAGAATCGAACCTGGAACCTTTGCGTCGCAAGCAGTCGCACTACCACTGCGCTGCCCTGCAGTGGGACATAATTATCTGGATCAAAATAATAATAATGATAATTTGCTTACAGACGGAGTAGACCCAGCTGATGTTCATATCATCGGGCACAGTCTTGGCGCTCACATTGCAGGGTTTGCGGGCAAGACCTTCACAAGACTCACGGGAAAACATGTTGGCAGGTAAATGTCCTGGACAATTCACACAGCACCCCCAAATGATACGAAGCTTATGCTAGCTATTTTTGTAAAACATCGAATCTAAATACAAATATCTGAAAAATTACTTATCATATATTTTTATCTTGTGGGGATCAAACCCACGACCTACTATCTGCTACGCCACCGGGCCAGGCAAAAGTTTTATTTTTTATTTTGTGGTAGTGATTATCTTCGGAGTTGTCTTCATTTAATTCATCGACATCTTCTTACAGAGCTGAACTGCTAAAGTTTCGGTCTGTACCTAGCCTCCCCAGCCAACTCTCTGAAGTATTACATCAAAACGTTTATTTTTCTTCATTAGAACCAAACGACGTCATAATCTTCGGATCCAAAATGCCAGTGTCAAGATTCGAAAACTTCAAATAAAATAACAAAAGCTTCTCTCTGTAACCAGGATCTCAGGTCTGGATCCTGCTGGTCCGTGCTACGGCCGCATCGATGAAGATCTGCGTCTCCATAAATCTGATGCTGGTTACGTGGACGCCATGCATACTGACGGAGAAGTCCTGGGACTCCTTGAGCCTGTTGGTGAGTATAAGGTCTGTCCCTTTAAGAGTAGAGTACAATATATTACTAATCATGCCAATAAAGATGGTAAGGTATGAGTCATCAAAATGTCCAAATGTGAAGTAAAGTGTTATTTCATATTAAAACTGTGTACTCATTGATATGTTTTTGTTACTTATCTGAAATATTGAAGAACGGGGGTAAGCTTAAAACCAGCAGTGTGCTGTGCCTACGGCCATTTCAGCTCATGTAGTATATTTGAACTGAATTTTATTGTTTGTGGTGCCTAAGATGTGTTGCGAAATAAATATATTTGTGTTTGTATTTTTCATTTATTGCAGGTGCTACTAACTTACAATTTCAAATCAACGGTATAACCTTATTAACTGTTGATGGTTTTTCACTACACATATCAAGATCTAAGTTGCTAATCATTCTGAACCTGTTCCCAGGTCACGTAGACTACTACCCAAACCAGGGTGTTCAGCAGCCGGGATGTCTGATGACAACCTGCAGTCACAGCCGCGCCTGGCTGTTATTCACGGAGTCGGTGATAAACGAGAAAGCTTTTCCGGCTGTCAAATGTGACAGCTGGAAAGACTTCACTACAGGGTCCTGTGAAAACGAAATCAGGTACTTTACATAATTTTTTATTATTATTAACCATTTATTGCGCACAAGAAACAGTACAAGACACAAGAAGCAAAGTTTCATCGCATGGTTTGAATCCCTACACTAATTGTGGACTAACCATAGTATTCGTTACAATAACTTATACTAGATGTCGCTTGTACGTCACTTCGAGACGAGTACCAAGAGATTGAAAAATTGGCAAGAGTCAGTCGGGGCGCCGGTAGCTCTGTTGGCAGAGCAGTGGGACGGTACCCCACGGTCCCGGGTTCAAGTCCCGGCGGGCGCTGTCATTCTTTCAATTTCTTAATATAGCACTGTGAGTGCATAATAAAATAATAGTATATTTAAAATTAAATTTAAAAAAATTACAAAGAAGTACTGCAACGTCTTGATTCGTTTTAATTTTTGTCAGTCAAAACTTAATACGTTTTTTGTACGCTTTCAGTTACATGGGCTTTCCATCTGAGCTTGGTACGACAGGCAAGTTCTATCTTCAGACAGATGGAGAAGAACCTTTCAGCATTGGCATGAGAGGAGTCACCTACAGCAACCGCAATGGAATCATCAAAAACATGACTCAGGTACTCCTGGGGTAAATGAAGCAACCATAAGCACCTGAGTTGGTTTTTTGATTGCACAGCAACATATATTCTATATTCATGGCATGTCACAAGTTTTTATTATTACAAGTACGTTATATAAAAGTATTCATCGCTAAGCACCGAAACGTCGTCGTTTTATTTTAATTTATTTATTTATTGTATACTTAAAGATATTACAATAATTTACTTTAATATTCACTGTCACCGCTCGAGGAGTTTTTGCTGTTTGGTATCCACAATAAATAAGTTACAGGGTGTAAGGGACAGCCCTCCGAATACTCAAAGGGTGCATTCAGATCATTAAACTGAACAACTTCCCATGAAAAAATATTTCTAGAAACGCCAATTTTGTAGTAATTGCACTCAGCTGAATGTCACATGAAGTAATTTTTTTATTGTCGTTTCCTGACATATGTTCCTAGGGGAAAGTTGTTGAGTATCATACCCTATCAGTATTTTTAGGGCTGTCCCTTACACCCCGTATACTAACTTAAGCTCTATATGTAGACAAAAGACTTTTTTTTAAATTTACAAAATTTTCAAGCGCGGGCAGGATTTGAATCTGCGACTATATCGTCATTACTAGTGACGACCCCTCTTTTATCTGGGCTACCGCAGCTCGTTCCATGCCCGTCAATTTTGCAAGTGTAAATGACAGTTACGCGTGCAGAAATATTTGCAAGTTTTCAAAAATTGAATACCTAACACGGGAAGTGTTTTAAAATTTGGTATTCAAGACTTATTATTAGTCAATCGGTTTAGATTTGAAAATAAATTATGTTTGTAAATTCTTTTTCTTCGTGGAGTCGATGGCAACAGTTCAATTTTTCTTGACCAATATTTGTCAATTGAAATGCCCCTGGGGCTCGCCTCTTGCAAGTCCTGGAGGGTACAGGGGTTTAGGCAATTGAGACAGGCTAGTAGGTGGTCTATTGTTTGGACGGCATCGCAGTCACACTAATCACCAGCCGAAAGTATGTAAATTAAATTCATGTAAATAAAAATTTGACATATAAGTTATTAAGTGTTTATTTTCTTCTTCAACAATTCTCTGAACTATGTGGGGATTCTTATTACGATAGACGATTATTGAATCCTGTATTAAATACGTCATGTGTGACCGCAAAAGTTTACGACAGTTTTAAAAAGCTTGCATTATAATTGCACTATGGTATCGCCGTTCCCATAAGTCGTATTTGACAGCTGTCATTTCCATACTAAAAGAGATGTCAACAACAGAAAATGGACCCTCTGCCATAGTTTTATCACGAATCTGACAACTGTCAAATACGACTTATTGGAACGGCGGTGTAATGCATGTTACACCGTGCTGTGTTGTGCCGTGTGATGCCGGCTTAGATTGGCATCACCCCAATACTACCCGTGAGTAACGTGAAAGCGACTGAGGGATAAATTCATCTCAAGAAGTGGACAGAAGCGTTCCCTGTGAAGGTAATATCTTGCACTGCGCTCGCCAATAGGTGGAGGCCCATGTCCAGCAGTGGACTGTTGTGGCTGGTAGTGTATGCATGCTACACATTGCAATAATACCATGCACAGCCATGCAAGTCTAAAAAATATACAGCGTGTAAGGGACAGCCCTCCGAATATTGATAGGGTGTATTCAGACCATGAAACTGAACAACTTTCCGAAAAATAAAATTCAAACATCATAAAATGTTGGTCTTCCTATAGTAAATGCAGTCAGCTGATTGTAATTTGGTATGCGGTCCGATTTTTTTTGTCATTTCCTGACATAATTATGTTCCTAGGGGAAAGTTGTTCAGTTTCATGGTCTGCATGCACCTTATCAGTATTCGGAGGGCTGTCCCTTACACCCTGTATTATTATAGTTTTACCTGCACTAGATAATTATGTGTAAGAAATCAACTGGAAAAAGAAATTAGTTATGAATTTCGTTTCAGGTAATAGCACCATGGATATATTATTTCGTACAATATATTGGATAATGCGTAAATTATCTAATTGTTCAAAAGCAAATCGATAGAATAAAGTGTAAAAAAGTATATACAGGGTTATTTTTTTTTTCACCCCGGAATTTTTACAGGGTGATTCTTCTCATGATTCTGAACAACTTTAATTATGGGGTAACCTGCGAAATAACGAAAAAAATCCAACTGCTCCTATGGAACAGCTGTTATTTTTTTCGCGATTTCGCAGGTGACCCCATAATAAAAGTTCGCAGGTTACCCCATAATTAAAGTTGTTCAGAATCATGAGAGGAATCACCCTGTAAAATTTCCGGGGTGAATAAAAAATAACCCTGTATAAGGAGTGGAAAATCAACTGCAAATATTTTAAGGTGTGAACTAGCCCATAAAACTGAACAACTTTCCTCAAGAAACATAGATCGAAATACAAATAAAATATTTGGTCTGTGTTAGAGACCGGGTTAATTTGTATGGGAGGGACAATTTTTTAAAAAAAAATTACCTATGTTCCTTGGGGAAAGTTGTTCGGGCTCACGAACTGGTCCACCCCTTAAATTTTTGCTGTAATTTTTTTCACACCATGTAAATTGGGTGAAAATTTACTAGTGACCGATAGCAGACGGGCTGTTTATAAGAAACAACTTACCCCAAGAAACATAGGTTGAAATATGGCAAAAACATTTTGAGTTTCCATAAGGCAATTTTGTATGGCAGGCCCAAATTTTATTTGGTGATTCGACCTATATTCCTTGGAGAAAGTTGTTCCTTATCACGAGCCCGTCTTGAGTTTTCGCTATCGGTCACTTGTAAAATTACACCCTATTTTTCAAAACAAATAAAATCGTGCCATATGCCATTTATAGTACCAGGTGTATATAGTTTGCATGTAAAAAAAAATACAAAGTATGTAAAAATTTGTTATACAAAGTAGCTTATCATCATTGTTATTTCTCGGCTTCGGAAGGCACGTTAAGCTGTCTTGGTGTTGTTGTATACGATTACCAAGATGTTGTATCGGCATACCAAGCTTGGGTCAAGGCTCGCGACTGCAAATTAAGAGCACGTAGGGTTCGCGCGAAGAAAAGAACCTTCAACTCTGCCACTAAGTCCTGCAAACGGGTTTTACGTAAGGCACGTTTTGACCATGTCGGACGAATAGGGGCCAAACTAGCATCACACCCTCCGGGTAGTAAAAAGTTTTGGTCCCTGTCCAAAGCGGTTGAAACTAATTTCTGTCGTCCAACCTTACCTCCAATGCTGAAACCTGATGGATCGCTGGCTCACTCTGCAAGTGAGAAAGCAAATTTGTTTGCTTCCTTGTTTGCAAGCAACTCACGTCTGGACGCTGGCTCCAAACAACCACCTACTGTACCTCGTTGCGATTCTTCGATGTCGGAGATCGCAGTACACATTAAAGAGGTTCGAAGAGTATTGTGCAGTCTAGACGTGAACAAGGCCAGCGGACCTGATGGCATACCAGCGAGAGTATTAAGACTATGTGCGCCTGAACTGTCTCCTGTGCTGACACGCTTGTTCCGCCTCTCTCTTAAAGAAAGAACGGTGCCGGGGGCCTGGAAGCTTGCTAATGTGCAACCAGTTCCCAAAAAGGGCGACCGTGCCGACCCTGCCCATTACCGTCCAATTGCCATCACCTCCATCCTATGCAAGGTCATGGAGAGGGTACTTAACAGTAAGTTGCTGACCTACCTTGAAGACAATGACCTTCTCAGTGACCGTCAATATGGCTTTCGCCGGGGGCGGTCTACTGGTGATCTTCTTGTGTATGTCACGCACTGCTGGGGCGAAGCCATCGAGAAAAACGGCGAAGCACTTGCCGTTTCACTCGATATCTCGAAGGCCTTTGACAGGGTCTGGCATGCAAGTCTGCTCAGCAAGCTTCCTGCTTATGGCATCCCAGCTGATTTTTGTACTTGGATTTCAGACTTCCTTAGTGAACGGTCCATCAGAGTAGTCGTTGACGGCTGCTCCTCTGACCTAATGGCCATTGATGCCGGAGTTCCTCAGGGGTCTGTTCTCTCTGCAACTCTTTTCCTGCTGCACATCAATGACCTCCTTCGGCATGGTATTGTTGGATACGCAGATGATAGTACCGTTTCAGAGAGATACTTGACAGGTGCAGGGACCAGTGGGGATGAAATACGTTCGTTAAGAAAGGCCATGGTAGAGCGAACAGATCTGACCTTAAGTCTTGTCTCCCAATGGGGCGACGACAATCTGGTCTCATTCAATGCCACCAAAACACAGGCGTGTCTTTTCACTGCAAAAAGGAGTCCTTTCGACTGGACACCTACTTTTCGGGGTACATCTGTCCCAGTCACTGACAGGCTTGAGCTTCTAGGCATGGAGTTGACATCAAATCTAAACTTCGGCGCGACCATCGAGTACAAGGCTCAGACGGCGGCTAAAAAGCTGGGCGTCCTGAATAGAGTGAAGCGATACTTTACGCCTGGACAGCTTTTAACTCTTTATAAAGCACAAGTCCGATCCTGCATGGAGTATTGCAGTCACCTTTGGGATGGCTCAGCCAAATACCAACTTGCCGCTCTTGACTCGGTGGAACGCAGGGCCAAGAGGCTCATAGGCGACATAAAACTGGTGGACACCAAGCTACATAGCCTGGCACATCGCCGCAAGGTTGCCTGCTTGTCGGTATTTTATAGATTGTACTTCGGAGAGTGTGCTCAAGAGCTTCACGACCTTGTTCCACCAGCTCCCTTCTACCATCGGACATCCAGACGCACCGCCGGATACCATCCGTACCTGGTAGCCATTCCACCAATTCGGACTAAGCGCTTCCAGTCATCATTTATAATGCGCACTGCTAAAGAGTGGAACTCACTTCCTGCGTCTGTGTTTCCAAAAGCATACAACCCTAATCTCTTCAAAGTAAGAGTGAACAGGCTTCTTCTGGGTGAGCTCGCTCCATCTTAGACTCTGTCTCTGTCCTATGACCTAGACTAGAGTCAAGAGCAAACCCATCATTAATAAAAAAAAAAAAAAAAAAAAAATTACTTAGACGGCGATCGTTAGACAACCATGTCAGAGGCCTATTACTGGTAGTAGGCGGTTGAAAAACTCTGACACTAGGGTCATCGGGTCGTTGGACGGCTCGGTGCCCACACGAGAAGAAGAATGTTATTTTATTCCTGAATTTAGTGTTGCGGTAAAAATATTATTAAGGATGAGTTCTACTTGTGAAACTGAACAAATTTCCCTAACGTACATAAGGCGATTATTAAAAAAAGGACCACCTATATGAGAAACAAAAATATGTGTCACAGTGTATAGAAGGAAATTTTTATTACATACCTATTCTTATTCCTATGATATATTATATTATATTATATTCTTGGGAAAAGTTCGTCAATTTCACAAGAAGACACATTTTATCATCTATTTTGTACGGGTGGTCGAAAACATTTCATATTTCGACTTATATTGCGTATGGTTATGTTTCATACAGTATATTTTCTTCGGAAAAAGTACACGAAAACTTATTACGTATATTTTTTTAATACTTGCAAAATTTCCAAGCGTATTCAGGATTTGAACCTGCGACTTACGCCATCACTAGAGGCGACGGCTCTTCTATCTGCGCTACCTGTACCCGATATTATCAAACTACAGGCTACAATTTTACAGGTGAAATTCGATGTTCATTGCGTAGCCGTTTAGCCATTAAGATACCAGGAATATAAATTGGCTACGCAATGTACTGAGAATTTCACCTGTAGACTTGTAGCCTGTAGTTTCATAATATAGGCACCTGGGCTGCGGTAGCCCAGACGGAAGAGGCGTCGCAAAATTTCGCAAGTAAAAAAAAAATTATATCAAACACGGGAAGTGTTTTAAAGTTTGGTTTTCAATGTGTTTTATTGTTTATTGTTTGTGTTTTTTACTGTCTGTTTATCACTCCCCATATTACCTAATAAGTATTATTCTGTAAATTATCTATCTTACCTTAGATAAGCGCTGTCACAATCCGTGAAATATGTTTAGAAAAAGATATGATGCACTGACCTCTATATATACAAGTAGGTACGAATATGATGAATTATCTTAGTCCTGTCATATATTAAAATATCAATGGGTTCTTTGGCAATAACCAATTTAATTTATTGTTCTAATACTGATATAGTTTTTACGGTAAAATTGTTACTAACAACCTCTGCGGACTAAGTTGTCTGAAAATAAATATTTTTATTTTATTTACTATGGTTTATTTTCCACTCACAGTGCCATATAGTTTTTTTATTTATGTAAACAATGTTATTAGTAATGTTATGTGAAAATTACTTTCCTTTTGTTTGTTTTGATATTTTATTTACATTTGACATATTGAATGACCGGAATGAACGATATTTGAAACATTAGGCTAAAATGTTTTCTGTTTCTTCTGTTGCCATAAAAACTGAAGGGGATGGAGTAACCAATTTGGTTCAGATACTGGCCAGAATCTCAGAATAGGGCCATATCTCGTTTTTGACATTATCAGCTGATTATGATTGATATTTAGCCGCTCGCATGTGCGGTTTATAGCTTACAATATGATCCTACATTGCTGGCTCTAAAGAAACCGAGTGTGATTTTGGTAACAAAATCCGTAATGTATACGGCCAAAACCGTAACCGAAGCCAGAACCGCTATATCTCGTTCGATATATGGCCTCAGATTTGGCCCCCAGGGCTCATCCGGTCGTTGGACGACTCGGTGTCCCACACGAAAAATAAAAACTAAGTAAGTAAATAAATAAAAACTGTTGACGCAGGTACCCGACGGACAATAGAAGTAGTTCTTTTGTCTGTAACTTTAACTTCATGAATTATGCATAGCCATTTCGTTTCATATTTCAAGCTATTTTTTTACCAGGAAGTGACCTATGTTAAGAAACTACAGGCTACAAGTCTACAGGTGAAATTCTTAGTTCACTGCGTAGCTGGTTTATATTCCTGGTATCATGGTTTGCCGACTACGCAATGAACATCGAATTTCACATGTGAAAGCCATGTGTAGCCTGTAGTTTGATAATATCGGCACTAATTGGTCAAAATATCACACAAAGTGAACGATAGCGAAATCAGGGAGTCGTATTCAGGCGCTATCAATCCCCTGTGTGCAACGTGATTCGCCGTCGCCTAAAGTGCCTATTTAGCTTTATTTAAGTCACATTATTGTAGTGTATTTATAGTATTTATGTTAGATTTTAAGTCATATTTTATTGTTTTATTTTATTTTACTTGCTGCCTGAAATAAAGGAAAAAATTATTATAATTAGATCTTAGGACGGGCTGGTGATGAGTAACAATTATCCCCTAGAAACATGGTTGAATTATGAAAAAGAAGTAGGTATGGACCTCACATACAAAATGTACCAGCCGACCACGGCAGGTCCGATGATTATACATATATATTATATCACACAACGTAACAAGCATGAAAAATTAAAAAACACGAATGCTTTCTGAGACAAGCCTAGCCTATGCCACTCGGGATAATGTAAGGATTCTTCCGATACAATTCCCATTCGAACCTGTTCACAGGTTAATGAGTTGCAGCACTTTAAAGAATCGCACACATAAAAACATTACATTCCTTTTTTGGTTAGGCAGTCGTGTAAAAAGATTAGCAATGGTATGGTAAGCTATGTGTAGGAAAAATTTATTGAATAAGATTTAACCGATATGAAAAACAAACAATATTTAAAGATAAATACAAAATACACATGTTGACGAAGGATGGATAATGGTCAGAAAGGCTTTGACTAACAAAAGGCTAATTATAATATTACACGCAAATACATTTCGATTCGGTTCAAATTTGTCTATAAATACAAGGAGTAACATAAAGGGTACCTATACTTATCAATAGATCGAGAAATATCATAGAAACTGACCAATTTACCCCATTGAACAATGGTTGAATTGGACCTCCCATACTAAATTAACCAGATGATCGGCAACTTTGTATAGGGACCTCCTATCATCATCATCATTGGCCTCACGCGTCTGTGACAGACGATTTAATCAGTGTCTGAGGCAAGACTTTTATCCGCGTGACGCAGGTGAAGTGTCCTCTCCACAGACACTGCGTTGCTTGGGACGCAATTATGGAAAACGCAGGGCTGCCCTGCGCCACCCTCTTGGCCTTCCTGGCTGGATCTGCAGGAACGACTAGTCGATACGTGCGGATCCAGGTCGGCTGCAGGAGTCTGCCGCGCGGTAGATCTCTGTCACACGCGCCTGACGGAGACCCCGTTCCGGGTTTAATTGTGGAGTTGGCCTGTCCAGGACCGTTGTGCTTGGGTCGGATTTATCCCTCGGTCGCTTCTTACGACCCCCACGGGAAGAGATGGGGTGGTGCTATTATTCTACTCTGCCGGCACCACACGGCTAACAGTTGGCAAAGCGGACCTCACGGACCTCCTATACTCACTCATTAATTATAAAATTTTGTTTATTTTTATTACATAAAAATTTAATATCTAAACACCATTGCCCCTTACATATCAACCTCGTCAGAGTCTTCAATATCAGCGAGCGCTTGCTTGGCAGTGGTCTGGGCTTCGACGGCTATCTCCCTAGGCACCATCTGGTGTTTACCTTTGGTGTCTTTAGACACCCAGGACATTTTTTTTTATTATTAATCATGGGTTTGCTCTTGACTCTAGTCTAGGTCATAGGACAGAGACAGAGTTCAAGATGGAGCGAGCTCACCCAGAAAAAGCCTGTTAAGGCACTGGCACTCCCACACACTGACGGAACGCAGCAAGCCACTTGGCGCCAGACTTCGGTGGGATGGTGGTCACAAGCCAGGCGGCCCCTTACGGAGCCTTCCACCGCGCACGTGGGATCGTTCAGCCGGACTTATCCACAGGCAAGCCTGTGTTGCCGTTGCCCGGGGTGGACCGCTAGGAGGTAGATCCCATACCACCCCTTTCCAGTTCGAACTGTTTGTCCTTGAGCTCGTCATGGACGAGGTAGATGATCCTGGCAGCCTCCTTGGTAAGCTCCTTCACGGTCATGTCAGCCAGTTTCAGCTTCTCAATCTCAGTCTTAGCAGCTTGCTTTGCTTTGCCAACTGCACAACCTTGTTAATGTTTTTAAGTATCATGAGTATTTTGAACCCTTGTTTTAATAGCCTTTTGTTACTCGCTGTACATAAAGTCGTAATGATTAATTTCCTAAACTAATTTACAATTAAGACACACTACCTGAAAACACCCACAGTCCACAGCTGGACATTGGTCTCCCCCTATTGGGAGTATTTGCCAACCTTCACATTTCCGATACGGCTGGCAAAAAATCAAAAGTCATATTTTACAATTGCATTATGTGTGTCTGTAAAGTCGTTTGACAGACGCATCCATAAACGCACCGTAGCCATATTTGTATGAGAATAAGATCGGACTACGCTTTTACCTTTCGGCTGACAGACGCATCCGTTACCATTTAACAAGTTACCATCGCTAACTTGATGCTATGCAAGTAAATTCTGGAGCTGGAAGCCTGGGTTTCCTATAGCACAGGGTTCTAGTTTAGGTACCAGCCTGTCAAACCGATCAAGCTGAACGACCAAGATCGGAACTGAAGCACACCTCAGACACTGGCGCTCAAATGTATGAAACAAACGCGTTGCTACGCACACAGTCTAAGCTCGCGTAGGTGAACGCGGACCATGCTTGTGTGTGTGAGACAACATGTCAGGGTTGCCGCCATTTTGCGTTCGCGAATCGGGAATGCAATGTGCGGCAGTATGAAATGACCTTCGTCGTCGCGTCCTTGCTAGCCGGTGTCTGAGCGTCCTCCGAGCGCGGGTGGGCGGCGCTTGTAGGGGGAGGCAGGGAGTGACCATACTGTACGCTAGTACTATTAATTATACTGTGACTCAAGTGCTGCGCTCACAAACAAACATTCAGGACGTAGCTCAGAAGGCTGCCTGCTTAAAGTGGGATTGGGCTGGCCACGTTACCCGCATGCCAACTGCTGTCTGGGCTAAAATAGCAACGGAATGGGTGCCAAAAAATGTGGACGACCCCGAAAGAGATGGAGCGATGAACTCAGCGTGTATCTACTGAACTGGCAAAGCCTAGCACTGGACCGAGAGACGTGGAAAAAGAGGAGAGAGGCCTTTGCCCTGAAGAGGGACAATACGGGCTCATAAATAAATAAAATAAAAAATTAATAGGCACCAGTCTCTGCAAATGATGTCTGTACACTATGTTCTGTATTCTTTTTTTTTATTTAACTTAAAGGGCGGGGCGTATTCGTTCCGTGCTGCACGCAAGCGGTGTGCCGTATCTCATACAGTCCCATACATTACAACGTCATCAGTTCGTGCGTGACTACGGACGAGAGCTGGATACGGAGCCGGTGTGCCCCGCCCTTTATGCACAGAAATGTACACGTCATAGGCGTTATCTTCCAGTCTACCTTAGGAAATGTGAAATGGGTCAAGGCAGGTGCATTAAACCAAAAAAAAAACGAAAGGATTGAATAATATATAATTCAGTAATATGTGCATGTATACGTTTAATAACAATAACAATATGTATATATTGTTATTGTTATTCACACATAAACGTTTATCATATCATATAAATATACATATATATCTTTGATACACTAATACGTTAGTATATTATGTATACATAATATACTAACATGGCATGTACCTCTACCTACCACTTTTTACACGACTGCCCAACCAAAAAAGGAGTGTTATATTTTTAGAGTTCATATATGTATGTATGTACGTACGATTCATTGAAGGACTGACTTGGCTTAGCCGTGTGATGCCGGCTTAGAATAGCATCACGCCATTTCTATTCCGTGGGAGTCGTAAGAGGCGACTAAGGGACTCGAGGGTATGTATTGCAATTTTAGGCGATGGGCTGAAAGCCTGTCACTATGTCGATACCCAATTTTCCAATTGACCCTCAAATATTTGTCAGACGTGGCGTCAATGTCCTGTTTTTGTGGCTGTTTACGCTCTGCCTACCCCGCAAGGGCTTATAGGCATGATATGTGTATGTATGTATGTATGTATAAACTAAAACCCGTTAGGGATTCGAATAGGAATTGTATCGGAAGAATCCTTACATTATCCCGAGTATCATAGGTTATGCTTATCTTAGAAAATAGTCTTGTTTTTTTTATTTGTTATGCTTGTTAAAGCGTACTAGACGTATGACGTCAATCGTAGGTAGCGTAGCGAAAGAAAGTGCGTAAGTTTTTTTTAGCGCCTATTAGATGTTTACTCAATTTGAAGGGGTGTTTTGTCTATTGTATATTTCGTTCCATCTAATTTCTGTGTAGGTACATATATAAATTTTTGGTATATATATGCGGAAATCTGTAATTCTAGGTATCAGTACTTATCGTGACAGTGAACTTAATTGTTTAGCTCTACAAGAAGCTATTTAGTTACATAATTACAAAGTTATTTAGAAACATGAGTCTGTAAGTATCAAAACCAATAATCCTACTTAGATATTTATTACATTAAAATAAACAGCCACAAAAAATAGACATGCTTTAATCTGTTTGACAACGTCAAATCGTATGGAAAAATTATTTAAAAAGGCTGTCTAAAGGCGCGTCTAACTTTTAAGAGCTTCTCTTAGAACATCCTTTTTATGTTTGCAGAATAAACAAAATGGCGACTGCAGTGATTTTCGCCGGCCTACTGGCGGTCTCGCTGGCCAGACCTGGTCCGCAGTCTAACAGCGTGTACGGAGACTTAGAAAAATTCACATCAAAGTTCCAACGTCAAGGTAGAACTAGACACCTTCTATAAACTACGTATTTTACATCATGAGCAATTGAATACCAAGTTTGTGAACTTGCAAAATTTTATAGTGCGGGCAGTATTTGAACCTGAGACTAGCCATCAAGTAGCGACGCCTCTTCCATCTAGGCTGCGGCTCATCCATTGCCCGTTATTGGCATCAAGATACAATTCTTGCCACTACTAGAGTCTGTGTTGAAAGGCGTGGTCAAAAATTGAACCAATCATTTTCATAGGTTAGGTATGTTGACATTTCTCATACTAAGACACAGAAGCGCCTCAAATCTTACACCGATTCTTTTCCGCAGAGATTCTAGCAATGGTAAAAGTCGCAGGTGCAACTCCTGCCCGCGCTTGAAAATTTTGCAAGTTTTTAAAAAAAAAAAAGTTGTTCAGTTATTTGCCTGTTCACCCCTTGGCTGGATCGTGATCGTATTAAAAAATTTATAGTACCTACTTACTACAAAACAAATTTACCTCTACAATCACAGTAAAGGCGGACATAAATACAAGAGGCACAAAGGCGGCCTTATCCCACAAAAGAATCTCTTCCAGCCAACCTTTGAGAGACTCAGAGGATATGTAATTCGCTGGTAAACCACAGTACTTTAAAATGGCTATAAATGTTGTTTTCAGCGAAGAAAAATTTGGATGGCATAGCAGGTTTCATCGATGGAGTGGGCGATGAGATCAGAAAGGATGTGGCGGATCTCAAACAGCCTCTGGAGATGGCGGTCTTACAGGGCATCGATACCGTGTGTGAGTATCTATATCATCATCATCATCGTCATCATCATCATCATCATCAGTACCACAGAGTACATTTAAGGCAGGCAGTGGCGCCACTTCACAAAAAAATGTTTTATCTTTATACAAAATATCTATCGGTGTCCGTTGCTCAAGTTTTTAATATTATCTTAAGTAAAATTAGAACCTGTAAACTCAATGAAACATTCGCTGTAGTTAAAGTTCTGGCAACAAGTACCTACTTTAAAACGGCCACTTTTGGTATTAATTGCCATGTCTTTTATTTCAACGAATATTTCATTGAGTTTGTAGGTTCTCATTTTAAATACTAAAAACTTCAGCAACTCTGATTAATTGTTTGTATAAAGAGAAAATATATTTTTGTAAAGTAACGTTCACGACTACACTCGCCTTAAGTTAACAGCCAAAATACATGCTACCCATTCATTGTTTGGATTCCCTTAGTCCCAAGGAACATAGGTCGAAATACACAAAAAAAATTAACCTCCCATACAAATTCACTCGGTCAGACAAAACATTTTGTATGGGAGGTATTTTTAATTGCGATTGTTGTTCCTTGGGGAAAGTTTTCAGTTTTAGACAGGTTCATAGGTTTTGTACATCTTATTTTTCGCGTGTTCGTAACTTAATAAGATTTTTAATTATCAAAGAAAAATTACTTTTAAATTATAATGGCTGATCTTATTTTGTTTTTCACAGGCTCGACTGTGAAAGGGATTCTAGGAGTGAAGTACGACCAGTTAGGGAAAGGGCAGGAACCAGACATGAACAAAATGAACCTCGACTTCATCACACCGTAAGTATCCAAAATTTTAATGACTTTTATTTTATATAAACGTGTCTTTGTCAAAATTAACCTGATAAATATGTACTAGTGACCGATACCGAAAATAGAGGAACATGTTCCTTTTGCTAAGGAACGTTGGTCGAAATGAGACAAAAATATTTCTGCTTCCATAGTAACTCAAATCAGGCTGATCGGTAGTTTTATATGGAAGATCAAATTTGTATTTTTATATTTTCACCTATGTTCCTTGAGGAACGTTGTTCTTTTCACCAGCCCAATCTGAGTTTTCACTTTCGGTTACTAGTAAAATCTCACCCTATTGTGGTGTCACTTTCCTTTAACACAAATAAATTCTCTAGGCTCTTTTCATAAAAGCTAAAGAATTATGTATAAGGTGAAAACAAAACGCTGCAAATATGTTAAAGGGTGAACCAGCCTTGAAGCTGAATAATTTTCACTCGAAGAACATAGGTCGAAATATGAAAAAAGTCAGGCCTTCCTTGCAAAATGTTCCAGCCGACTGCACAGAGGACATTTTTTCATACTTCGACCTATGTTCCTTGGGTGAAAATTGTTCAGATTCAAAGGCAGTTTTTGTATCCACAATAGACAATTGTGATTGTTACCTGTTGTATCTACCTTATAAAATAAAATGTTCTTCATTTCATGGACTGGTTCACTCCATGATATATTTCTAAATCCTGTATTTTCTATCTGCAGGGCGTACTCCATAACCTTCAACATCACGTATGCGGATGAGACGATCCCTAAAGCCATGGAATACAACTCTGATCAGAAGCTGTACATCTTCATCCATGGCTTCATTGACAACCCTTCCAGTCGCACTTTCGGCAACATAAGAAAGGCGTTGTTCAGCCAAGGTGAGGGCTTAATTCATTAAGGCGAATGTAGTCGTGGACCGCCTCGACAGTGGCGCCACATCAATCTTTCATAATGTCCGTTGCTCAAGTTTTTAGTATTATACTTAAATAAAATTAGATCCTGCAAACTCAATGAAATATTAGTTGTAATTTTTAAGTAATGACATGAAGTGCCAAAATTAATTTAATTTCATTTGTGAAGTGGCGCCATCGAGGCCGTTTACGTCAACAATCGCTCTAAGAAAACATTAGTCGAATTGTTGAGAAATCTCTAAACTATCCTTAATTCAGCGCGCTCACACTAAAGGTTTAAAAAAGGACAGGAGATATCTAAGAAGATATTCTGTCATTACAAAAAAATAAACGCTCGCATTTATACGCTTTGAAATAATTTTTCCATACTATTTCACGTTGACAAAGGACTTAGAAACTGTTAAACTTTTTTTGTAATATCACCGATCAATGTCGTCATAATGTCAATCTGTCATGTCTGTCTGTCTGGCCGACCGCCGGGTAGGATCGTCTCATTGCCAACCAGCGTCATTGTCGAAAAATATAGCAGAAAATAAGAACATGTACCGAACGATACTCCATTCATTATGTTCGGGCATCTTCAAAATGTTTTCTGATTTTTAAGTATTCCGTCATTAATATAATGGCTAAATTTAATATCAAATTTTTAAAACACTTCAAGTGATAGGTAGACAATTTTTGAAAACTTTCGCCATTACTAGTGGCGACGCCTCTTCCATCTGGGCTACCGCGGCTCGTCCCTTGCAAGAGACTTTTACAGGTGTATCTTGATGCCAATAACGCGTGGCACGGCTCCATCTACCGGGTTAGTTTTGCAACTAATACCCAGCGACTGATTCATTCTTTACTTTTTGAATGTAGTCTAAGCGGTGAAAGCCTTAAAAAGAGGGCAGGATATCAATAATATCCTGCCCGGGGTAGAAAATTTTGGGAGTGTTCTAAAATCGAAGTATCCCTTACAAGGAAAGTGTATTCAACAAGAAATATGTTTTAAAGTATGTTTTCTGTTACTTAGAGTATTCCGTCTTCAATTTAATCTGTAATTTAATCTCAATTTCTATTATAACAACTTATTCTGTAATTTAAATTCAATTTATAACAAAAAAAAGGTGATATTGTATTAGAAGAAAGTAAGACAATATTTATAAACTTAACAAAGTGAGACATGTAGTAAAATAACTAAAAATTTCGATAGAGTTTTATGCCAATCTTCAAGATTTAGGTTTTATTTACACAAAAGTATATAAGTATAAAGGGACAAATAACAATTAATACTAAGCTAAAACTAAAAAAATAACTAAAACCATTTTAAATTAATTTAATCTAAGATACCGTAATGTTAAATGTAGTACTATTAAGTCTATGGGTTAAATAAATATATTTTATATAATTTTTTATTTATTTAAGATAATGGGTATATTTGTACATTTACAGGTAAAGCCAACGTCATAGCTCTGGACGGAAGTGACTTCATCAATTTCCTGTACCTCCGCTCCACCACTTACGTCAGGTTCATGGGAGAGAAGCTCGGGAAAGTGCTGGCTTCCATGATTAATCGTGAGTACATCATCCCTTCATCATGCCGTGTGATGCCGGCTTAGAATATCATCATCATCATTCATTTATTCAGAAAATAACTGTGTGCGAATTACAATTAATATACATACACATACCACGCCTTTCTCAAGGTAAGGCAGAGCGCAAAAAAACGGAAATTTACGCCACGTCTAACAAATATTGGAGAGTCATGCGGAAAATTGTGCATCGCCATAGTGACAGGTTGTCAGCCCATCGCCTAAAATTCCAATACACACCGTCGAGTGCCTTAGTCGCCTCTTAAGACTCCCAATGGAAAGAAATGGGGTGATGATATTCTAAGCCGGCATCACACGGCAATTAAAAAAATGTTTACAAAAATTTTTAAAAATTATTCACTATAAAAAAATAAAAAAAGTCAATCATCAATAGCGTCATCCCTATTCTACTTCTGATACTAGGTGTCGTAATAAGCGAGTAAGGAATAAATTCATCCAGGGAATGGGCAGCAGCGTTCCCTGTGAATGTAACAGCTTGTAATGCGCTCGCGAATCCGCGTGCCAAGCGTGATGAGTACGGAAATACCCCCAGCATGGGGAGGCCCATGTCCAGCAGTGGACTGTTGTGGCTGTTAACGTTAACAATCCTTGCGAGCATCTTTTCTTTTTAATATTTCAAAGGATGAATCAGCCCATGACACTGAACAACTTTCCCCAGAGAATGAAAAAAACCTCCCATACAAAATTTTCCAGCTGACGGTCAACTGAACTATTCACTGGTCGACTCCAAACAAAATTCATCAACCCTAATCCTACTGCTGTTAATACACACATACATAAATCATGCCTATATCCCTTACGGGGTAGGCAGAGCGTTAACGGCCGTAAAACGGATATTAACACCACATCTGACAAAAGTTTGAGGATCAATCAGATAACTGTGTATCACTGTAGTGACAGTTTGTCAGCCTGTCGCCTAAAATTGCAATACACATCTAACCCTCAAGTCCTTTAGTCGCCTCTTACGACACCCATGGGTAAGAAACGGGGTGATGTTATTCTAAGCCGGCATCACGCGGCAAATATATTTATTTATTTTTTATTTTATTAGATGGAGTAGACCCAGCCAAGATCCACGTAATCGGTCACAGTCTCGGCGCTCATATCGCCAGCTTCACCGGCAAGACCTTCACAAAACTCACTGGAAAGAAAGTTGGCAGGTAGTTCTTGCTCCTACCATGCTAGAGTCTATGCGGAAAGGCCTACTACTAGTAGTAGGCGGTTGAAAATCTCTGACACCAGGGTTCATCGGGTCGTTGGATGACTCGGTGACCCACACGAAAATAAAAGAAGCAATGCGGAAAGAGGATAGCCGTGGGTAAAAAGTGAACCAGGGGCGCGTTCAACCAAGGATAATATCTATATATATATATCTTTCGTCGCTCTTTTATACTTTGACAGTTCGTAAAACCGCGTTTTGGAGCGCATGGTATAAAATTTGTCCTGACTGGCGTGCTAAAACGCGGTTTTATGACCTGTCATCGGAGAAAATACTGACTGAGAAACAGCATGAACGCGCCCCTGAATAGACGTGGCGTGGGTAAAAAGCATGTAAAATATGAACTAATATTTTTTTCATAGGTTGCTATGACATTTCTCATACTGAGGCACAGAGGCGCAGTCAATTTCCACGCCTATTTTCTTTCCGCACAGACTCTTTTATACCAGCAATATTCTAGGTTACATTTTTAAATGAAATAGACCTTTTGAAACCAGCTGCATACTTTAATTATTGACTTCAAATCAATATCTATCTATGTCTCTATGCACATTCGAAAAGATACCTACAATCACTTTTTCTGTCGTGTAGAACACAGAGTCGACGAACAACCCGATAAACCTTGGTGTTAGGGTTTTTCAACCGCCTACTACTACTAAATAGGCATGTGCCCTACTAGTCAAACGAACTACTTTTTAAAACAATATTTTGTATGAAAAACCGATCTTTTACTAGTAGGCCTATGACACGATTGTGTAACGACCTAAGTAACCGGGACTAACGGCTTGACGTGCCCTCCGAAGCCCGGAACCATCTTTACAGGCAATCAGGTGGTTCGGCCTGCAATGTCCTAACCGAAACAAATTCACAAAGTAATAATATCAACTTTGTGAGTGTCCCACCCGGAATCGATCCTGGAACCTTTGCGCCGTAAATAAACCTAAATTCACAAAGTGATAACAACTTTGTGAGTGTCCCACCGGGAATCAAACCAGGCACCTTTACGCCGTAAATAAACCTATAACTTTATTTACTTATATTATAGTTTTGTATTCTGTATTTATTGCGTTTATTCAAATTACCTTTTCTTTTGTGATTACTCCCGCACTGCTCTGTTTTCAATACTTTCTCCTCCACCCAAAGGTTTGTTTGTAAGAAATCACTTGTAGCGATAAGGCCGCCTTTGCGCATGTTAGCTTTGAATTTTCCTGATATTTTTATTTGTTATTTTGTGCAATAAAATGTTTTACTTACTTACTTACTTTGTGAGTGTCCCACCGGGATTCGAACCAGGAACCTTTGCGCCGGAAATTAACCTATAACCTGTCGTTCCAGAATCACCGGCCTGGACCCCGCTGGCCCTTGTTTCGGCATGGTGAACAAGGAGCTTCGTCTCAAGAGGACTGATGCTGATTTCGTCGATGTCATGCACACAGACGGCGGGGTGCTGGGACTTATTGAGCCTGTTGGTGAGTATATTCAAGAAACACAGGCATTTGTTTTTCAAGTTGGATCTTGTAATGGTGTTCTGGCTTCTCCCTTGTAGCCAGAATGCTGTACAGGGTTGTATTGATAGATCTTCGCAGAACACGAAAGCACCTTCTGCGGGTACCATCAGTATAGTTTATTTCTTTATTCTTTTTTGTTTTGTGATTTATATTATGTGTTGCACAATGGAGTGGCATTGTCATATTTTGACAAAACTCCTTAAATAAAGATTTAAAAAAAAAGAAACATAGGCATTATTACAAAAAGGTTAGACATAGTTTAAGCTGTATTTTTTTTATAAGGATGGGTTTGCTTTTGACTCTAGTCTAGGTCATAGTAGATGACTTAATTAAGGCGGCTGGTAGCGATTGAATGGCGAAAACGAGAGATCGTGCCTTATGGCGTACCCTGGGGGAGGCCTACGTCCAGCAGTGGACTGCAATAGACTGATGTATGTATATAATTTCGCCAAGGTTAGCTGAGTCGTAGTAGCCCAGTCGGTAGGAACGTCGCTACTAGTGAAAGCGAAAGTCGCAGTGTCAAATCCTGTTTGCGGCGCAATTTTGCAAGTTCTCCGGAAAAATAGGTGATCTTCACAATTTTAAAATAATAACCAATGATTTTAACAATCTTCCTTTTTCTCAGGCCACGCGGACTACTACCCGAACGAGGGTATAGAACAACCAGGTTGCCTGTGGATATCCTGCAGCCACAGTCGAGCCTGGCTGTACTTCGCAGAGTCAGTGGTCCACAGCGAGGCGTTCCCGGCTGTCAAGTGTGACAGCTGGGAGGATTTCAGAGAAGGATCTTGTGATCGCGACAACATCAGGTTAGTAAAACGAGAACTTTTGTGACTATTTACATGTATCACTGCCGTACCGTGTAATGTCGGCTTAGAATAGCATCACCCCTTTTAATTCCCATGGGAGTCGTAAGAGGCGACTAAGGGACTCAAGTGTGTGTATTGCAATTTTAGGCAATGGGCTGGCAACCTGTAACTATGGCGATACGCAATTTTCTGAATGACCCTTAAATATTTGTCAGACGTGGCGTAAATGTCCGTTTGTCGGGGACCTTACTCCGACCACAATATGATCAGATCACCTAAGTAATGAAATGATACATTTTACGCAATATTGATCTAAACCGCAAAAAGACCAAAGTAACGGACATAGTCTGGAAGTGTAGCAAACCGAAGTGGCAGTGGGCTGTGCACATCTGTCGTAGAACCGACGGTGGAGTGAGCGGATTCTCGAGTGGAGGCCACGCCCCGGCAAGCGTAGCGTTGGACGACATCCGGCGATGGACCGATGCCTTAAAAAGGCGGCTGGTAGCGACAGGATGGCAAAATAAAATCTACAGACTGTGTCCTATCGCGTACCCTGAGGGAGGCCTTAGTCCACTGCAATAGCAATAGTTTGATCTAAATTTCTGATTATGGTTTATGTTTCCAGTTACATGGGCTTCTCGTCCAAGCCTGGCGCGAGCGGCAACTACTACCTTCAGACAGCTGACGAGCTACCATTCTCACGCGGCATGAACGGTACCAACTATAAGAACAATAATGGAATCGTCGGAAACATAGCTGACGCATTACTAGGATAAATAGGAGCTAGAATGCACGTGGGCATTACCTAAAGCATCACCTCATTTCTTTCCCGCGGGTGTCGTAAGAGGCGACTAGGGGCTCACCGCTTGCGTTGCGTATCCGTTCCGTGCTGCACGGTGTGCGGTGTGCCGTATCTCATACAGTCCCATACATTACAACGTCATAAGTTCGTGCGTGACTACGGACGAGAGCTTGATACGGAACGGATACGGAGCCGGTGTGCCCCGCCCTTTAATGTGTCGCAATGGGAATGTCATGTAGAGGGCGCTGAGCTTAATTGAAATAACGTTTCTTTAGACAAACTGTACCACTTTATAAATTATTCTTTATTTTGTGTTTATTGAATTGTTCTAAATTTATTATTGGTTATTTTTTTAATTTCACTAATGATAGTCAATATTATAGGCAAGGCGATAAGTTTATTTTGTAGTAAATCAAACTAAAATAATTAATTAGTAACGAACACAACGTGAAACGGAACCTGTAACAAAACTATGGCTGACGCCAGCCATATTAAAACGTCAAAATTTCAGTTTAGTACAGTGCCCTCTGGTTTGACATTCAGAACTATCAACAGAAATGTCAACAGAAAAAGTCCCATTTAAGGCGATAGGCTGACAATCTGTCACTATAGTGATACGCGATTTTCCTTATAAAATTGCCTATCAGCTGATTTGAGTTACTATTGAAAATTAAAAATATTTTTGTCCTATTTCAACCCTCAAATATTTTGTCAGACGTGGCGTAAAATGTCCCTTTTTTGCGGCCGTTTACGCTCTGCCTACCCTACAAGGGATTATAGGCGTGATATGTGTGTGTGTGTATTTCAACCAAGGAACAAAGGTTGACAGCTGTCAGGTTCGTGCTAATGCTATTGCATAGGGTCCATTTTTTCTCGCTGACATCTCTGTTAGTATGGAGATGACAGGTGTCAAATATGGCTTATTGGGAAGATTTTACGCTATATACTACGTATGCGTAGACGTGAAGGGAACGGGATCTTTCCTGACGTGGTCTCGGCATAGCATTCAACATTTTTTTAAATGTACATACACACATACATACACATATCACGCCTATAATCCCTTGTGGGGAAGGCTGAGTGTAAACGGCCGCAAAAACGGACATTTACACCACGTCTGACATATATTTGAGGGTCATTTAGAAAATTGTGTATCGCCATAGGGACAGGTTGTCAGCCCCTCGCAAAAAATATGCAATACACACCCTCAAGTCCCATAGTTGCCCCTTACGACTCCCACGGAAAAGAAATGGGGTGATGCTATTCTAAGCCGGCATCACACGGCAATTTTTAAAATGTACTCCTATCAAATAAACATTTACGGGTATTTTAATTGTGATTTAGTGTTCGTAGTCATATTTTAAGATATACGAGTAAGTAATTTATTTAGCGTTTATATTATGTGAAGTGTAATTTGTTTTGATATTTTTAATTTAAGTCATAATTAATTATTTTTAAGGCATAGATTACACTTGCCAACCGTAGCGGCTTACAACGCGCTACAACACAGCTGCGTAAAGTTCAGTCGCGGAATTTGATTTAGTATAGTATGACAACTCACGCATAAAATCTATGTCTTAATGAAACAATCCGAAATTCTGGAACTGAAAATGCTATAAATCATTCACGCGAAAACAGTCACAAATTGACGAAATATGTGTTAAAAGTGTATTGAGCAGGGTATTATGAAATTATGTAGGTTAAGTTAAACTGTTATGTTAAATAAATATGATTTTTATAGGACAATGAATTGTGATTGTTATTTCATCACCAATTATCTTCATATTACCACACATACGCACTCACATACCACGCCTTTAATCTCTTGCGGGGTAGGCAGAGTGAAAACAACCGCAAAAAACGGCCATTTACGCCACATTAAACGGCTTCAGTTGCTGTTTATAATTTGAATGTTACTTAACCACGGCTGAGAACTACTGATACTTTTAAAGAGGAGTGATGATGAGGCCAGTAGGCCGAGTGACGACTGTAAAGAAAAGGGTAGCTACCCGCCTGGTCAGGAGTTGTGACCAGGGGAACGACTGTTCCAACCGGACATGTTTGGCAGTTGTTTATACTGGGTGTAAGGGTGCATGCAGACCACGAAACTGAATATCTCTCCTCTAGAAACATATGTCAAGAAACGACAAAAAAAACATACAAAATCACAATCACAATCAGCTGACTGCATTTCCTACGGGAAGTCAACGACGTTTCCTGAAATATTTTTCTATGGGAAGTTTTCGCTAAGCGGAAAAATTTCGATACCGCGTTTCAGAACTTGTATGTGGAGCGCATGCGTGCCGCCACTACCTACTATACTAGGTGGTCTTAAACTCCAAATGCCAAATGACGTAAAGAGTGCGGCTGATAGCGACTGGATGGCGAAAACGGGAGATCGAGCTTTATGGAGTACACTCGAGGAGGCCTACGTCCACCAGTGGACTGCTAAAGGCTGATGTGACGTGACGTGACGTGACGCGCGACCATCGAGTACAAGGCTCAAACGGCGGCTAAGAAGCTGGGCATCCTGAGTAGAGTGAAGCGATACGCCTGGACAGCTTTTAACTCTTTACAAAGCACAAGTCCGATCCTGCATGGAGTATTGCAGTCACCTTTGGGATGGCTCAGCCAAATACCAACTTGCCGCTCTTGACTCGGTGGAACGCAGGGCCAAGAGGCTCATAGGCGACATAAAACTGGTGGACACCAAGCTACATAGCCTGGCACATCGCCGCAAGGTTGCCTGCTTGTCGGTTTTTTACAGATTTGTACTTCGGAGAGTGTGCTCAAGAGCTTCACGACCTTGTTCCACCAGCTCCCTTCTACCATCGGACATCCAGACGCACCGCTGGATACCATCCGTACCTGGTTGCCATTCCACCAATTCGGACTAAGCGCTTCCAGTCATCATTTATAATGCGCACTGCTAAAGAGTGGAACCCACTACATCTATTCAAAGTAAGAGTAAACAGGCTTCTTCTGGGTGAGCTCGCTCCATCTTAGACTCTGTCTCTGTCCTATGACCTAGACTAGAGTCAAGAGCAAACCCATTCATTGACTCGGTTTCCCAAATGTTATGACATTGAACTACATATCGCGGGTCAACAGCTTGTTTTTCACATTAGTTTAAATAATAATACAATAGCATAACGGACTATGTAGATTACCGTGAAGGGAAAATGCCATCATGAAAATTCCACTGGCAACATTGATAATATATCGTAGAAGTTGTTTTTGTCACGCTGCATAGTATATCGAATTTCGTAAAGGTGCCATTTACCAATCTATTTCTATCTAGGTCAATTAAAAACTTTGTACACTAGTTCCACTAATATACACACACACACACACACACACACATCACGCCTATAATCCCTTGCGGGGTAGGCAGAGCGTAAAAGGCCGCAAAAAACGGACATTTACGCCACGTCTGACAAATATTTGAGGGTCATTCGGAAAATTGTGTATCGCCATAGTGACAGGTTGTCAGCCCATCGCCTAGAATAGCAAAACACACCCTCGAGTCCCTTAGTCGCCTATTACGACTCCCACGGTGAAGAAATGGGGTGATGCTATTCTAATCCGGCATTACGCGGCAAATATATCTCGAATTTCCACTAATATATTTCGAATTAAATAAAAAATAATTAAATTATTAATTGTTCTATCAAGAAATCACAACACAAAGTGTAACATATTTCTGTCTAATTTAAATAAATAAATATCCAGGACAATTCACACAGCGCCATCTAACCTCAAACTAAGCAAGCTTGTACTATGGGAACTAGATAGCTGATTAACACTTAGCTATACATATCTACTTTTTTTTGCAAATAAATACATATGATACGTAGAATACACCCAGACTAAACACTTATATCTGAAAATGACCTAACAAATTAAATGTGTCTTGTGGGGATTGAACTCACGACCCTCGGTCTAGCAGGCAGGGGTACTATCCGCTACGCCATCGGGTCTTAGTCAGTTTATTGAATGACCATAGATAAGCATTTATTTAATGAGTGAACAGAAAAGTCTAGAAAAATAATGGATGTCTCATTTAGTGTCTGTTGGTGATAACAAACAACTTTCCCCAAGGAACATAGGCTGAAATACGAAGAAAAAATTACGTTCTATGCAGTATCACAAAATTTGCAAACCTACCACGGTGAGCCGCGGTATGTGGAAGAGGCGTCGCCACTAGTGATGGCGAAAGTCACAGGTTCAATTCCAGCCTGCGCTGAATTTTAAAAAGTTTTCTTAAATTATCAAAGGATCAAAAATTTACCACTTTGGGCTTTAAAGAAACGTGTAACCTCAATTTTTCATTCAAGTAGGGAATATTCATACACACATACATACATATATCACGCCTATAATCCCTTGCGGGGTAGGCAGAGCGAAAGTGGCCGCAAAAACGGACATTTACGCCACGTCTGACAAATATTTGAGGGACATTCTGAAAATTGTGTATTGCCATAGTGACAGGTAGTCAACCCATCGCCTAAAATTGCAATACACGCCCTCGAGTCCCTTAGTCGCCTCTTAAGACTCCCACGGGTAAGAAATGGGGTGATGCTATTCTAAGCCGGCATCACACGGCACAATATACAATCTTTCAGAGCAATTTTTGATTCCATGTACTCGGGAAGGGTTTTAAAATTTGCTTTTCAATACGAACTACATAATTGCCGATCAGCTGATTTGAGTTACTCAAAATATTTTTGATATAATTCATCGTATGTTCCTTGGGGAAAGTTTTTTTTTATCACCAGCCCTTCTATTTATTTACAGTTTATTGCACACAAAAACATTATAGAAAAGACACAAACATTAGAAAAAAAGTGAGACACTATAAATAATAAAGAAATGCAGATTAGACGTGTATAACAGCAGTTATTCTAACATTCTAACAAGTAAAGTAAACGTTAATAAAATGTAATAATTTATATTAACTACACTAACCCAACCTGACAAGTTGACAACCTTAGTTTTCGCTATCGGTCACTAGAAAAATTTCACCCTATACGGGGTGTAAGGGACAGCCCTCCGAATACTGATAAGGTGCATTCAGACCATGAAACTGTAGTCGTTCGACTGTGATTGGTTTGGCACGGTTTCTGTGACGTTGACGGGGTGGCTTCAGGTAAGATAATGACCTTTCATCCACATCAAAAAATACCAATTTATCCGAATCTAGTATACGAGGGTACAAACATACAAAAAGTTGAGGAATTTACTCTTTTAGGATTAGAAATAGATTCGCACGTTACATGGAAACCTCATATTAAAAAAACTCGTTCTAAATTGTCTAAATTTTCCTACGCGCTCCGAGAAATAAAGAAATCTACTGACCTTGAAACGGCGTTATCTACTTACTATGCCTACGCCTATTCATGGTTATGCTATGGTGTTATACTGTGGGGATATAGTACTGACGTGTCAGATCTGTTTGCCCGACAAAAAACATTAATAAGAATACTGGCAAACATCAAAAACACGGACTCCTGCAAACCATATTTCGCAAAATACAAAATATTAACGCTACCTTGCATTTACATAATGGAGATCTGTAAGTTCGTAAGGAAACATGCATACTTTTTTACAAGACGCTCGGACTTGCCCACGAAATATACTTTCCGAAATAACCGATTAATGTTACCCACATCGCGCCTCACAATACACTCAACTAGTCCTTACGTAATGGCAATCAAAGTATATAATAAACTCCCAAAATCCCTGAAAGATGAAACCAATCCTAAACTATTTTTAAGATCACTAAAATCATTACTGCTTCATAAGTGTTATTACTCGGATGAAGAATATTTGACAGATAAATTTTAATTTTATAAATATACTTTATGGAATTTTTATTATCAATTAATATAATGTAATGTAATGTAATTAAATTATTTAGATACCTTTTGACATGTAAATATTGATATTAATCTAAGACTATTAATTTATGCATGTAATATGAAATAATTATAGTTTTACAGATAAAATAAATATGTGATCATTTGTTAATTAAATTTAGTATTATATAAAATATTGTTGTGCCCAACAGGGTCCATGTTATTAAGTACTACCTAATTAAGTAAACATCTAATGTAACATATGGAATGCAATAAATGATTGAGTCTTGAGTATTGAGGTTATTTTCATGGAGTACTTGTCTCACATGTTTAAGCTCATCGTCTAGGTGTTGGGGGTCATATACCGCGTGCTCTCTGAAACACAGAGCTTCCAACGGCAGCTAATTGGCTCGTATGATGGTGGGAGTTACCATTTAGGTACCTACCTACCTATCTGTGTGGGTAAGCTTTCTATAAACGGAATGACTGATTGTACCATTTGTGTTTTTAATTATAAGAATATCTAAAAATGCTAATTGATTATTTTGCTCTGATTCCATTATAAATTTAATATTGGGATGAATTAAATCAAAAGTCAAAGTCCTCCATAAAGATGTCAGCCATCAAGGGGGATACTGGAGAGCCCATGTCCCGCCATGGTCCGTTTTGTTCGAAAACTCTGAAGTTCGATGAAACTTGAACAATAAAACACCTGTTTTTACAAAAAGATAAGTACCTTAACTTACAAGCTATAGTAAAATTTAATCTATTTTTAGCCGTGTTTGTTTAAACTACCACAGTAGTGTGACGGTGACTATGGTTAAACTCATAAGAGTTCAATAAACGTTACGCACTGTATATTTCACATATATATAATGCTGAAGGTTTAAGTAGTGGTCAGTCCTTCGAGTGCATGCGTTGTGAATAAGACTGATGAGAAGAAACCCTCAAATATCTAACATGAGTTTGTAAGTAGCAGAATTATCTTTGTAGGTACAAGAGGGGAACATTTATCGCGGGAAGCTTTCAGTTGTAAGGAAAAGGCTTTACTACATTCTACATAGAAACGTATCTTATCAGTAAAATAGTAGCTCATGATAATAACTTATTTAAAATAGTAATCAAATTGTGGTTAACATGTAAATAAAATAAGTTGAATACCAAATTTTAAAACACTTCCCGTGTTTCGTATACAATTTTTAAAAACTTGAAATTTTTTTAAGCGCGGGCAGGCATTACTAGTGGTGACGCCTCTTCCATATGGGCTACCGCAGCTCGTTCCTTGCCCGCCAATTTTGCAAGTGTATTTTAATACCAGTAACGCGTGGCACGGCTCCATCTACCGGGTCAGTTTTGATTTGTTAGTCGCCCCTAGTAATGCGAAAGTCGCAGGTTCAAATCCTGCCTGCGCTTGAAAACTTTGCAAGTTTTCAAAAATAAATAAGATATTAATAAAGTTATATGTTTGCAGAATGACAATGTCTACAACAGTGGTCTTCGCTGGTCTGCTGGCAGTTTCCCTGGCCAGACCTGATCCTCAGTCTGGCAGCGTCTTCGGGAACTTCAGTGATTTCACATCAAACTTTTTAGAAGACCAAGGTAACTTAAATATTCGTGTCTTAAATGTAGCGATGTGGGGCAGTGGTAGTGCGACTGCCTGCGACGCAAAGGTGCTGGTTTGATTTTCGATGGGACACTCACAAAGTTGATATTTATCACTTTGTGAATTTGTTTCCAGTCTGGTTAGGATATTGCAGGCTGAAACAAAAGATGGTTCCGTGATTCGGAGGGCACGTAAAGCTGTCTATTACTTAGACGGCAGCCGTTACATACCTAACTATGTCAAATACTTGCCTACTAGTAGAAGGTGGTTAAAAAAATTTACACCTGTGTTCATCGGGTCGTTGGAGGACTCGGTCTCCCACACAAAAAAGAGCCTTTATAGCATCACTCCATTTTGAAATCGATAAGAAAAGTCAATTGAACCTCCCATACAAAATTGCCGATCAGCTGATTTTAGGTACGTACTATAGTTACTAGTTATTATTCTGTGGTACTATGGAAACTCAAAATATTTTTGACACATTTCAACCTGTTTCCTTGGGGAAAATTGTTCCTTATCACCAGCCCGTCTTGAGATTTCGCTATCGGTCACTAGTAAAATTTCACCCTATACGCCGCGCCGGTAGAAACACAGCCAGAAAATATACGCTGTCAAATTTCTTTGATTTCCAAACAATCATCGTTATGACATTTACGTCATTCTGCGACTGATCTTCCTAAAGTACGGCCATCCCAACAAGCCACATTTGACAGCTGTCAGTTTTGAGAAAAGAAAATTGACACTCTGTTATATTATAAACCTGAATCTGACATGTCAGATATAACTTATAAGGATGGCCGTCCTGTGCGCTACACATAATCTAGTCGTAACAAACTTCATTTATCAAAATTATTATACTTTTTAAAATTAAGCAGTGTATTGTTTTTCTTTGGTTTTTGGTGTAATTTTATACTAATTTAAATAAAGAGGTGTTCTCAAATTGTAAAATCTTTAACGTTTCAGCAGAAGAAACTGCAAATGGTGTAATGGGTTTCATTGACGGAATGAGAGAGGGCATAAACAGAGAGGTGGCGGATGTGAAACAGCCCTTTGAAACTGTCATCGTCAACACAGCTTCCAGCCAATGTAAGCCCTTTTATAATAGATTGTATTTTTCTTATTTGTGCCGTGTGATGCCGGCTTAAAATAGCATCACCCCATTTCTTACCCGTGGGAGTTGTAAGAGGCGACGTGATGAGACGACGTTGTCAAACTTGGCGTAAATGTACGTCCTTACGGCCTTTTACGCTCTGCCTACCCTGTAAGGGATTATAGGCGTGATATATGTATGTATGTATGTATGTAGGTTTGTATTTTTCTCCGAGCTCCGCTCCGCTTTAATGGAAACGTACCCTTAGTCGCAAAACTTGCGATTTGTTTGAAGTATGATGACAACTTACGCATATAATCTTTAATGGCATATTGGTTGTCAATTCACAAAATCTCAGTCAAATGACTTGACAGAGAAATTGGAATCAGATCGGACATAACATGACTTAGATATCTCCTATCATTTTCTAAACCTATTTGGCGGAAAGTGTCAGCGCTAATTAAGGTACGAGTAGGTTAGGAGAATTTATTTTCCGAATTAAGGCCATATGATGAGTAATAGTTGTGGAAACTCAAGAAATTATTATGGTTAACTATAGTACTTACAAATATTATAGAAGATATGATTACATCCGATGTTTATTTTACAGGTTCTATAGTGAAGACGGTTCTTGGACTTGGTTACAACCAATACAAAGCTGCAGAACCTAACCTCAACGATATGACCCTTGATTTCATCACAAAGTAAGTATTAAAAGAGGTCAAATTGTAGCAACGTAGAATCGCGTTTTTTTAAAAAAGGGCGGACATTTACGCATGCTTCTGACAGACGAGAGAAAAAGGCTAATTTCGAGCTTTTTCCATACAAATACGGCTGCAGTACGTTTACGGATGCCTCTGTCAAACAACATGGGAATGAAGCGTAAAAAAATGATTTTCTCTCTTTGTCTTAATCAAATTTTAGGTTGGGAAGGGACAGATAAGATGAAGTTGACAATTGCACAAACTAAGCCAAAATCCAAAAGAGCAATAGCATACCTTAGTTTTTGGAGCTTAAGGCCTCATCAAACCCGGTTCAAAACCTAAGAAAAGTCTTAAAAATTGTGGGCATACTAGGGTTAACTCTGTTATAAGCGTATGCGAAAACCAGGCGGTTCTATTACGGTCGCGTACTGCCAAATTATTCCACATTAAGAGATTGACCGATGGATACTCACGCATCTGACCCATTTCAAATTGTGACAGATTTCTCTTTTCTGCAGCGCATACACCATAACCTTCAACATCAAACAAGCTGCCCGCACCATCCCCAACGCCAAGGACTTCAAACCCAACGAGACTCTTTTCATCTTCGTCCACGGGTTCACTGATAAGCCGACCAGTAATACCTTCGCTAATATCAGAAAAGCTCTGTTTAGTCAAGGTAAGGCTTCTTAATAATCCGATTAAGCAGTGGACCAAATTATACTCACCTTACAGCCCACCTCCTTCCTGCTGAAAAGCTTCCCCTGGGTAGTCAGGAAATCGTACAAAAGACTCCGATGGTGTTGGGAGATGCCATGCAAACCGAAAAAGGTGAGGTTTCTCAAACAACGACAGGATCAATCGTGGCGCTGTACATACAATGTCGTATCTACTGTGCTGCCCAACAAACCCCTGCTCATGAACACTGAAGAATCTGCAACAGGCAAACCACAAGGCCATCGCCGTAACAACACATCAGTCATTTTTTTTTATTTGTGATGGGTTTGCTCTTCATTCTAGTCTAGGTCATAGGACAGAGACAGGGTCTAAGATGGAGCGAGCTCACCCAGAAGAAGCCTGTTCACTCTTACTTTGAAGATATTAGTGTTGTATGCGTTTGGAAACACAGACGCAGGTAGTGAGTTCCACTCTTTAGCAGTGCGCATTATAAATGATGACTGGAAGCGCTTAGTCCGAATTGGTGGAATGGCAACCAGGTATGACTTAACTTACTTATTACTTTGATCCTGTTACCATTGACTCGACGAAGAAGAAGAAGGCTCCTTATCTTCAGTTATCATGAGCAGCTACTGCTGCAAACAATTTACCAATGGACATTACCTCTCCCTCATGCTTTAAGAGTGGCTTGTTCGATTACTTCAAGTCACGGTCCATTTGGCCATAGGGCCTCCAACTCTACGCTTGCCGAGGCCTGAAATCTGAAATACCTTCTTCATATTTCTAGGCCACGCCAATGTGATTGCTTTGGACGGCAGCGCCTACATCGGGTGGTTGTACCTTCGCTCGACCACTTACGTCAGATTCATGGGAGAGAAGCTGGGGGAGGTGATCGCCGCTATGGTTCAGAAGAGTAAGTGCATCCTCAGAGGTATCAGGCAGTTTTTTTTTTAATATATACCTAACACAGGAAGTGTTTTAAAGTTTGGTATTCAACCGCTGAGGTTCTCCCACTTGTCATCCGTCTCTGCGTATTAATGCACCGTAACGCATGCGTCTGTCGGACCAATACCGGTCTTATTCCCTTACAAATGCGGCTACGGTGCGTAACGGATGTCAAAAGACTTGACAGCCGCTTAATGAGGTAGGTATTTAAAACATAAATACCTCATTCAAGTTAAATATAGATCATAGTCTTAGTTATGTGCAATAAGAGGATATGTAAGGTTTGATGCAAGGAATGAAACGTAATTTTAGGAAGGCTAATGATAATGACAGTTAGAGATTTATTGCTAAATGTTGGCTAAGAAATATGCTTATATAGTAGAATCTTGAGGGTGAAAGTGCTACAACACATCAGCGTAATTTAGATCCTTTATACGGAATTTCGAATAGCTCGAATATAACACTGTGGAGTTTCTATAAAGTTGTAATTTTTATACCAATTGTAAAAGAGGTTAGGCCTTCAAACGCCAAAAGATGGTGCCTCCAATTGTGCGGAGGCCTAAATAAGCCTCACTTGATTTTGTAGAGGTATTCGCAACAATGCTCAACGCGAGCACTTTTAATTCGACTTATTTTTGAAATCACAATAAAACAGCATCAAAAATTAGCATTTTAAGTTTCTACCAAATAGAATAACGTATCGCCGCAGCACAATTATAGCGACATCTATCGAGCATAGTAAGAACGTGTTTCTTTGACAATCTGTTAATTATCTATTAACCTTCTGTTTATCGATTTGTTTGCAGGTGGAGTGGACCCAAAAAAGATTCACGTGATAGGACACAGCCTCGGCGCCCACATCTCGGCTTTCTGCGGCAAGACCTTCCAAAAGCTGACCAATTTAACTATTGGCAGGTATGATATCTTTGAAGACACACAACTAGGGTTGCAAAATTACGTAATTTTACCAAAAACGTGGGTACAAATACCAATATTTTATGTTATGTTTAATTTGTCATCCGTGACCACGGGCTATGTAAAGAGCAAGCTTGCCTGTGGATAAGTCCGGCTGAACGTTCCCACGTGCGCGGTGGAAGGCTCCTTAAGGGGCCGCCTGGCTCGCGACCACAATCCCACCGAAGTCTGGCGCCAAGTAGCTTGCTGCGTTCCGTCAGTGTGTGGGAGTGCCAGTGCCTTAACAGGCTTCTTCTGGGTGAGCGCGCTCCATCTGACGACTCTGTCTCTGTCCTATGACCTAGACTAGAGTCAAGAGCAAACTCATCATTAATAAAAATAAATAAAAAAAGAGCTCGAAACGTAGGAATTGTAAAATCAAAATTCATCATCATCGGCCTCACAAGTCTGTCACAGACGATTTAATCAGTGTCTGAGGCAAGACTTTTCATGGCTGTATAAGCCGATACGGGAGCGACATAGTTTTCCGCACGCTCTACAAGTGAAGGTGGAATTTGAGACTGGCACATGCATGTTTAGATGACGTTTTTGCCTTTTGTTAGCGAGACCTTTTGTTAGCGAGCAGGATGCCTGGTTTTGGTCTCGCTAACAAAATCCAAAATAAACACAACTTAAATCCTTTATGTAGTTTAGTTCAGTTTTTATGCTGAACTGGTAGAGGAATACAAAGACGAAAAGTATATTTGCAAAATAAGTCGGCAACTGTTTCGCTTTCTATTCAGCTCATCAGGTAAGGTAATCTGCCTTACTACAGTTGGTATGAAACTGCGTTGTAGCAGCGTGCGCAGTTTCATACCAACTGTAGTCTACCAGTTCAGCATAAAAACTAAACTAAACTACATAAAGTTCAGCGATTGCCCCGCTCGGGTACAAGAAGCTTATCGTGGAGGACGAAACTCATACACGAGTTGTCGTAAGACACTCATGAGACCGATGCCTCGCAGATTCGCACCAGTAGTCCATATGGACGCAGTTTCACAACTTAAATCCGTTTAAAATTGTTATATCTACACTCGTCTCATAATGTTCGAATTATGAATTCGAAAACAGATGCATAATGACCTACTTTATGCATTCTGCCTATAAAAACTAGGGTTTACTATAAATTACAGAAGCGTAATGACTTAATGAGAAAACTCTTAATACGATAAAGTTGAGAAATGAAACGAAGTTTTTTTTCCAATACTCAAATCGCCATCTTACGCCGCACCTGACAGTTGTTGTTGTACGGTAATTTTTCGGATGTTGTTCAGTTGTTTTAATAGGTTTTTGTTCTGTTGTTGTTGAGATGTTGTTCAGATGTTGTTCAGATGTTGTTCAGTTGTTGTTCAAATGTTGATTAGTTGTTGTTCAGATGTTGTTCAGTGTTGTTCAGTTGTTGTTCAGTGTTGTTCAGTTGTTGTTTAGTTATTTGCTGTTGAGACTCGACATCTAAACAACTTTTAGTAAAGAATCTTCAAAAATTCATATCAAGCCATATTATGTTCTCGTATTGAATTTGACCATGTATCGGGCCTTGCAATCGCCGGTGCGGACGTTTGGAAAAGTGTTTAACTGAGTTTATTTTTTCAGAGTGTAGATAAAATAGTGTATGCAACTGCATAATATAATTAGGCATTAGAATGCTCGTGTCAATCTATTATCACACTCGGCTACGCCTCGTGTGATAAACAGACACTCGCATTCTAATGACCCCCATTATATGACAGTTGCATAAACTACTATTATTGTGATAAATAATAAATTTCATTTATTTTCTCACAAAGTTATGTATGACACAATAAATAATAATACTACACTATAATGAATTCTTAACTTGCTAATATAATTTGAACAGACTTGTGAGACTGGCGTCTAGACTATATAAATAGTTGTGCAAACTCAAGAAAATATTAAATTTATTATTATTATAATTACCAGGATCTCGGGCCTGGACCCCGCCGGGCCATGCTTCACCAATGTGGAAGAGATCCATCGTTTGAAGATGACAGACGCGGATTTCGTTGACGTCATCCACACTGACGGTGGCGTATTCGGACTCATTGATCCCGTTGGTGAGTATACACAAAGATACAATCATCATCATCATCATCAGCCTATTGCAGTCCACTGTTGGACGTAGGCCTCCCATAGGGCACGATCTCCCGTTTTCGCCATCCAGTCGCTACCAGCCGCCCGTTTTTGAGTCATCGGTCCATCTGGCCGGAGGTCGTCCAACGCTACGCTTGCCGAGGTAGGCCTCCACTCGAGAAGCCGTTTTCTCCACCGTCCGTGGAAAGATACAATCAACAACAAAACAAAGCGTCGTTAAAAAGTACTTGCGTTCAGATGCAGTTCATATTCTGTGAGTTCTGTTCAGTTCTGTTATGTGCGTTCAGTGGTCGTAACTTCTGCTACGCCGTAGACCGTAGACAATGATGGTAGCAAGTTACGGTTATCCCGTTTTGCTATTATACGTCTCGTAGCCAGGACCAAAAAATAACCGTATATAGTAATATAGGGTGAAATTTTACTAGGAACCGATAGTGAAAAAGAAACATTTTTTCCCAAGGAAAATATGTTCAAAATATAGAGTCATATAGCAGGTAATTTTTTTTCCCATCCGTCAGACGCCTTAACTAAAGCCAAGAGCAAACACAACAAAAATATCTTTACCAATAACAAAAGCAAGAGTTCTGCTGCAGCTTGTTCAGAACAATCACCGCTTAAAAAGATGGCACATCCTGTCACTTGATGAAAGAACATAATTAAAGAAAAATAAATACAAATTCTCGGAGATGGCATTTGCTGGAGTGCCACCCGATAACAAATAAAACGAAACCACCATACTATCTGATGAAGACTTGAAGAGTCTATTAAAGAAAAAAAAACAAGGACTATACTTTTTTCAGGCCACGTGGACTACTATCCAAACGCTGGTGCTGAGCAGCCCAGGTGCCTCTGGCAGACCTGCAGCCACAGCCGCGCCTGGCTGTACTTCGCAGAGTCTGTGATCAACCCTCGAGCCTTTCCGGCTGTCAAATGTGACAGCTGGGGGCAGTTCAGGAAAGGGTCCTGTCAGGATGAAATCAGGTGAGGAATGACTTTGTTACCAGCATCAGGCGCTCCTGGCTGTACTAAGCAGAGTCAGAGACCAACCCTGAAGCCTTTCCAGCTCTCAAGTGTGACAGCTGGGGGCAGTTCAGGAAAGGGTCTTGTCAGGATAAGATCAGGTGAGTAATCACTTTGTTACCAGCATCAGTCGCGCTTGGCTGTACTTTGCAGAGTCAGTGCTCACCCCTGAAGCCTTCCCGGCGGTGAAGTGTGACAGCTAAAGGGAGTTTAGGACAGGGTCCTGTCAGGACGAGATCAGGTGAGAAATCACCGTCATGTTAGCATGCCTAGTAAACTAAACATTAAGATACTGTACTGCCGCCGCACGTTTTTGTTTAAGTATCAGGAAATCTGAATCTGAAGGTAAAATGTATACCCTAGCAACCTAATAATGTACGAGTCTCCACGACGTTTGCCCACGATAGTAGGCTGACCATAACATAATATAATCAGTTTTTGAAACCGGTATGCATACCGAAAGAAATGAGGTACGTAATCTAAACGAAATAACCATTTTGAAATTGAAAATATATTAGGTTCATGGTTGTCTAACTTTAACCATCTTTAACTAAGCATTATGGTACCTATATGTGATATCAAGGACTTAAATGCGGGTTATCAAAACCAATTTGTTATCATACATGCTAGTTTCGGGCGGAAAGATGCTCGAGTTAAATTACTGCTCCTTGGTATATTGTGCCTTTTATATTACCTGAATTAATATATCCTTACAATCTCTTTATTTTCAGTTACATGGGGTTCCCTTCCAAACCTGGCACAACAGGCAAGTACTATCTTCAAACAAACGGTGAGAAGCCCTACGGCCGCGGCAAGAAAGGACTCACGTACAGAAGTAACAACGGAGTCTTAAAGAATATCACTGAGATAATCATTCCTGGGTAAACTAGAGTATGTATAAGTGTACACTAGTTTAACAGTAGCATTCTTACTTTAAATTAGCACTGTCACATTCCGTCAAATAGGTTTAGAACAGGATAAGAGATAGCTAAGTCCTGTCATGTTTAAAAATGGGTTCCTCGCATTTTCTAGTCAGTCGCTATTGCCCGCAATTCGATATATAAATTCTCCTTACTTGCCTTAAATTAGTGCTGTCACTTTCCGTCAAATAGGTTTAGAAAAGGATAGAAGATATGTAAGTCCTGTCATTTTTAAAGACGTCAATGGCTTTTTCGCCTTTTCTAGTCAATTTAGTCGCCATTGTTTTTGATCGTTGCCTTATTTTGACAGATAACACGTATTTGGCATGAAATTGTAAGACATGACACGGCTAAAATATCTTATATCCTTTTCTAAACCTATTTGACGGAAAGTGACAGCACCAATTTAAGGCAAGTTAAGAGAATTCATATTCCGTATTGTAGCCATTGTTTTCATCGTCGCCTTATTTTGATAGATAACGTCGCCTTATTTTGTGTCAAATTATAAGACATGATAGGACTTGTTTCAATCTTTCTCTAAACCAATAGTTTTAATAGGCGCTAATTTAAGGTAAAGTTTAAAGGATTGATATCCCGGATTGAGGCCACTATCTCAGTATCTGACCACTTTCTTTAAAACCCTTTAATTAATTTACTACCAACGATTTTTTAACTTAATTTTGCGTTTTAACACCAAAAACTACACTACATCAAAATTAAGTATTTATAATTAAATGAAAGGGTTTAAAAATTGATACCGGGTATTGGGTCACTGCCGAACTTGTGTACACAACAGGTAGTACAAAATATTACCACAAATATTTTAAGGGTTCACCCAGTCTATGAAACTGAACATCTTTCCCCCAAGCAACATAGGTCGAAATAAAAATGGACCTCCTACCTCCTTTACAAATTGACCCGGTCTTTAAACATTTTACCTCTACATGGGAGGTCCATTTTTTCTTATTTCCACTTATGTTCCTTGGGGAAAGTTGTTCAGTTTCATGGTCTGGTTCACCCCTTAAATTTTCAGCTTATATTTTTACATCTTTTATTTTGTTATTGTTAGGTATTTAATTTTAAAGTACCTACCTAGGTTACTGTAGTGTGTGAGATGGAGATGTTATATTAAATGGGTAAGTAAATAGATATTTTTCTTGGTTAGGCGGTTCACCCTCTTATCGTCCGTAGCTGCGTATTTTTAACGCATCGTAACGCATGCGTCTGTCAGACGAAAAAAAATTGCGAATTCCGTTCTTATTCTAATCCAAATACGGCTACGGTGCGTTGCGGTGCGTAACGGATGCCTCTGTCAAACGACTTGAATGACGCATCCGTATACGCAAAGTAGTCGTATCTGTATGGGACTAAGATCGGAAATGGCAATTTCCTTACGTTCGAAAGACGTTGCGGTGCGTTAAAAATACGCAGTGACAGGAAACAAGTGCGAGAACCGCCTTATACACAAAGGCAATGATTTTTTTGGCCAATAAACATCTACCCGTCAATCAACTACTTTTGTTTTACGACATTTACTGTTATGTTTTTATTTGATATTTTGACTACTTGAATAAACGCGCATATTTTAAACGAAGCATTTTATTTTCCTATCTTAAATGATTTTTAAATAAACATAAAAAAAAAACACGACTGCTTTCTAAAATACAGCCTAGCCTATGACACTCGGGATAATGTAAGGATTCTTCCGATACGATTCCCATTCGAATCTGTTAACGAGTTTCAGTCATTTCAAGAATCGCACATATCATGAACTTTTAAAACCTTACACTCCTTTTTTGTTGGGCAGTCGTGTAAAAAGGTACCTTATCGCTTGCCCCATCCTGAAATCAAACCAACCTATGAATACTGCTATTCATAGGTTGGTATGACATATATTAAACGAACAAGTCTCACTCGCTAGGCTAACATGCGTGTTACGATCAAATTTTGTTACCATATTATATCGTCTTCGGCTGACTTTTTTTTTATTTTTTATAAATGATGGGTTTGCTCTTGACTCTAGTCTAGGTCATAGGACGGAGACAGAAGATGGAGCGAGCTCACCCAGAAGAAACCTGTTCACTCTTACTTTGAAGATATTAGGGTTGTATGCGTTTGGAAACACAGATGCAGGTAGTGAGTTCCACTCTTTAGCAGTGCGCATTATAAATGATGACTGGAAGCGCTTAGTCCGAATTGGTGGAATGGCTACCAGGTACGGATGGTATCCGGCGGTGCGTCTGGATGTCCGATGGTAGAAGGGAGCTGGTGGAACAAGGTCGTGAAGCTCTTGAGCACACTCTCCGAAGTACAATCTATAAATACTTTACTGTGAATAATTACTGCACTTTATTGCTCCTGAAGTTCTGCGTGAATGAGACGACAAAATATGTCGTGGCGCGCTTGTAAGACGTAACGATGATGTGCGCTTAGAATGGCATCACCCCATTTCTTTCCCGTGGGTATCGTAAGAGGCGATTAAGGGACTCAGGGGTGACATGTGTATTGCAATTTTAGGCGATGGGCTACACAATTATCTGAATGACCCTCAAATGCTTGTCTTACGTGGCGTAAATGTCCATATTTTACGGCCGTTTTTGCTCTGTCTATCCCGCAAGGGATATAGGCGTGATGTGTATTCAATTTATCGCGGGTTTTCATCGCTTAGACTTCATTCATTCTGTGAAGATAGAATTAGTCGCCGGGTATTAGTTGCAAAACTAAACCAGTAGATGAAGCCGTGCCACATTAAAAATTGGCGGGCAAGGAATAAGCATCGATAGCCCAGATGCGTTATGCGTAAGTCGCAGGTTCAAATCCTGCCCGCGCTTCAAAATTTTGCAAGTTTTCAAAAAACTAGCTTTTCATGTTTGAAAAATAAGAAAGTCATTTATTTCTGGCTTGTAGTTTCTTGACCATTGGCCGAACCCAATTTTTAATTATTTGTCATTTTGGTATATGTTTATTATGAACATCATTGAAGGAAAAGTCGAAGGAAAGAGAGGAAGATTATTAAACAAGTACAAGCTGATCCTTTAAATGGGTAACTCATGGTGCCGCTCATTGTACTCACTATAGTCTGAACTCTTATGTATTATTATTATTATTATGTTTTTATATAAATGCGGAAGCCGGTAGCTTGGCTGTTGTCAGTCCTTACCGCGCATGCGTTCAGAGTGATTGTGTGTGGAACCCTTACGACAAAAACCATGACTTTGTAAGTACTTAAATTATAATACGTAAATATCCTGGACATTTCACACAGCGCCATCTAAACCCTAAGCATAGCTTGTACTATGGGAACTAAATTTCGGATTTAATTACTTATATACTATTTTATTTGGTAAATACATACATTTTTATACATAGAAAACACCCAGACTAATATGTGATAATTTTACTTTACAAATATTTGTGTCTTGTGGGGATCGAACCCACGACCCTCGGCTTAGAAGTCAGGGGTACTATCCGGTACGCCATCGGGGCAGTCTATATTACTTGACAAATTTTAGTCAAAATTAATTAAACAAGCCGTTTCCCCAAGTGCTGGCAATCGCAAGTAATATCAATTAAATTGCTTACTTTATAAATAGTTACTTTGTTTGAAATGTCAAATAAAAACCTGTCACTATAGTGATACACAGTTATCTGATTGACCCTCAAACTATTGTCAGACGTGGTGTTAATATAAGTTTTACGGCCGATAACGCTCTGCCTACCCCGTAAGGGATATAGGCGTGATTTATGTATGTATGTTTGAAATAACATTTTGATTAAGTTGATGCGATTTGTTAATTATTATATTGCGTTATTAATTTTGCAATGAGTTATTTCTTAATTAGCCCTTAAATACAGAAATTTGCAAATAGCTAGATTTTTTTCGATAACGACGATTTTAATACATTTTGCATTATAATAGTAGTTTATGCAACTGTCGTATAATGGGGGTCATTAGAATGCGAGTGTCTGTTTATCACACGAGGCGCAGCCGAGTGTGATAATAGTTTGACACGAGCATTCTAATGCCTAATTATAGCAGTTGCATACACTATTTTATCTACACTCTCCAAAAAAAACTTAGAAACACTTTTCTAAACGTACGCACCGGCCATTGCAAGGCCCGATACAAGGACAAATTCAATACGAGAACGTAATATGGCTTGATATGAATTTTTGAAGATTCTGTAATTTAGCAGTTGTTTAGATGTGGAGTGACTTACCTAAACAACTGAACAACAACTGAACAACATCTGAACAACAACTGAACAACATCTGAACAACAACTGAACAACATCTGAACAACATCGGAACAACATCTGAAAAACAACTGAACAATATCTGAACAACAACTGAACAACAACTGAACAACACTGAACAACATCGGAATAACATCTGAACAACAACTAATCAACATCTGAACAACAACTGAACAACATCTGAACAACATCTCAACAACACAAGAACAAAAACCTATTAAAACAACTGAATAACATCCGAAAAATTACCGTACAACAACAACTGTCAGGTGCGGGGGAAGATAGCGATTTGAATATTGGAAAAAAAAAACTTCGTTTCATTTCTCAACTTTATCGTATTAAGCGTTTTCTCATTAAGTCATTACGCTTCTGTAATTTAAAGTAAACCCTAGTTTTTATAGGCAGAATGCATAAAGTAGGTCATTATGCATCTGTTTTCGAATTCATAATTCGAACATTATGAGACGAGTGTAGATAAAAGGATGTATGTACGTAACGTGATGTTTTTAAATTTATATAGGGTGCAATTTTACTTGTGACCAATAGCGAAATCTCAAGACGGGCTGGTGATAAGGAACAACTTTCCCCTATAATATAGTTGTATTGTGTTATTTTATATGACAAAACAAAATTAAATTTCTATAGTCACTCAAATCAACCTGTTCGGCAATTTTGTATGGGAGGTTATAATTTTTTGTTTCTGGTATTTCGACCTATGTTCTTTGGGGAAAGTTGTAACTTATCACCAGCCTGTCTTTAGCTCTACCATAACTAAATTAAATGGTAACTTCGTACAGTGTCTTAAAACTGAAATTTAATTGATTTTTCATATAGAGACAATCTTAAGTATAAAGGAATTCTTTTTTTTATCTAGATTATTCACGTATTGAGTCCTCCATTTCGTTGGTTATGTATTCATCTTATGTGTTATTTTTAAATAGGTGAAACCATAGGTGAAAACTTGTCAATGGCCCAGTTCTGTTTATCTGTTGTACTATTGTTATAAATATTGGCTGTAAGTTTTCCTGTTAAAATAAAAATAAAATAAAATTAAATTAAATCGAAACAGCGTTAATCGACCTGCCGGCTCTTAACTTAACACCTGAGAAAAAGTTTAATGATAGGTAAATCTTTGTATGTATTCGTATACTATGTATAAGAGAGTTATCAAGCTAGAGTACCACCGTTCCAATAGGTCATATTTGACAGCTGTCATCCATCTCCATACTAAAAAAGTCAACAAAGAAAAATTGTATCACCACGAATCTGACAGCTGTCAAACAAGACTAATTTGAACGGCGGTACTTAAATTGAGGTAATTTCTCCTACAATGAAGATTAAATAAGAACAATTAAGCGAAAATTTGTAACAGATATTAACGCTGTAACTGCCTACAAACGTTGAATCCTTTAAGGCGGTTCTCGCACTTCGTCTGTCAGATTCAAAGATATTTATTTGCTTAAAACACGGTACAAAGTTGGTAGACTTACATACTAATAATAAAGTAAATTCACGTTTTGCTATACAAATATAGCATGCAAACAAAAAGTTATGTCAAAATAATTCTTTTGTGTCGTAAAAAGTATTAACATTAGCTAATTATACATTTTTTTCATTGTTTTTCACACATTCGTAAATTTAAATGCTTTATGTCATCTAGTATTTTTTTACAAACTCTAACTCCCACGGATAAGTAGGTAATTTTTGTCGTAAATCATGGTTCCTTATGAAACAAAAGTCTATGTATGTTACCTTTCGTTATGCATCGTAACTTACCATTGCCGTATTTGTATGTGAATAAGATCGGGAATTCGCAATTTCCTTTCGTATGACAGACGCATGCGTTACGGTGCGTTATAAATACGCAGCGACAGGACAAGTGTACATCGAGTAGGTATGCTAGCCGGGCAGCGCATTTTATTTGCTGCAGCTTTAAGCTACAGCATATGCTGACCTGGACTCCATTTCAGATGGTGTATGCTTGTACTACCGTGTGATGCCGGCTTAGAATAGCATCACCCCATTTCTTTACCGTGGGTGTCGTAAAAGGCGACGAAGGGACTCGAGGGTGTGTATTGCAATTTTAGGCGATGGGCAGACAAACTGTAACTATGGCGATACACAGATTTCTGAAGGACCTTCGAATGTTTGTCAGACGTGGCGTAAATAGCCGTTTTATGAGGTCGTTTACGCTCTGCCTACCCCGCAGGGGATAAAGGCGTGATATATGTATGTATGCTTGTACTCCCTGTATGTACTTGATTGCAACTATTGTTTTTTCTTTCAAAAAGTGTTAGATTCGCCTTAAGATAATGATATTGATGAACCAAATACATAATGAACTAACCTACATTGACTTACATTCATTTTGGCTCATATCACATGCATTTTTCATTGTTTTCACGGTAACTTCATGAATATTGATGGTAATAAACTTTATTATGTAGAGTCCCCTTTTCATGAATGAATATATTATACGGGGTGAAAGGGACAGCCCTCCGAATACTGATACTGACCATGACACTGAACAACCTTCCCTTAGACACCTATATATCAGAAAACGACGAAAAAAAACGACCTCCCATACTTACAATATGACTAATCTGGCTGACTGCATTTACTAAGGGAAGTCAAAATTTTTGTGACGTGACCTGAAATATTTTTTTATTAGAAGTTGTTCAGTTTCACGGTCTGAATGCACCCTATGAGTATTCAGAGGGCTGTCTCTTACACCCTGTATACGTATAGGCTGAAATATTACAAATAATTTATACTGGAAACTGTAATTGGGTGGGGATAATTTAATTATAAATAATAATAAAGTTATGGCAATTGATACCAAAAAAGGCCGTTTTTAAGGTACTCTTATCCATAACTTTGATTGCAGCGAATATTTCATTAAGTATGTAGGTTCTAATTTTACTTAAGGATAATACTAAAAACTTGGTTAACGGATATAAAGAGAAATATTTTTTTGTGAAGTGGCGCCACTGTTGAGGTCGTTGATGGCTACACTTGCCTTAAAATTCATAATGAAATCCAAACAAGAGAACACCAAGCTACAGGCATAATAAGTTGTTACAACTTCTGCCTGTTTAAAGATAATAAAATTATAAAATATCACCCATAATAAGATATAGCTTGTTTTGCTCAAAGAGAATATAATAGAACTAGCGTTTTAAGAGTTGGGACTCCGAAGAAAAAAAATGAACGACGCAAAATGTCAAAACGCAGTTCCCAAATCATTGCCAACATGTCAAAACAAGTCAATTCTAGTATAGCCAACATAAAGAACACACGTAGTGATGTACCTACGCGACAGCCTGCAATTTATCGATATCGACAACGTAGCTGCCGAAACGGTGCGGCAGCTCAAAATAATATTTTTATTTTTATAATAATTATGTTTCAGCAATTTAGCAGGTAAGTTCCGAACAACCGACTTTTCCTAAGACCCTCAGCTAAACCCGTCAAACTTAGCAACTTTCCCCGAGGATCAAAAGTGATAGACAACATTTAAAAAAATTACACTCCCATACAAAAATTAAGCTGACCAAATAATACTCTATGGGAGGTAATTATTTTAAAGTTTTGACCTATGCTTCTTGGGGAAAGTTGTTCAGTTTAGCCGGTGGAGCTTAGCGTTTTCGGGAAAGACGGTCGTTCGGAACCTCCCCGTATTTGAATATTATCGAAACAATTTTAACTCAATATTTCAATAACAATAAGTTGCCGAAACATAATTAATGGACTTTTTTCTAAGTAAAACAAGCTAAAGGATTTCAATAATTATTACTTTTGTAAAATTCTAAATAAATATAATAAAACAGTAAGTCAACCAAGTGTGTACATTTGAATACTTAAAATTCCGTTCAAGTTATAGGTCTCAAAACAATAGTAAAAAAAATACTGTATCTATCTGTCTGTTTTTCCACGTTTCAAGCAAAAACTACTAGACGATTTTTTACCAAATTTTGTATAACTGGTCATTAGAGGATACTTTTTACTTCAAAAAAGTCCCACACACCCCATTCCCACAGGAAAACAGAGCAACTGGTTTGGCGGAGTTCATACAAGCATGTCCATGCATTTAATCGTCTACTATTATTAGTGAGGTCCTATTTATTCATCAAAAACTTTGACCATATTTTCAATCATTGCACATAATTTGATTGTAGGGTAGATCGAAGATTTTTTCTTGTACCATTCGTTTAGGACTATATATCGGTACATTTATTCTTCACCTGAAACATATAATAATATCTTATCAAATAATAAATACATTTAATTTAATACCAAATTGTTAAAACACTTCCCGTGTTATGTATACAATTTTGGAAAGCCCGCTTTTTTTTCAACCGTGGCCATGATTTGAACCTGCGACTTTTTCCTTTACTAGTGGCGACGCCTCATCTATGTGGGCTACCGCGGATCGTCCCCTGCCCGTGAACTTTGCAAGTGTATCTTATCTTACGCGGGCGGGGTACGAGCCGCGGTAGCGCAGATGGAAAAGGCTTTGCAAATGGTAAATTTCGACGTTTCATAGGGCCCAGAAGCGTTTACTCCAATATCCCCCCGCCCCGAAAAACATAGGTACTCTAACCCAGAACTCGGTTGTAAGGAAATGTTAGAAACATTCTCCATGAAAAAGAAATTTGTGACAAGTGACAACGCATTGTATCGATATCGATTATACATTATTTTTGGTCGCACTATATAACAGCAACTTCTTCAACTAAATAATAATATCAACTGAAATCAATGTTTATTGCTATAATTACGATGTTTATGCGTCATATTCCAAGCATTATAATGATTATCTTTACTAACCTTTCTTCATCCAGAGGAAACAGAGCCATGAAATGACGTTTCTGTCCATTCTTTCTTGCGGCTTTTAATCCACAAATTTCACATTTCCTACACTTCATTATTCCTTGGTTTAGCCAAATACTAAAGTTTTGTCACTTTTGAAAATGAAACAAAGCAAAATAAACTAGGAACTTGAAAATAATTTCACAAACAACAATTACTTCGTTTTAACAAACTTGAACTGCCAAATTATGTCCACAGATCAACAGATCAAATGATGTTGACATTATTGACAAACAAAAGAGAAAGAAAACGGAAATGAGTGAAACAGATATAGCCGCCATGAAAATGCTATTGCGTTTCATACATTAATTTTTTTGTTTGAAGTTTCGATAGACTGGTTTTGCTAATAATACACATTAACTCATCCTTTAAGGGATCAACCTATACTGGTTTTTCTTATAAACCGTATTGTTAACCAGCTTAAAATGATCCTTTAGGGGTAGCTGATATTACCTACTTCAATAATTAATAGTTAAAATGATATACTAATGACATAATGACTCATTAAAGTCATTTTTTTACGGTTTTAGGTGACCCGGTTTTTTTAAAATAGTATCATGATAATATCCAACTAAGGATGTTATATTAATGTGAATCGCTATTAATGCCGTGTGATATCTGCTTAGAATAGCATCACCCCATTTTTTTTACCGCGGGTGTTGTAAGAGGCGACTAAGGAAATCGAGGGTTACACGTGTGTTGCAATTTTAGGCGATGAGCTGACAACCTTTCACTTTCGTGATACACAAATTTCTGATCGACCTGTAAATGTTTGTCAGACGTGGCGTAAATGTTGGTTATTTACGGCCGGTTACGCTCTGATTACCCCACAAAGGATATAGGCGTGAATGGCGTGATATGTGTATGTGTGTATGTATGAATCGCTATCTTTGAGACGAGCGACGGTCGTTGAGGACACGATGACCTCAAAGCCGTCTGAGTTCTGGGTGAACTAGTTTGATTCAGATATACTGGGTGTAAACCGTACGATTCCACTTAGAATATCTATCTAATGGGAATTTTACTGTTGACAGTTCTCTTGATAGTTCTGAATGTCAAACCAGAGGGCACTGTGCTAAACTGAAAATTTGACGTTTCAATATGGCTGGTGGCAGGTATAGTATTGTCTCAGGTTCCGTTTCACGTTGTGTTCGTTACTAATTTATTTCTTTTAGTTTGATTTGCTACAAAATAAACTTATCGTCTTGCTATTATATTGAGTGTCATTCATGTAAGCAAACAAAAAATCTATAAGAAATAAAGAACGATTATATAAATACAAAATAAAGAATATTTTGTAAAGTGGTACAGATTTTCATGTAAAGGAACGTTATTTCAATTAAGCTGAGCGCCCTCTACATGACACTCGAGAATCTCTAGAAAATTTCCCATTAGCCTATATTTGCCCACTGCTGGACATAGGCCTCTTCTTTAATGCGCCATTCTCTTCGGTCCTGTGCGACACGCATCCAACCTTTCCCTATAGCCGATATTATAGCATCTGACCAACGGGCCGACGGTCTCTATTTGGCAACTGGGTAGGCAAAGATTGCTCCACTTACTACGATCCTTGATAACTTTTTTCGCTTACTCCATATTCGTCAATCTTTTTATGCATGTCGGTTAAGGGTCGGCGGTTTAGTACGTTCCCTATTTGATTGACGTACGTTCGGCCTTTCGTAAATAAAAATGAAAATTAGGTAAATTAACTTTATTCAATGTAGGATAGTATTATCCCTTATTGACGTCATGATCTGTCATACCATCCGAAAATCTCATCTCTTGCCATGTACATACACCTTATTTCATTCATTATTTCTACGTGACCATATACAATACAATATTCTTTATTTGTACAAAACACACAAAACAAACAGATACAAAAAATGAAAAACGATCGGTACAATTTAGGCGGCCTTATTGCTGAGGTAGCAATTTCTACCAGGCAACCTTTGGGTGAAAAAAGAAAGAGTATGTATGGTTAAGCGGGATAGTGCATAGGTACATCTACATACAAACGTATAAACATAGGTACATATAAACGTAGGTACCTTTTTTATACAAGACACTATGTCTTCTTTTGTACTTAGAAGGAGTGATGATGAGGCCAGTAGGCCGAGTGACGACTGTGAGAAAAAGGGTAGCTACCCGCCTGGTCGGGAGTTGTGACCAGGGGAACGACTGTTCCAACCGGACATGTTTGGAAGTTGTATATACAGGGTGTAAGGGAAAGCCCTTCGAATACTGATAGGGTGCGTTCGCCGCCACCAATACTTACTTAGTGGTGCGTTCAGACAATTACACTGAACCACTTTCTCCTAGGAACATATATCAGGAAACGTCGAAAATGTTTGGACTTCCTATAGTAAATGCAATCAGCTGCGCGTGATTTTGTAGAGGTCGAATATTTTTGTCGATTCCTGACAAATGTTCCTAGGAAAAAGTTGTTCAGTTTCATGGTCTGCATGAACCCTATCAGTATTCGGAGGGCTGTCCCTTACACTCCTTTTACAACTTCCGAACATGTCTGAATGGCACAGTCGTTCCCCTGGTCACAACACCAGGCGATTCCCTATTCTTTTCCTCGCAGTCCTCACTCTGCGTACTGTTCCATCCGGACATGTTTAGGAGTTGTATATATAGCGATCGGCGGAAACACTTCGATACCGCGTTTCAGGACTTGTATGTGGAGCGCATGCGCGCCGTCACATCATTACAACGTTCCCTTATCACGCTATTTCTTATCAAGTCACTTAATTTCACAGCAATCATACTTCTTAACGCTCTAATTTCTTCCGCATTTAATCTACTTTCATGCAAAAGCGCATTTACACGCAGTTTAAATTATTTTTCCATACGATTTGACCTTGTCATGTGACTTTGACTCCGTTTAACTTTTTTGTGTAATGACATCGATAATATTATTCTATTTTCTACATTCACATTATTTCTATTTTTAAATAAAATATTATCTATTTGAAACCGGTTCCGAAATATTTATGCCAAGTCGAGCATGTAGTGACAAAGTGGTTGAACAGGTCCTATTGTTAATAACACAAAAATATAGGATAAAATTATACTAGTGACCGATAGTGAAAACTCAAAACGGGCTGGTGATAAGGAACAACTTTCCCCAAGAATTATAGATTGAAATATAACAAATGTGCCGTGTGATGCCGGCTTAGAATAGCATCACATCATTTCTTTCCCGTGGGAGTCTAACGACTAAGGAACTCGAGGGTGTGTATTGCAATTTTAGGCGATGGGCTGACAACCTGTCACTATGGCGATACACAATTTTCCGAATGACCCTCAAATATTTGTCAGGTGCGTAGCCTCGGTGTGGTGCGTTGAAAGAGTTTTTTAATTTGTAGTTTCTAAAAGTTGTTGTCTTGTTTCTTTATAAATGTCTTATTAAATAAAGACTGATTCAGAAAAAACATTGTTTTAACTTACCTCAAACCAGCAGTGCTGTCACTTTCCGGCAGAGGTTAAGAAAAGGTTAGGACATATCTAAGTCCTGTCATGTTTAAAAATGACAATGGATTCTTCACTATTTCTGGTCTATTCAGTCGCAATTGCTTTCATCTAAAAACCCGCCCGAGCCGGTTTTCTATTAGGACAATACAAAATTGTTATAAAAAAAGATTGTTTTATAAAAATTTCTTTTTGTTTACAATGAAAGATCATGACGTCAATAAGTAAATTTCAATTTCAACTTCAATTTCATCGTAAATTAATTTGCCCGATAACAAGTATATTGCGTAAAATTTTAAGACATGACATGTCTTGGATTGTCACATTCCTCTGAACAGTTTTGCTTATCCTATGCGTAAAACTCCATCGCCAAATTGTAGTGAGTGTGATACGACTGAGGATGTTTACCACATACTAATGGAGTGTCCGTAATGAACGAGAAAGATTTAAATTTATGTATCATGCTAACATTAAGAACGAGGTAAGTTTCCGTAAAAGCTTCCTGGCAGAACCTACTTCAAGTTTAGCAAAAGCCTTATTTAAGCTTGTTAATATTGGGATAAGTCGTAGATAGTGTTAAGTTTACTGATAGAACTATGATGGTAGCATATTCTTTTAAGAAAAAACCCTTCTAAAAAAATTAAGAGACAAAACAAGGCTTGGATATCTCCTGTCCCTTTTTAAACCTATTTGACGGAATGTGACAGCTCTAATCAAAGCATTTGACCTGCTAACGAAACTATTTTCACAGAGCAACAATGACAGCCGTGGTCCTCTACGCCTGCCTGCTAGCTGTCACTCTTGCGAGGCCTGACCCTGAAACGGACTTTGACAGCTACCTCGACTCGTTCCCTTCAGATTACCATAATCAAGGTAGGTACAACGTTTCGGATATACAGGGTGTAAAAATATAAAATCCAAATATTTGAAAGGCTGCACCAGCCCATGAAAGGTGAACAACTATATCTAAAGAACATATGTCAAAATGTCTAAACATGATAAAAGTTAAATAATTTGGACCTCCCATACAAAATGATCCAGCCGACCGGGTCAATTTGTATAAAAGGATTTTTTTTTCATATTTTTTCATTCTTTGAGGAAAATAGTTCCTTATCACCAGCTCGTCCTGAGATGTTGCTATGGGTCACTAGAAAATTTCACCCAAAACGGGGTGTATGGGACAGTGTACCGAAAACTTTGCAGCCATGATCAGACCATAAAACTGAACAACTTTTTCTATGGAGGATAAGTTGGTAGACGAGTAAAAAAAAATGCCCTCCCATACTAAATTCCCGATCAGCGAACAGACTTTGTATGCAAACTCGAAAAAACACTTTGTTTCCCAACAGCCTATGTTGCCATAGTAAAAGTTTTTCAGTGTCATGGTCTGACCATGCCTGCAAAGTTTTACACACACCATCCTCTACACCCTGTATATGAACTTTGTACCTCTACTTTTAGGAGGAAGAAACGCACGGGGCGTAGGAGATTTCTTCGGAGAAGTAGGAAAGGCGATCAACAAGGAAGTGGCAGATATAAAGCAGCCCATTGAGACAGTGGTCGTCAATGCCGTTTCCAGCCAATGTAAGTATTTACCGTGACTATTTGACTACACTTCTAAAATTAGGCCGTCCCAATAAGCCATACTTGTCAGTCGTAAAATAGATGTCAACAAAGGGAAATAGACCCTCTGTCTTAGCATTAGCTCTCAAATAAGGCTAATTGGGACAGAAACAGAAAACAAACTTTATATGTAACTGATAGTTCAACTGTCAGTCAATCATTACACATGATTAGTCTTAATTAATAAACGAACAAGTATCACTCATGATGCAGGTTTACGCAACTTACTTGTTTTTATTTGGTAGAGAGTTTATTCCTCTACGTTTCAGCTGGTTACGGCAGCCTTCTTCACGGAGGTCGACATATCACATACGCCCGCCAGTTAGTTGTGTGATTGCCGATCACTGAATAGTCGCGTAAACCCACATCATACATGATTAGACATTCCAAAATAAACAGAGTAATCATGTAAACAAATCAGTTACATACAAAGTTTGTTTACACGATTAGTCATTCCAAAATAAACGGTGTAATCATGTGAACAAACTTTGTCTGTAACTGACAGTTGCGAGCTGTCAGTTACGTACAAAGTATGTATATGTCGTAACGGCCGAAAATCAGATAGTAGGCTAGCAGCTATAATTAATTTTAACATCAAGATCAGGACGCGAAGTACCAAAACCAAGGAACGATGAAAGTTCATTTGAGCCTTGCACTGCGCCCGATCGCTCAAACAACACTAACTCGGAATCTCTCGGTTCCCAAAAATGCCTTTAGCCAAACCACTTGACACAATATGTCTACAACATGCTTCGACCGACGCCAACGCATAGGTACTCAATTAATGCTCTTTCCATAAAATACATCAAAAAGTGCACTTTACTTCATTCCTCAGGTTTAATACCTCACGCTCCGACACGGCCTTCCTGACTTACACACGTCCTCGTGTGGTCACAACTAGCCATTTCACAGTATCGTTCGGTTATCCTGACAGACATACTTTAGCTTATTATAGCCCATAAAACCATATTAATCTGGCTAGACTCCTGAATTGAACAAAGATCTAGTTGTTCACAATAGTTCACTTCGTTCCTTTGAACATGTGAACAGGACTTTATCAATAAACTGCAAGAACCGAAAGCAGCTCAGCATTCATTGCGGTTTTAAGTATCTTATTGATCCAAAGTAGGTACTTGCCATGTTAGCTATCCTGTTTGGTACTTACTTACTTACTTCCTAATACTTGTTTGTTAAATTTGACTTAGTATTCATAACAACAAATCTATTATCTCCAAATCGTTCAAGTATTTTTCACGTTTGTGTTATTATTTACTAAATAAATAAACAGGCCCATATTCGTTTGCACTTCAATAACTTCTCATAAGCCATCCAATACGTTTTTACCGTTACATGATTAGTAAGTATGCATGCACTCTTTTACTGTGCTGTCGAACTTAACAGCTAAAGAAATAACATTTATCAGAAACTCATTATTATTTCAATTTTGACATTAAGGTTACGGGTTTATTATGTGACAGACTACAAGTTGAGTGTGAACCATAAATTTTCAACCCACTTGAACCAGCCGTTTTCGTCGCTTTCTGATAACTTAAATCACTTTACTACTTATTGAAAGACAAGTGCCCATAAAACAATATTCTAACTTGAATACAATACAATAATTGATACGAGTACCGCAATAAAGTCTTTTGTTGCATCTGTCCACCGTCGCAACGGTCACAGAGCTTCCCCACCATGGGTCACTCAACACTGTCAATCACAGTCACAGATCCCCGCCACGGATCTCAGGCCGACACCACCACCTTGTGGCACGCCTACTGGTAACACCGGTTACCTGGAGCGACATCATACATAACAGTAATGACCACAGTAATCACCTACTTGGTCAAGTATGATGCCCTCAACGAATCCATGCGTCCATCAAAGACACCATCTGATCACACAGATCAGCAAAGCGGATGGTGAATGAGCCACTGCAGCTGGCCACTCACCCGATCAGATCATAGTTCCCCGGGCTATATCTGACCCAACACAACATGAGACCACACTGTCTCCACAATTTGAGACCACACTGTCTCCACCATGGCACGCGCTCCTCCCGCAGAGGTCTTAAGTCAGAGTCAATAGATAGGTACGGTGATCACAGTCATAGTATATAGTCGTGAGGGGTCGGGAGGACAAACACGTCCATCATTGCCAGCAACAAAAACTTTAACTGCTATTCTGTTAAATCTGATTAATTATGCAATTTTATGGGTACTTTACTTTCAGGCATTTTAGCTTTCTAATCCAAGCAAGGCACATAACAGCTATATGAAGATAGCCAGATTACGTTTTCCTGCTCAAGAAAGCAAATCAATATTACTTAAGCAAATCACTATAGCCATACGATTCAGTACTTCTAAAATGAAAACATAAGTCCATTTCAAAATGCAACTTTTAACAATCGTTTCTATTATCACATTAGATCCATTCAATGCTTATCAGATTAAAAATAGGTAATTCTTATTACATTCCACCTTTACAAAGCATGTATTGATTTTAACTAAGCACTGCTTTGAGAGCTTAATTTTCATAAATTGCTTCACCGAGTAGGTGATTTAATATTTCTCAATTAATCTTCCAAGTTGACAAAATAACTTAATGAAATCTATTTTTTTAAATGATAGGTACCTAATTAATATCACGTACCAATACTCAATTATCAATTGCATTCAATATGCAATTTACTATTTACCTACTTCTTTCGTCGAAGTCAGTGCTATAAATTTCTATATAACTTACACAACATAGCCACGTAATCTATGCTTTAACTACATCAACCCATTGTATCCAACAACAAACAGTTTTTTTTGTTTTGTTTTTACCGAATCAAGATATTAATGCGGTTCACGCAGAAATATACACAACGTCCTTCTCCAGCTGCTCTATTGATCACCACCACGGCAAAGCACTACGTTACCTTAATAAAAATTATTACTTCATAATTGAATAACGCTATACGCATTTAAGTAAATCTTCATAAGTTACAGTCATGATCATGCTTAACCATGTCATTGTCATGTTTGTTTCTAAATCCCTTATGATATAAGTTAATTAACAAAAGAGTTTTTGCCAGACTTGCATAATGAAAACAATACAAAGAACTCGCTCATTTCTCCGAATACTATGGTAACATGTGTTGAACCACGGGTATCAGTAATACGCGTGGCTACAACCCTCAGTCATTTTGGACATCAATGTCCCTTTTAGAACAATGCTTTTTTTATACCTCTAAGATAACATAATAGAGCTACAGCAATGCTTTAAAATGTTTTCTGAACTATAAGGAAATACCATAACCATTATGATTATTTATTAGCCATTCATTAGTTTTAAAACTCAAGTGTGTTTCTCACAAACGAAATAAAAATCCAACGCGAGAGTGATTCTCAAACTGAAAGTTGTAGAGAACAATGTCTTCTGGCAATAGGTACAGTGCTTAGCATTCCCGGGACTCTGAACCAGCAACAAATTGTTCAGTTTTAAAAATACATGTCTCATGAAAATCAAATAGGTACGTACATTCCTTTCGTACAATATCTATGTTAATATTCAAATCACGTTTATTGCAAACTACAAACACAAAATCTTTCTTCTTCCGAAAATCGCTCTATCTTTATATCACCCCAAAAGCTTTTATTTCAAAAGTTTTGCATAAATGCATTTCTGCACCAGGTAATATTTTATATCAATTGCAGTAAAGATTGAGAACCAGTCGCTATTCCCAAACCAAAACACAACGCCTTGGTTCTCATAGGTACTTGAAAAGACCCTTTTTTTACGCCGTTATCAAATAGCCGTCCCATAGTTTGACTTAAGGTTTGTTAAACTTAGTTCTAAAAATAGACTGATTTATCCATTTCGAAAAGTTTAAAAACACGGTAAATAATATTTTACTGTAACGATACATGCGTCACTTTATTAACAAGTAGTAAGTAAGCAATAATGCAATGCAATAATTGCAAAAGATCAGAAATCCTTCTTTACACAATAAAATACGAAATCAAAACTTCTAGACTAGGCCAGGAATTGAACCTGAACCTTCATGTTCCGTACAACAGTCTACCAACTGTGCCAACGAAAACGAAATACGTATGCAACTAACTGTACACAACAAAACTAAAACATGTTTCTTTTTATTTGATTATTTCCGATTCCAGAGACATCTTCCAATCATCACAACGTCATCCATTGACAGAAAATGAATTAATCTTTATGTTTTTGTGAATCTAATTCCTTATCCATAATAATTATTTTATCGAGTGATTTTTCATCAAACAATAATGCCAATTAAAATCCGATAAAATTGACTCCAGTCCAACTTAAGTCCACGTTTATAAACAAATTCAGTAGATTAACGTGTCGCAATCATTACCGTACTAAAAAAGAATTCTATCACAAACTCAAAATTGATATCAGCCTCAAAATAACATTACTAACACGCGGCAAATAAAAATCATCAGTAACCAATAATATCAAATCGCTAGAAAATAATAGTATGGAAAGAACTGGCCTGAATTATTTGTGGTCCAAGAGCATTCTCTGCAATCTGCATTCCCGCTTACAACTGGTATCTTCGCCACGAAAGTCATTTTAGTCACGATCACTGGGTCCACAAGTCTATCACTATGGCACTACATTACAGTTTGTAGGTCTCAATCCCACTTCTGATGACGGAACGGCCGAAAATCAGATAGTAGGCTAGCAGCTATAATTAATTTTAACATCAAGATCAGGACGCGAAGTACCAAAACCAAGGAACGATGAAAGTTCATTTGAGCCTTGCACTGCGCCCGATCGCTCAAACAACACTAACTCGGAATCTCTCGGTTCCCAAAAATGCCTTTAGCCAAACCACTTGACACAATATGTCTACAACATGCTTCGACCGACGCCAACGCATAGGTACTCAATTAATGCTCTTTCCATAAAATACATCAAAAAGTGCACTTTACTTCATTCCTCAGGTTTAATACCTCACGCTCCGACATATACATGATTAATCATTTCAATAAACCGAGTTTCATGAATGACACTAAAATATTTGTCAGACGTGACCATTTTTACGGCCGTTATCGCTCTGCCTACCCCGCAAGGGATAAAGGCGTGACACATGCATGTGTGTAAGTAATTTACTTTCACATTAAGGTATGCATGTGACTCCTTTTCGAAAACCTGAATCAGCGCGAAAGTTGAAAAAAAAAACAAGTTGTCAGTAAAGTCGGCTTACGATCGATCTATGGCCCAGGTGGAACGTTACGATGAGTCATGTTTTTTCATGAGTGCAGCCGACGTTCATCGATTTACAAGAGAGACGTTATCACGCCAAAAAAACATTTAAAACTAGTACACAAAAACAAAAAATTACAGCGTTAGGTACATTTAGTGAGGTTAGCTTCAAGTAAAATTAATATATTTTTTTCTTTTTTAAACTGAACTGAGTAACGTAGAATAAAGGGACCACGTTGACGGCCTATGTGGCACAGTGGTAGCGCGACTGCCTGCGGCGCTAAGAATCTAGGTTCGATTCCCGGTGGGGCACTCACAATGTTGATATTATCACTTTGTAAGTTTGTTTCCAGTCTGTTTAGAACATAGCAAGCTGAACCACCTGATTGTCCGTAAGAGAGATGGTTCCGTGCTTCGGTCTCGGTTGCTGTCTATGATTACTCAGACGGTGGTCGTTACACAACCATGTCAGAGGCCTACAAGTAGTAGTAGACGGTTGAAAAACTCTGAATCCAGGGTTCATCGTGTCGTTCGTCGTCTCGTTGTCCCATACGAGAAGAAGTAGAAGAAGGAAAGTATAGTAAAAATGGGCAATATACAGGGTTATTCCACAATACGTTACATTCAGTATGTAAACGTTGCAGGGTGATTCTATACTCGTAATTATATACAAATGTAAAAAACTTCAGAAATCACAAAAAAACTGCTCCTTTATACATTTTGTTTGAGTAGGTATTTTCATTTTCTATTGAACAGCTGACCTTTTTTCGCGATTTTAGAGATGACCCCATAGACCAAGTTGTTCAAAATCACCCTGCACAGTTTGCGTACTGATTATAAAATAGCCTTGTATGTTACAAAGTTTTCCAAAGTGTCCAAAATATTTATAATTTCATATGTTCTCTTGCCGTGTGATGTCGGCTTAGAATAGCATCACCACATTTCTTTCCCGCGGGTGTCGTGAGAGGCGACTAAGTGACTCCAGGATTTCATAGACACACAGTATTAGGCGACAGGCTGACAACCTGCCACAGATTTTCTAAAACGGCCCGCAAATATTTGTCGCACGTGGCGATAGCGAGCGTATTTTTTGGGCCATCAACTCTCTGCCTTCCCCGCAAGGGATGAGGCGTGATGTATGGTGTGTGTCATTTTGACTCGGCCACCATGGAATACAATAAGTTTGATGGTGTGAAATAATTGTCCTCTAATTGACACACAAGTAAAACAATTTCTCTCCCCGCCGTATAAAAGTTATTCCATGTGATAGGTGGCCGTTCCAAAATGACACACACTATGCTCCATTTATTTAACAATGACTTTTAATGTAAACAAACTTTGTATGTAACTGACAGCTCGCGACTGTCAGTTTCATACTTTGTTTACATTATAAGTCATTCTTAAATAAACGGAGTTTACTTATATGTCAGACAGAAATACTTAATTGATCACACTAATAATTATAACATAAAAAGATCAAAAATAAACAACACTATATAAGCAAAGGCGGCCTTACCGCCTAAAGCGATCTCTTCCAGGCAGCCCTGCACACTAAGAGAAAACATTGAAAAAACACACTGTAAACAGCAGGTTAATACATATACATGGTGTAAAAAAATTAGCTGAGAATATTTTAAGGGGTGCACCAGTACGTGAAACTGAACAACTTTCCCCAAGGAACATAGGTCGAAATATGAAAAAAAAATTGGCCCTCCCATACAAATTAACCCGGCCGGGTAACACACAAAGTATGGGAGGGTCAAATTATTTTTTCATATTACGACCTATTTTCCTTGGCGAAAGTTGTTCAGTTTCACGTACTGGTTCACCCCTTAAAATATTCTCAGCTAATTTTTTTACACCTTATATGTTTTCATGTACAGGCACGAATGTAAAGAAGATAGTAGGTGTTGCCTACGAGCAGGTGAAGGGTGATGACAAGGAACCCAACCTCAACGAACTCTCCCTTAATTTCATCACTAAGTAAGTACTATTATTAACAGCAAATAACGCATTTAAATAAGTAATAGCAGCCCGCCCAGAGGTTTCACCCGCTGCTAACCAATTTCCCGACGTAAATCATACATAAAAACCTTCCTCTTGATTTACTCTATCTTTTAAAAAAAGCCCCATCCTAACAGATATAGGGACAGACGCAGGAAGCGACTTTACTTTATACTATGTAGTGATAAACCGTAAAAAATACTGCAATTCGGGAAATAAATTCTCTTAACTTACCTTAAATTGGTGCTGTTACTTTCTGCCAAATAGGTTTGGAAAAGTATAGGAGATATTTATGACATATCATGTCTTATAATTCGACGCAAAATACACGTTATCTGTTAAAATATGGCGGCGACAAAGTTGACTTGAAATAGCGAAGAACCCATTGTCATTTTTAAACATAACTATGTTTAATACATACTATTAGTTATTCTGTGACTTAAGTTTTCTAGACCTATATGACAGAGAATGACAGCGCTATTCAAGTTCAAGTTCAAGTTCAAAAATTCCTTTATTGCGACTAAGTGTACATAATGATCTTAAATATATGATACAGTTCTTATAAAACTTGTCGTCCTTTTGGGACGTAGCAAACAGGATAATTTAAGGTAATAACATGCAGCTGTCATATTAAGATTATTTTACATTTCATTATGTTACGTAACAATAGCAAATTTTTAAATCCACTTATATCATTATTATTCCATGCCTATTTTTACTCTTATCTACTTACATGTCGAAAAAGAAGAGAGAAGAGAAGAAGAACAAGAGAACACAATGTAAAGAGAGACCTGGACACATACAGGCACACGCGCCATGAACATCAGGATGCCGCTAAACCAGGATGACATAATCACATCTAACTAATCTTATGTCAGGATACAAAACAATACGTCGTGGGCGTATACTCGTCGAACCCAGTAGAATACTGCATCACCAAATGCTATCGCTGGCCACTGAAACGATTAACCACAACGTCGATACTATTACGCAGTCAATTCCCACGGTGAGGCTGTTTCGACCTGGCAGGTCATCGTCAGGCACGGTGTAACCGTACTACAACCGACCTAGCTACCAAACCAATCTAAGAACCTTAGACACACGCTGATCTACGTCAACGTGTCTTCACAACACCAAAGATACCGATTGACACTAACCTTCAACACCGAACACCATTGGAATCCCCTGCCTGCAGGACTACAAAGAGACCACAGCAGCAACTGTCACCAAACTCGTTCAATCTCTGCATTTCACCAACCTCGGCTACAACCTCAAGGAAATACGACGATAACCAACACACACTTCATCATCTCCACAAATATTCCACGAGAAATACAAATCTAGGGCTCCACCAAAGCTAGACGACCACAGTATCTCCAAACGCTCCAGGATTCCAAAGATTTGACCAGATTCTAAACCTAACTTCGAAACGACCACATCGAACGACAGACCAACCGGAACTGTCATAGTTGTTTACTCTAAAGCCCACTTGAGTTCCGTTTCTTCGTCACGAATGCAGCTAACAATGAATTGTGAGAACGCACTACAACGCCTCTAATGTCACTCCAGTCTATCTTACAGCCGATAGCTAACTGCGCGCAAACAAAGCGCATCGCCTATTTGAGTGTTGCCAGAAGAGAATATTAACCAAACGCGAACTGTCAAATGATTTCAGCCAATACCCACCTGAGTGTGATCAATCTCCGACACGGCCATTCTGACAAGTCAGACGTCCTCGGCTGATGTGTAATGAAATAATCTAACTATGCTCGTCCATCCTGATTAGTTATTTGAAATAAACGCCAGCAATGGAAAAATGCCACAAACATTGAAATCAACTTTATAAATTGGTTGAAAAATTTAGTTAAGCAAGAGTAAAACTTGGTATGTATTATACCGCCAACACAGCCGGCTAAACGTATCTGTGAAAACAGCCGGTTATAGTTATCAGTCCTCTTGACTGATAGCTATGCCTTGGAAACAGCTGGTCATAGGTGTGAGCTATGCCTTGAAACAGCCGGTCATAGGTGTGAGCTATGCCTTGGAAACAGCCGGTCATAGGTGTGAGCTATGCCTTGAAACAGCCGGTCATAGGTGTGAGCTATGCCTTGAAACAGCCGGTCATAGGTGTGAGCTATGCCTTGGAAACAGCCGGTCATAGGTGTAAGCTATGCCTTGAAAACAGCCGGTCATAGGTGTCAGAGAGAATCAGCCGGTCATAAGTACCTATCAAAAGGTATGTGGTAGCTGGTAAGCAAGTGATAGTGATAGGTACCTATACCTTGAAAATATCTGATTGCAGACTACACAATTTTCTAACTGACACTTATGCCTTGAAATCAGACTTGATTATTCACCGATAGTTATGCCTTCAAAATTTGTTCTATAAAGAATTCGCGGATGTTCATCAAACAAATCAAGTTCAATAAGAATTTCGCTTTGAGGCATTATTCTAATGCGGTTTGTTTGAAATCAGAGCTTTAAGCAAGTACCTGTCTCCATTTAAATAATGGTTCACTACCTCATAAGAAAATCATTATCTCATTATCACACTGGAATAATTTTAACACTCGTCAAAAATAACGGTTCACCAACACTTAAAAATACCTCCCACACACGTCCAAATAAAAGTCCACTATCGTCACTCTAGAATACCTCACACGACGACCGAATAAAATAATGGTACACTATCACGCTAGAATACTCCTCAAAGCCGTTCAAATTAAAGTTCACTATCTCATGAGAAAACTCCCTAAGTCACAATTACTAACAACAAAACAATGGTCCACCATCCAATTAGGAAACCTCTTACACCAGACCAAATAATGGTTCACTATCGTCACACTAGAATACCTCTAACGCCCGTCCAAAAAATTGTAAACTATCCCAGTAGAATACTTTTTACACACGTCCAAAAAGTAGTCCAACATCTCATTAGAATACCACTAACGCCCGTCCGAATAATAATTCACTATCGTCTCACTAGAATACCTCTTACGCCTGTCCGAATAATGGTTCACTATCCCGCTTCTGATGTCGAAAAAGAAGAGAGAAGAGAAGAAGAACAAGAGAACACAATGTAAAGAGAGACCTGGACACATACAGGCACACGCGCCATGAACATCAGGATGCCGCTAAACCAGGATGACATAATCACATCTAACTAATCTTATGTCAGGATACAAAACAATACGTCGTGGGCGTATACTCGTCGAACCCAGTAGAATACGGCATCACCAAATGCTATCGCTGGCCACTGAAACGATTAACCACAACGTCGATACTATTACGCAGTCAATTCCCACGGTGAGGCTGTTTCGACCTGGCAGGTCATCGTCAGGCACGGTGTAACCGTACTACAACCGACCTAGCTACCAAACCAATCTAAGAACCTTAGACACACGCTGATCTACGTCAACGTGTCTTCACAACACCAAAGATACCGATTGACACTAACCTTCAACACCGAACACCATTGGAATCCCCTGCCTGCAGGACTACAAAGAGACCACAGCAGCAACTGTCACCAAACTCGTTCAATCTCTGCATTTCACCAACCTCGGCTACAACCTCAAGGAAATACGACGATAACCAACACACACTTCATCATCTCCACAAATATTCCACGAGAAATACAAATCTAGGGCTCCGCCAAAGCTAGACGACCACAGTATCTCCAAACGCTCCAGGATTCCAAAGATTTGACCAGATTCTAAACCTAACTTCGAAACGACCACATCGAACGACAGACCAACCGGAACTGTCATAGTTGTTTACTCTAAAGCCCACTTGAGTTCCGTTTCTTCGTCACGAATGCAGCTAACAATGAATTGTGAGAACGCACTACAACGCCTCTAATGTCACTCCAGTCTATCTTACAGCCGATAGCTAACTGCGCGCAAACAAAGCGCATCGCCTATTTGAGTGTTGCCAGAAGAGAATATTAACCAAACGCGAACTGTCAAATGATTTCAGCCAATACCCACCTGAGTGTGATCAATCTCCGACATACATATTATTGCTTAGTACCTAGTGATTTAATTTTTACTACATAAAAGTGTAGAAACATTTCTCTTGCAGGAAAGATCTGAGTTCTTTTTCGAATTTTATATGGTTTGTTTGAATTTTAATATTATTTGGTAGGTGATTGAAGATTCTAATTGCCATATAGTATGGGCTTTCTTTTAACATTTTTATCCTATGTTGAGGGAGATGTAGATTTTGTTTATTTCTTGTATTAAATCTGTGTATATCTTGTGTTGTTTTGAATTGGTCTTTGTGCTGGAATACAAATTTACAAATGTCTTGTATGTAGATAGAAGCTAGAGTTAGTAGGTTAAATTTTTTGAAAAATGGTCTGCAGGTTTGCTTGTTATTTATTTGAGCTAGAATTCTGACACATTTTTTTTGCATTTTAAATAGGCGGTCAATGTTTACACTGTTTCCCCATAACATGATCCCATATTTTAGCCATGAGTACGCATATGCATAGTATGCTGCTAACGCCGTTTTTGTGTTTGTGTTTCGATTTAACTCGAAGGGTGCATATGCAAATTTTGATATTTTTTTAGTAATGGAATCGATATGTTGTTTCCAATTTACGTGCGTGTATGCCTAATAGTTTGAAAGATTCAACTGTTTCGATGGCTGTATTATTAAAGGTAATGTTTGTATTTATTGGTGGTTTATTATAATATATATGTCGGAGCGTGAGGTATTAAACCTGAGGAATGAAGTAAAGTGCACTTTTTTGATGTATTTTATGGAAAGAGCATTAATTGAGTACCTATGCGTTGGCGTCGGTCGAAGCATGTAGTAGACATATTGTGTCAAGTGGTTTGGCTAAAGGCATTTTTGGGAACAGAGAGATTCCGAGTTAGTGTTGTTTGAGCGATCGGGCGTAGCGCAAGGCTCAAATGACCTTTCATCGTTCCTTGGTTTTGGTACTTCGCGTCCTGATCTTAATGTTAAAATTAATTATAGCTGCTAGCCTACTATCTGATTTTCGGCCGTTACGACATCAGAAGTGGGATTGAGACCTACAAACTGTCTAGATGCAGTGCCATAGTGATAGACTTGTGGACCTAGTGATCGTGACTAAAATGACTTTCATGGAGATACCAGTTGTAAGCGGGAATGCAGATTGCAGAGACTGCTCTTGGACCACAAATAATTCAGGCCAGTTCTTTCCATACTATTATTTTCTAGCGATTTGATGTTATTGGTTGCTGATGATTTTTATTTGCCGCGCATTAGTAATGTTGGCAATTTTCAGTTTGTGTCATAATTATTATTTTAGTACGGTAATGATTGCCACACGTTAATCTACTGAATTTGTTTATAATCGTGGACCTAAGTTGGACTGGAGACAATTTTATCGGATTTTAATTGGCATTATTGATTGATGAAAAATCACTCGATTAAATAATTATTTTGAATAATGAATTAGATTCACAAAAACATAAAGATTAATTCATTTCTTTGTCAATGGATGACGTTGTGATGATTGGAAGATGTCTCTGGAATCGGAAATTATCAAATAAAAGAAACATGTTTTAGTTTTGTTGTGCACAGTTAGTTGCACACGCATTTCGTTTTCGTTGGCACAGTTGGTAGACCGTTACAAGGAACATGAAGGTTCAGGTTCAATTCCTGGCCTAGTATAGAAGTTTTGATTTCGTATTTTATTGTTTAAAGAAAGATTTCTGATCTTTTGCAATTATTGCATTGTATTATTGCTTACTTACTACTTGTTAATAAAGTGACGCATGTATCGTTACAGTAAAATATTATTTAACGTGTTTTCAAACTTTTGGAAATTGATAAATCAGTCTATTTTTAGAACAAAGTACAAACCTAAAGTCAAACTATGAGACGGCTATTTGATATCGGCGGAAACGAAAAAAAAGGGGGTCTTTTCAAGTACCTGTGAGAACCAAGGCGTTGTTGTGTTTGGGTTTGGGAGTAGCGACTGGTTCTCAATCTTTACTGGAATTGATATAAAATATTACCTGGTACAGAATTGTATTTATGCGAAACTTTTGAAATAAATGCTTTTGGAGAGTTGGTACCTATATGGATATAGCGATTTTCCGAAATAGAAAAGATTTTGTGTTGATTTTTTGCAATACACGTGATTTGAATTTAAACATAGATATTGTACGAAAGGGGTGTACGTACCTATTTGATTATCATGAGACATGTTTTTAAAACTGTACAATTTGTTGCTGGTTCAGAGTCCCGGTATTGCTAGGTACTGTATGTGTACATATTGCCAGAAGACACTATTCTCTACAACTTTCAGTTTGAGAATCACTCTCGTGTTGGATTTTTATTTCGTTTGTAAGAAACACACTTGAGTTTTAAAACTAATGAATGGCTAATAAATAATCAAAATGATTATGGTATTTCCTTATAGTGCAGAAAACATTTTAAAGCATTGCTGTAGCTCTATTATGTTATCTTAGAGGTATAAAAAAAGCATTGTTCTAAAAGGGACATTGATGTCCAAAATGACTGAGGGTTGTATGTAGCCACGCGTATTACTGATACCCGTGGTTCAACACATGTTACCTTAGTATTCGGAGAAATGAGCGAGATCTTTGTATTGTTTTCATAATGCAAGTCTGGCAAAAACTCTTTTGTTAATTAACTTATATCATAAGGGATTTAGAAACAAACATGACAATGGTTAAGCATGATCATGACTGTAACTTATGAAGATTAACTTAAATGCGTATAGCGTTATTCAATTATGAAGTATTAATTTTTATATAAGGTAACGAAGTGCTTTGCCGTGGTGGTGATAAATAGAGCAGCTGGATAAAAAAAAAACTGAGTATTGTTGGATACAATGAGTTGATGTAGTTAAAGCTAAGATTACGTGGTTATGTTGTGTAAGTAATTTAGAATTTTATAGCACTGACTTCGACGAAAGAAGTAGATAGTAAATTGCATATTGAATGCAATTGATATTTGAGTATTGGTACGTGATATTAATTAGGTACCTATCATTTAAAAAATAGATTTCATTAAGTTATTTTGTCAACTTGGAAGATTAATTGAGAAATATTAAATCACCTACTCGGTGAAGCAATTTATGAATATTAAGCTCTCAAAGCAGTGCTTAGTTAAAATCAATACATGCTTTGTAAAGGTGGAATAAAATAAGAATTATTTTTAATCTGATAAGCATTGAATGGATCTAATGTGGTAATAGAAACGGTTGTTAAAAGTTACATTTTGAAATGAACTTGTTTTCATTTTAGAAGTACTGAATCGTATGACTTTTTGCTTAAGTAATATTGCTTTGCTTTCTTGAGCAGGAAAACGTAATCTGGCTATCTTCATATAGCTGTTATGTGCCTTGCTGGGATAGAAAGCTAAAATGCCTGAAAGTAAAGTACCCATAAAATTGCATAATTAATCAGATGATATTAGCAGTTAAAGTTTTTGTTGCTGGCAATGATGGACGCGTTTGTCCTCCCGACCCCTCACGACTATATACTATGACTGTGATCACCGTACCTACCTATTGACTCTGACTTAAGACCTCTGCGGGAGGAGCGTGTGCCATGGTGGAGACAGTGTGGTCTCAAATTGTGGAGACAGTGTGGTCTCATGTTGTGTTGGGTCAGATATAGCCCGGGGAACTATGATCTGATCGGGTGAGTGGCCAGCTGCAGTGGCTCATTCACCATCCGCTTTGCTGATCTGTGTGATCAGATGGTGTCTTTGATGGACGCATGGTTTCGTTGAGGGCATCATACTTGACCAAGTAGGTGATTACTGTGGTCATTACTGTTATGTGTGATGTCGCTCCAGGTAACCGGTGTTACCAGTAGGCGTGCCACAAGGTGGTGGTGTCGGCCTGAGATCCGTGGCGGGGATCTGTGACTGTGATTGACAGTGTTGAGTGACCCATGGTGGGGAAGCTCTGTGACCGTTGCGACGGTGGCCAGATGCAACAAAAGACTTTATTGCGGTACTCGTATCAATTATTGTATTGTTTTCAAGTTAGAATATTGTTTTATGGGCACTTGTCTTTCAATAAGTAGTGGCGTGATTTCAGTTATCAGAAAGCAACGAAAACGGCTGGTTCAAGTGGGTTGAAAATTTATGGTTCACACTCAACTTGTAGTCTGTCACATAATAAATCCGTAACCTTAATGAGTTTCTGATAAATGATATTTCCTTAACTGTTAAGTTCGACAGCACAGTAAAAGAGTGCATAGTTACTAATCATGTAAGGGTAAAAACGTATTGGATGGCTTATGAGAAGTTTTTGAAGTGCAAACGAATATGGGCATGTTTATTTATTTAGCAAATAATAACACAAACGTGAAAAATACTTGAACGATTTGGAGATAATAGATTTGTTGTTATGAATACCAAGTCAAATTTAACAAACAAGTATAAGGAAGTAAGTAAGTAAGTACCAAACAGGATAGCTAACTTAGCAAGTACTTTGGATCAAAGATACTTAAATCCGCAATGAATGCTGAGCTGCTTTCGGTTCTTGCAGTTCACCTATAAAGACCTGTTCACATGTTCAAAGGAACGAAGCAAACTATTGTGAACAACTAGATCTTTGTTCAGTTCAGGAGTCTAGCCAGATTATTATGGTTTTATGGGCTATAATAAGCTAAAGTATGTCTGTCAGGATAACCGAACGATACTGTGAAATGGCTAGTTGTGACCACACGAGGACGTGTGTAAGTCAGGAAGGCCGTGTCGGAGCGTGAGGTATTAAACCTGAGGAATGAAGTAAAGTGCACTTTTTTGATGTATTTTATGGAAAGAGCATTAATTGAGTACCTATGCGTTGGCGTCGGTCGAAGCATGTAGTAGACATATTGTGTCAAGTGGTTTGGCTAAAGGCATTTTTGGGAACAGAGAGATTCCGAGTTAGTGTTGTTTGAGCGATCGGGCGTAGCGCAAGGCTCAAATGACCTTTCATCGTTCCTTGGTTTTGGTACTTCGCGTCCTGATCTTAATGTTAAAATTAATTATAGCTGCTAGCCTACTATCTGATTTTCGGCCGTTACGACATATATATTATGTGAAGTTTAACTAATATTATTTATTTTCCGAATTAAGGCCAATTAATTAATTTTTTTTTTCATAATTCGACCTTTTCTTGGTAAAAGTTGAACAGTTTCATAGGCTGGTTCACCCCTTGAAATATTTACAAATGAAGCTGTCAGTCTGATAAATCTTATGTTTTGAAAAAAGATAAATGAGAACTATTCTACTTTTGGACACTTATTTTAAAAATCCATGTGTCGTATTTTATTTATTACCCAGGACACAACCATTATCTTTAACGCAACCCTCAACCCTAATTCAAGGTTATTATTACCTCTAGGTATTTATTTTGTGTGGACTATGAGGTTTTCTTAGGTTCAAAACTCAGGAATCTCAAAAATATAAGCCTTTATTTTACACATATCTCAGAAGCAGCTCACGTAGAAGGAAAAAATAAGAAAAATTGACATAATATCATACAGGGAGTAACAAAACACGTAAAACAATCGAAAAAGAGGTCAAATTTCTCGTGAAACTGAACAACTCTCTTTATGGAAAAAATTACATCCCATACAAAATTGCCGATCGGCTAGTTAATCCTAAACGTTTAGGTCCTTATTTTATATTTCATGTTGCGGCCTATGTTCCTTGCAAACCATTTGCTCGCAACTAGGGAATGCAATCTCGAGCCGAGATTGGCAACTCGAGATCTCGTTCGAGATCTAAGGGTTCGAGATTGACCAACTCGAGATCTCGTTGGATTATTGGTCGAGATTTCGAGATTGCGAGATCGAGATCGAGATTTTGTTTGTTTCATATAATTTTGGTAAACACCTTTTACAAACAGCGTCGCACAACTTGCATTTTGCAGTCGAACCATCCACAGACTTTTTGGAATATTTCCAAACCGGCAAATAACTTTTAGTAACGTCCACAAACACTTGGTTCGAATTGTTCTTTGACATATTTATATTTCACATTGAAAACTATCTAATATAGAATAATAACTTTACTCGAAAACACGAAATGCACAGTGACGAAAATGCGAGTAAGTAAACTATAAACAAGCTCTTGGGATTAATCAGTTGCGTCGCGTCAATCCCCCGTCCCGTACCCCCCGCAACGCACCCGCTCAATAGGTATCGACTGCTAGGTCCTGCCGCCGGCGAACGCCAGACACTGCGCGGACGCACATCAATAAACACGTCAATGCCTTACGCAAGCTCATTCTCGACATCTCGAAAATCTCGATGGATTTTTTCGAGATCTCGAATGATTTTTCTGAGACGAGATCGCCTTTTTCGAGATCTCGATCTCGAAAAATTGCTCGAGATCTTGGGGATTTCGAGATCTCGCGAGATCGAGATTGCATTCCCTACTCGCAACTATTATATATATACTAGATTTCCGCCCAGCGGTTTCAGCCGTTGCCACTCATTTTCCGTGGTAATAGTTGTTTTCCTGCGGTAAAAAGTGGCCTATGTGTTATTCCAGGTTATACTCTACCTGTGTTCCAATTTTCATCCAAATCGGTCAAGCCGTTTGAGCGTGAAGAGGTAACAAACATACACACACAAACTCTCAGATTTATAATATTTGTACGGATTCTTGCGTTGTTTATTACAGCGCGTACTCCATAACCTTCAACATCACGCAGGCGGCGGTGACCATCCCGCAGTCTCCGAACTTCAACCCTCATCAGAAGCTGTACATCTTCATCCACGGCTTCACAGATGACCCCTCCAAGGCCAGTTTCAAAAACATCAGCACTGCACTACTTAGCCAGGGTAAGTTTGAATTTGAATTTGAAACAAATGTCGTTTTCTGATCATGCTTAAGTTACATGCGGTGTGATTAACCACGAGGCAGTTCCTTTATATTTATCTTATTATCCCGCCCGAGCCGGTTTTCTATAAGGACAATACAAAATTGTTACAAAAAAAAAGATAATTGTGACAAAATTGTAATAAATAAAGCAAATTGTGATACAAAGTTGTGTTTCTTCTTTTACAATGACGGATCATAACGTCAATAAATGATAATACTATCCTACATTGAATAAAGTAAATTTCAATTTCAATTTCAATTTGCCCTCCAAAGCATTGAAAACTTTTTGCTTTTAAGTGTTGCACAGTAAAAGGCGGTTCATCCACTTGTTGTCTGTTGCTGCGTATTTTTAACGCACCGTAACGCATGCGTCTGTCAGACGAAAGGAAATTGAGAATTCCGATCTTATCTCATTCTACTACCCCTACGGCACACCTCGGACACTGGCGCTCAAATGTATGAATCAAACGCGTTGCTACGCACACAGTTTAAGCTTGCGTAGGTGAACGCGGACCATGCTTGTGTGTGTAAGACAACATGTCAGGGTTGCCGCCATTTTGCGTTCGTGAATCGGGAATGCAATGTGCGGCAGTATGAAATGACCTTCGTCGTCGCGTCTTTGCTAGCCGGTGTCTGAGCGTCCTCCGAGCGCGGGTGGGCGGCGCTTATAGGGGGAGGCAGGGAGTGACCATACTGTACGCTAGTACTATTAATTATACTGTGCCTACGGTGTGTTTACTGACTTGTCACTTTTATATCACACGGCTGATGTGGTACAGTGGCAGTGCTTCTGCCTGCGACGCAAAGATTCCGGGTTCGATTCCCGGTGGGACACTCACAAAGTTGATATCATCACTTTTTGAATTTATTTCCAGTCTGGTTAGAATATTGTAGTAACCACCTGATTGACCGTGTAAGAAAGACCGTGATTCGGAGGGCACGTCAAACCGTCAGTCCCGGTTGCTGTCTACGATTACTTAGACGGTGGGCATAACACAACCATGTCAGATGCCTACTAGTAGTAGAAGGTGGTTGAAAAACTCTGACACCAGGTTTCATCGGGCCCTTGGTCGTCGTCCCACATTAAAAAAAGACTTCTATTTCTAGAAGAATATTTTTGCATTGTTAAGTTTCTTACCTACGTATGTGCAAAATAGCTCTATTATAATTACATGCTATTTCATCTAATAACAATATTTATTGCAAATTATCAATCCAACTACATATTTACGTAGTTTACCATAAATGTATGACAAATAGATTTACAATTACAATTCCAACTGCATGTGTATATTATGTGGTTGGAATTCCAAGATTTGATCCGGTTTTTACGCCGAGGCGTGGCATTAGTATGCGAATGATGTTTTGTGGCGAGGTGGATAAAAAAAGATATGACATTGTACCTACTGTTTCTAAGCTACTAAGCATCAAAGCTTACCTATAGGTTGCGAATTTGGTATTATTACTATTATTATTTTAATGTGTCAAAGCCAGTGGCTTCACATCTCGTGAGTTGAGACGTATTTCGCCATTTATGTCAGGATAGTTAAGTGAAGTCGTTCTCTTCTCTTTTCGTGTGGGACACCGAATCATCCAACGACCCGATGAACCCTGGTGTCAGAGTTTTTCAACCGCCTACTACCACTAGTAGGCCTCTAACATGGTTGTGTTACGATCGCCGTCTAAGTAATCATAGACAGCAACCGGGACCGACGGCTTAACGTGCCCTCCGAAGCACGGAACCATTTCTTTTCGGACAATCAGTTGATTCACCCTGCAATGTCCTAACCAGACCGGGAACAAATTCACAAAGAGATAAATATCAACTTTTGTGAGTGTCCCACCGAGAATCGAACCCGGAACCTTTGCGTCGCAGGCAGTCGCACTACCACTGCGCCACATCGGTCGTCGTCGAAGTCGTTGTAAGGTTATGTTAAGTCAGTCATTTGTAAGGTGCTTTGGCATGACCCCGAGGGAGAGTCCACAACACAGAGATCCTAGTCTTACGACTAGGGGCTGTGTTGTGCAGTTTATGTAGCACCAGAAACGTGATAGTAAAATTTCCGCGCCACGTGTTGACCCGCTCGTCACTATACCACAATGTCAAATATATGCTTTAATTACAATTTCCTATTTAATGTCCAGTTTAAGAATATTTTGTTGCTTAAAACACTATCAGAATTATTCACCAAACACTTAAATAAACAAAAATAACAAAATTATAACCAATGCACATCCGCCATTACGGAATAGCAACGAACAAGTCCGAATTTGTTATTTTTTTTTTAGTTCTGGACCCTATGATTTTAACCCCGGGGCTATTTAAATCTACACCTGAGTATATGGTGGGGAGGCTTCACTTGACTGTATGGTGGAGAGAAGCCGAATTTGGTATACTTAATTTGGTCGTTGTTTTTTTTTTATTGTATGCAGTTGATAATCTACGGAACATCATTGGCCTGGATTCAAGAATACCCTTTTTGACCTTTAATATACATGTAACATGAGCTACCTTTTCTTATTATTATTTATCAATAGATTTCCGCCCAGCCGTGCCGTGTGATGCCGGCTTATAATAGCATCACCCCATTTCTTACCCATGAGTGTCGTAAGAGGTGACTAAGGGACTCGAGGGTTAGATGTGTATTGCAATTTTAGGCGATGGGCTGACAACCTGTCACTGTAGTGATACACAGTTATCTGATTGACCCTCAAATGTTTGTCAATCGTGGCGTAAATGTCCGTTTTTTGTAAAAGCATTATGTTGAATGTATTAAAATTATTTATTTTTTCAGGCAAATGCAACGTGCTGGCTCTGGATGGAAGTTACCTGATCAAGTGGCTGTATCTCCGCTCCACCACATACGTCAGGTTCATGGGGGAGAAACTTGGAGAGGTCCTGGCTTCCATGGTGCAAAGTAAGTCTTATGTCAGGGTTCAACTTATACTGAATACATGTAACAATTGTATGGAGAACCGGAATATGATGACCCCTGATCAAGTGACTGTACTTCTGCTCTACAACCTACGTAAGGTTCATGGGGGAGAAACTTGGAGAGATCCTGGCTTCCATGGTGCAGAGTAAGTTTTATGTCAGGGTCCAACTTATAGTGGTTACATGTAACAATTGTATGGAGGCATAATTCTACGACAGATTCTTGGGAACGAGAGGTCCTTTTAGTCCTTTAAAAATTTTTCACTTCTTGACTACATATATCTTGCTTCGTAGTCGGAAGTTGTGACCAGGGAAACAACTGTTCCAACCGGACATGTTTGGAAGTTGTATATATAGCGAACGGCGGAATAACTTCGATACCGCGTTTTAGGACTTGTATGCGCGCCGCCACATCCTCTTTCCATAACCCGTTTATAAACCTTGAATTTAACGATAAATGTTGGGTTGAACTATAAGTATCTCAGTAAATGACTTTGTTTACGAAGTCTTCCGAGAAAAGTACAAGCGATTTAAGTATATCATCGTCCTATTCACATGATTATTATCGTTGTGGTAAACGATCCGACCTCTACTGATAGAATTATGGTACTATTTGCACTATTATTGTGAGCTCTGCATTGAGATGTCACTCATACATACATACATACATATATCACGCCTATAATCCCTTGCGGGGTAGGCAGAGCATAAACAGCCGCATAAAACGGACATTTACGCCACGTCTGACAAATATTTGAGAGTTATTTAGAAAATTGTGTATCGCTATAGTGACAGGTTGTCAGCCCATCGCCTAAAATTGCAATACACACCCTCAAGTCCCTAAGTCGCCTCTTACGACTCCCACGGGCAAGAAATGGGGTGATGCTATTCTCAGCCGGCAACACACGGCAATGTCACTCAAATGTGCATATATACTGAAATTGATAATATACACCACGGTATTATATACAGGATTATTTTTTATTCACCCCGGAAATTTTACAGGGCGGTTATACTCATGATTCTGAACAACTTTTATTATGGGGTCACCTGCGAAATCGAGAAAAATATACTAACTGTTCCATACATTTTGTTCGACTAGGTATGAATTTTTCTATGGAGCAGCTGTTTTTTTTTCGTGATTTCGCAGGTGGCCCCATGATAAAAGTTGTTCAGAATCATGAGTTGAATCACCCTGTAAAATTTCCGGGGTGAATAAAAAATAACCCTATAAGGAAATTTCTTTCCCGACTTAATAGGCGACTAAGGGACTCGAAGGTTTCATGTGCTTTGTATGTTTAGGGGACAGGCTGACAACCTGTCACTATAGTAGCGTTGGTACAAACTGTTTAACCCAGCCTGACTGTACAAATAGTATTCATATGGCCGTATAAACACAGATTCCTTAGATCTCTGCATCTTTCCGTTCCTTTAAAAACCGGATTCAGCAAAATACCATCCGGAATTCCTGCGGTGTGTGTGAGAACCGCCTCAGGTCTCTTCATCTTTAATTGAACAGTTATTTCAATGTCTTGGCCGTAAATAGAGTTAATTACTATACATTGAACGTAATAAATAAGTACCGGAACGGTAGCTTTAATTATTTTAATTCAGTGATGCTCAAACTTCGCTTTTTGGCACTCACTATTATGTTACAAGAGAGAGTCACACGTTTTTTTTTCAGTGTTTGTGTTAACTGTTCAAGAATATGTGTTACGAAATACATACATACATAAATCACGCCCATATCCCTTACGGGGTAGGCAGAGAGTTAACGGCTGTAAAACGGATATTAACACCACGTCTTACAAAAGTTTGAGGGTCAATCAGATAACTGTGTATCAGTATAGTGACAGGTTGTCAGCCCATCGCCTTAAATTGCAATATACATCTAACCCTCGAGTCCTTTAGTCGCCTCTTACGATACACAAGGAATGGGGTGATGCTATTCTAACCTGGCATCACACGGCAAACGAAATAGAACTGAAATAACTGTAGGTAGAGCAAACAGAGAAATCAAAAACGTTAACAGATTTATTCTCAAGTTCAATTTGATTCTTCTTTATTTTAAATTTTTGTAGTTTTTACTTTCAAAGAATCAAAGATATTTATTTGCTTAAAACATTGTATAAAATTGGTAAAATAACATAATTATTAAAAAAGTACATTTGTGTTTTGCTAAACAAATATAGCATGCAAACAAATAGTAATGTCACAGACTAAACTTTTGGTTTATTGAATACTAGCAGCCCGCCCAGCGGTTTCACCCGCCGCTAACAATTTCCCCCCGGGAATAAGACAGTTCATTATAGCCTATGTTCATCAGGGATAATGTAGGATTCTAAAAATCTTGACTTCAATTTGAAACAAATATCGTTTTCAGATGGTGGTGGCGTAAAGTAACATGCCGTGTGATTAACCTGGCCAGCCCCATGGCAGTGCCTATATTTTTATTTTTTTTATCCCGCCCGAGCCGGTTTTCTATTAGGTCATAACAAAATTGTAATAAAAAAAAAGAAATTTGTTGATACAAATATTTTTTTTTAGAATGACGGTTCATGACGTCAATAAGTGATAATACTATCCTACATTGAATAAAGAATTTCAATTTAAATTAACAGTAAAATATTTAAAAAAAACCCAGTAGTTTCGGAGCCTATTCAATTTAAGATTTCAAGATTTCAAACGTTTATTGCATAAATCACGCCTATATCCCTTACGGAGTAGGCAGAGCGTTAACGGCCGTAAAACGGATATTAACACCAGGTCTGACAAAAGTTTGAGGGTCAATCAGATAGCTGTGTATCACTATAGTGACAGGTTGTCAGCCCATCGCCTAAAATTGCAATACACACCCTCGAGTCCCTTAGTCGCCTCTTACGACACCCATGAGTAAGAAATGGGGTGATGCTATTCTAGGCCGGCATCACACGGTATAGGCCGGCATCACACGGTATATCACACCTATTCAATTTTAACAAACAATAAATAAAATCCTGTTTCTAATATTAGTGTAGATTATATAATTATTATTTAAGTGTGATGCCGGCTTAGAATAGCATCACCCGATTTCTTTCCCGTGGGTGTCGTAGGAGGCGACTAAGGGACTTGAGGGTGTGTATTGCAATTTTAGGCGATGGACTGACAACCTGTCACTATGGCGGTACACAATTTTCCGAATGACCCTCAAACATATTTCAGATGGTGGTGGCGTTAAGTAACATGCTGTGTGATTAACCTGGCCAGCCCCATGGCAGTGCCTATATTTTTATTTTTTTTATCCCGCCCGAGCCGGTTTTCTATTAGGTCATAACAAAATTGTAATAAAAAAAAGAAATTTGTTGATACAAATATTTTTTTTTAGAATGACGGTTCATGACGTCAATAAGTGATAATACTATCCTACATTGAATAAAGAATTTCAATTTAAATTATCAGTAAAATATTTAAAAAAAAAACCCAGTAGTTTCGGAGCCTATTCAATTTACATACATAAATCACGCCTATATCCCTTACGGAGTAGGCAGAGCGTTAACGGCCGTAAAACGGATATTAACACCAGGTCTGGTCTGTCAATCAGATAGCTGTGTATCACTATAGTGATAGGTTGTCAGCCCATCGCCTAAAATTGCAATACACACCCTCGAGTCCCTTAGTCGCCTCTTACGACACCCATGAGTAAGAAATGGGGTGATGCTATTCTAGGCCGGCATCACACTAAGGGAGGCGACTAAGGGACTTGAGGGTGTGTATTGCAATTTTAGGCGATGGACTGACAACCTGTCACTATGGCGGTACACAATTTTCCCAATGACCCTCAAACATATGTCAGACGTGGCGTAAATGACCGTTTTTGCGGCCGTTTACGCTCTGCCTAACCCGCAAGGGATTATAGGTGTGATATGTGTATGTATGTATGTTCTCTCCTTTCAGAGGTATATCTCCCTCCCCACGGGCCTTAACCAAGTGAGGAGGGTTCACTGTAGAAGTCTGTTGTTACTGAGTTAGTAAGGTACTTCCTCTCTGCCTACCCCGCAAGGGATAATAGGCGTGATATGTGTATGTATGTATTATTTTAGTGTAGATTTTTTAATGCATTATTTAATGTTTTTTGTCGTCTTTTTATACCGAGTAAGGGACAGCCCTTCGAATACTGATAGGTTGCATGAAACATAAAACTGGACAACTTTCCCCTAGAAACATATGTCAGGAAACGCCAAAAAAATGACCTTCCATACAAAATCACTATCAGCTGACTGCATTCACTATGGGAAGTCAGTTTTTTTTCGTTGCCTGAAATATGTTCCTAGGGGAAAGTTGTTCAGTTTCATGGTCTGAATGTACCCTATTAGTATTCTGAGGGCTATCCCTGACACCCTTTAATACAGTAATGATTAAATGTAATCATTACGCTGGTACGAATAATGTGGCGTAGTTGGTAAATTTTTAAATGAAAAAGTTGTTATTCTGGCATAACTGTAATAGTTAGACATATGGTATGCCGGACATTATTATAGATATTGATGTCTTCTATAAAACTGTAGTACATCACTTTGCTCTATTGTCAATAATTTCCACAGCGTACGCGATATAACATATTTTTTTGGTACATTTTTCACACGTTGGGTTACATTATCGAAATTTTTACGCGGATCCCTATTTTTTCGCGTATAAAATATAGCCTATGTTCATCAGGAATAATGTAGGATTCTAATGGTGAAAGAATTTTTAAAATCGGTCCAGTAGTTTCGGAGCCTATTCGATGCAAACAAACAAACAAACAAACAAACAATCAAATCTTTCCTCTTTATAATATTATATTATAGATTATTAGTGTAGATTAGTGTAGATAGTGTAGATAACGTCAAAGATTTTTCGCACAAGTTGTCATATCACATACAATCTAAAATTCTGCAGCTGAACTAAATGCCGGTAGGTTCCAACCCTGCTTACACGCTCAATATTTAAATTGAAAAAGATGATACGATGATTGAATTAAATACCAAAATTTTAACAATAGATCAACGTTTTTTTGTTTTGACAAATTAATTGAATATCTCTTAATCACTCGTCTGTCGCTTCATACTATAACAATTTCATTGGTTTTGAATTTTATTGTGGGTAGTTAAGGTTCAAAATTGTTGTCCGGCTCCCGGTACGTGACAGACAAGGGGGTAAGTTTTCTATTTTATGTCAATGTAAATATGTTTGTTTCATTGCCAGTTAAATTATTAATGCAAATTGACCGAATAAATGTTACATCACAAATATTTTTTTGCATTAAAGCGGTTACTTAAGAGAAATACCATATTTTCATACATATCTGGGTTACACATTTGTCCCCTGACAAACTTCTGTAAAATTGATAAAAACAGAAAAAGGATCCTTGCGCAAACATAAGATAAGATATCTAACTAATTTAAGTATCTACTAAATCGTATGTAGACATGTTGTGTGGTTTAAAAACAAAAATCAAAGGTAAAATGTCTGAATGTGTGACAAATTAAAGTTGATCCACCCACTTCCCGTGGTAGGTATTTTAGAAAACATGCAAAATTTTCAACCGCGGACAGGATTTCAACGTGCGACTATCGCCATCACCAGTGGCGACGCCTCTTCCATCTGGGCTACCGCGGCTTATCCCCTGCTCGTCAATTTTGCAAGTGAATGTTTGCCAATAACTAACTTCTTCTTGTCGTTTGGACCACCGAGTCCAGCGACCCGATGAACCCTAGTGTCATGGTTTTTCAACAGCCTAAAACTAGTCATAGGCCTCTGTCTCAGGTTTTCGAAGTTGGACTGAACAAGAGACTGTTGTCCTTCGTCAGCCGCCGCGAAGTTCTATCTGACAGACAGTACGCCTATAGACCAGGACGCGCTACCATCGACCTCGTGCGTGAGGTGGTGTGGAGAGTGTTGAGCGCGCGCGAGGCCGGCCGACACGCCGCACTGGTGTGTTGCGACCTCTCGCGGGCGTTCGACACCGCCGACCACAGCCTCATCGCTGAGAAACTGTCTCACTACGGCATCCAAGGCCCTCCCTTGTCCCTCCTGGTCTCGTTTATGTCGAACAGGTCTCAGGTGGTTGTGGGAGACAAAGGAAAAATTAAATCTGACGAGGTGAGCTGCGAGATGGGAGTCCCACAAGGTTCCTGCCTCTCAAATACATTATTTAGCCTCCTCCTTAACGACCTACCCCTGGCAGTTGTCGGCGCTGACATATTTATGTACGCCGACGATGTGGCTGCTGTTGTCACCGCACCCACGGCCCACGCACTGGAAGCGATATTGAGTGAGACAGTCCAACAACTCGAATGGTGGTTCAAGTCAAACGGCCTAGCCCTCAATCGCGACAAAACGTGCGTAATGACTTTTTGTCTAAACGGTCGGAAACCTAAAACCATTAATATACCTGCAGGTAGCACCATACTGCAACAAGTGCAGTGTACAAAGTTACTAGGTTTCCATCTCGACAGCGCATTAATATGGGAAACACACATCGACGAATTGTGTAAAAAAATAGGCCGTGCGTGCTTCGCTCTGCGACGCCTGGCTAACACCGCCTCAAAAGACATCGTGAGGGCATGTTACTATGCCACAGTCCACTCCATCATCACATACGGCTTGGAGTTATGGGGCCGGGCCGCGGACGTCGACCGGGTATTTGTAATGCAGAAGAGGGCTATACGTGCGATGGTAGGTATACCTGTTGACGATTCATGCAAACCGTTTTTCAGAAAACTTAAAATACTACCATTGCCGTGTGAGCTCATCTACCAGGTAGCCGTGTTCACCGCCACGCATTTAGACAGCTTCAAGCCCAAGCTAAGCAACCGATTACACAGCTTGCGCAGCAACGAGATGAAAAATCAGCTGATTGTGCCACGACACAAACTATCAAAGTCTGGGCGTTCAGTGTATGTGCTGGGTCCATGTGTGTATAATCGCTTGCCGGATACGATCAGGAATGCAGCTTCTCCACAAATATTTAAAAATAAATTAAAAAATTGGCTTCTCGAGAAGCAATTTTACGATTTGAAGGAGTTTTTGGGTCCACTTGTGACCTGATTTAGACTGAACCAAGAATTTATTATTTTTAATTGATTTTACATACTATTTGTTATTATAATTTTATAATAATCTATATACTGACTTGTAACAAATGTTATTAATAAAGTTATTGTATTGTATTGTATTGCATAGTTCTGTAACGACCGCCGTCTAAGTAATCATAGACAGCAACCGGGACCACCGTTTAAACGTGCCCTCCGAAGCGCGGAACCATATTTCTTTTCGGACAATCAGGTGGTTCAGCCCGTAATAACTGATGATTATTTCAGTCCTATCCTAATCCCAACAAAAGTTTGAGAAACGCATTCTTATTGTCATGGGTGGGAAATGGGTACCCATTATGCGACCGGTTTACTTACATTGACGCAATTCTGTGTCGGATGAAGTCGAAACCTAACTACGTAACGGATTTTCCCGCAGGAACCAGTAGTACGCTTGAATAGTACCATTAAGTGTACAAAATTTACCGAGTAATAACATTAGACAATATAGACATACAACTACAACTACATACAAGTGCGGGAGCGATTGATGCGGTTTTTTTTTTAAATTAATGATGGGTTTGCTCTTGACTCTAGTCTAGGTCATAGGACAGAGACGAGAGTCTAAGACGGAGCGAGCTCTCCCAGAAGAAGCCTGTTAAGGCACTGGCACTCCCAAACACTGACGGAACGCAGGTGGCTACTTGGCGCCAGACTTCGGTGGGATGGTGGTCGCTAGCCAGGCGGCCCCTTACGGAGCCTTCCACCGCGCACGTGGGATCGTTCAGCCGGACTAATCCACAGGCAAGCCTGTGTTGCCGTTGCCCGGGGTGGACCGCTAGGAGGTAGATCCCATACCACCCCATTATTAGATAAAGTATTTGAAAAGATAGATAGATAGATAGATAAAGCGTTTATTTCAAAAATACACATCTAGTTTACATGCAGAAAAAACAATTTTCAAAACAACAAAAACTGACTACAATTTGTAAACTTCAGCTAGATGTGTACTGCAGAAATCAGGCCATAGCTCAGTGGGATTTTTGCCTGCAGGAAGCAAACACTGATTTTCAGCTATCACCTGGTGATGGGTGATCCGAGTACAGATACAACTATAATCAATTAATCAATAAAAGTGTGAGCTGCGTAGAATATATTACGAAAAAGTAAAATTGTGTGTAGTGTAATAAAATAAAAGTATTCTGAGAGGTGTCTATAAGACAAAAAACAATCACAAACAGGAATAACCGCATTTTTTAAAGAAAGGAAACCATATTTAGGAATAAGATGTTCGATCACAACAATACTGCAGTCCTACCTAAGCCATCCCTTACCTTGCTCGAAGCGCTTTGAAATTCCCATCTTCTGCTTTTCAAGTAGGTATGCTTTTAAATGTTTTTTAAATGTACACTTTGTACCTACAAGCTTTAAAGGAGGTGGAATGTTATTCCAGCACTTCGTAGCTTGGTAACGGAAAGAACCTTCGAAAGCCACCGTTCTGTGTATGTAGCCCGAAAGAGGAGCCCGTGCAACTCTGCCATATTTCTGGTACATTTTTGAAAATTTTAATTTATTATAAAGGTACTTGGGATTTTGGTATTTAACAACATCAAATACCAAACCAGCGAGATGCAGCTGTCTACGGGACTCCATTTTCAACATCGAGGCCTTATTTAGGAAGGGTGTTACATGAGTGCGGGGGGGTACATCGAAACAAAACCGACAGCATGCGTTCTGGACGCGTTGTATTAAACGCTGCGTCTTAGATAGTAGACGCGGCCCATATAGTATGTCTCCATAGTTAAGCTTTGACAGAATCACCGATTCACATAACATTATACGTGTACGCTCACTTAGGAGGTTACGGATCCTGTACAACACCTTTAGTCTATAGAAGCAATTGGTTACTAAATCCAGAACGTGCCTCTCGAACCTCAGGGAGCTGTCAAATAAAATGCCAAGGTTCTTAGCCTCTTCCACTCGCTCAATGACGTGACCAGAGATCTCAATTACAGGATGATGATCCATTATTCTGGAAATCTGTAACTGTGATCCCAGTAACATCACCTTAGTTTTCGACGGATTAAGCACCAGAGAGTTCAAACTCGACCATTCCGCAATATTTGCCAGATCTTCATTTATTTTAGTGATTGCTGTTGACGTGTCAGAAGGTGAGGTTAAAAGGTATAACTGAATGTCATCTGCGTAACAATGATAATTGCAGTTCTTAATTACCCGAGTAAGATCAGAGCTATAAATAGCAAACAGGAGAGGACCCAGAATAGAGCCCTGCGGCACACCACGAGTCACAGGGACGGTGTCAGAGAACAAGTATGAACCATTTTCTTTTTCCAATTTAACTGACTGAAAACGATCTGTGAGGTAGCTCTTAAACCACTGAATTGACAAAGGGTCAAATCCATAATATACCAGTTTTGACAAGAGAAGAGTTGCATCAATACTATCAAAAGCGCGCGAAAAATCTAACAGAACTAGAAATGTACCCAAACCGATATCTTGATTAGCCAGTATATTGTCAGTGACATCCAATAGTGCCGTAATGGTACCACGACCTTTCCGGAAACCAGATTGTAAGTCAGGTAGTATATTATTACTTTCAACGTATTCGCTGACCTGAGTGTAGACCGCCTTTTCTAATATTTTAGATAAGTATGGTAATATACTAATGGGCCTAAGATGTTTCAATTCTGCTGGATTTGAAGATTTGGGTAATGGTGTGACAATGGCTCGTTTCCAGTCCTTTGGAACGACACCAGACATCAGTGATGCATTAACCATATGAGTAATTACCGACAAAGTACGTGGCAGTGTTAAAAGAACCATATCCCTACTAATATCATCCACACCTAAAGCATTCGACTTAAGATCAAGAATATACTTAGAGACATCACTGTCAGTTACAGGCTTCAAGGCAAATGAAGCTGAAGAAAATCTGGCATGTTCGAAAAATGAGTACTGTGAATCAGGAATCAAATCTATATGTGGAATATTTAAAAAGAAATCATTGATAACGTTGGGATCATTAAAACAGTCCGGTAGTACATCGTTTTTACTAGGATCCACCAGTATCTTATCCCGTACGTTACGCCAGAATGTCCTGCCATCAGATATATTAGAATTAATAAAAGTATCATAGAATGCCCGTTTTTCCTTAGCTATGCTAGATACAACAAATGATTTTAGGCTTTTATAGTACTTATCATGTGACGGTAATTCAGACTTGCGATATTTAAGGTGGGCCTCATTGCGTAAATCGATCATAAGTTTTATATTATCTGTAACCCATGGTAGACAATGGTCAACTTTCAGTTTTGTTGTCTTTTTAGGTGCATGTATGTCAAATAGGTAGAGTAAAAAATCCCTGTAAACGTCCACCATTTCATCCACGCTAGAAAGGCACAGAATAGAATCCCAGTCTATCAACTGCAGATCATTATCAAATTGTTCCAAAATAATATTCTTCAAGGGCCTATAAGTAATAAATTTAGGTGGAGGCTTTATTTTTCTTATTTGAGAAGTAACACAGACCATATAATGTCCAAATCCACCAGAGACATTTGACACTATTACATCACGCACTCGCAAGTTAGTACACACCACCACATCAATCAAAGTTTCACCGAGTGTTGACAAGTGCGTAGGTTCCTTGATAACTTGGTCAAGATTCATATATTGCAAGAATTGATTGAATTTAGACACATTACTACTGGTATTTATAAGCATGTTTATGTTAAAGTCTCCTAATAAAATAACCTGACTAAATCTAGAAAAAGATGTTAAAGATTCCGTTAGTGCATCAATAAACATATCAACATTAACCCATTGAGGTCTATAAGCCGTCCCTATAAGAATCGTGCTGCCCACGCACTTCGTAGTGAGCCACATTTGTTCGATGTCTGCGTCAGGGTGTTTTAAATAGCGCACATTTATATCCTTTTTGATGTAAAAGGCAACTCCAACACCTCGACCATTACACATATGCTGAGGTCGTGAAGCCATACGCAGCCGATAACCTGGCACCGCTGGCGCACGCATTTCTTGTCCTGATGGCAACCAAGACTCATTTATTGCAATAATATCCGGTTTATGAGTGTCCATAGCAATATGAAAATTGTCGTGTCCTGTATTAAGTGACCCTGCATTGTAAAGTCCAAACTTTAATAATTTAGATTTGTTAGACATTGTTACAAACAAAAATATTATCAAACCAAGTTATGAAATCATTATGAGCACCAGAAATCACTTGGGACCACTCAATAATCTTTCCTTGAAGTAACATCGACAATTCAGCAGGGCAATGATGAGAGTTACAAAATGCAAAGCAGTTATTCATTTTAGATACTGTAATATGAACAAAATTCAATAGTATTGCAACAAAATACAGTGAGCAATGGTTAGTAGGTATGTACAGTGTGTGGTATTGTGTAGTTATATATTGTTTTGATTCTTGGCAGGTCAAGCTAGTGACCATGCGTTTTTCTGCAGTACACAAGTAGACACATACAATGAGACAACGTGCAAAGCGGTAGCAGTGCAAAAAGCCAATAAACAGCAAGAATTGACTACACATATAAGATTTTCGTTTATTTACATAAGCATAAAAGACAAATAAGATGTTTCTTTTTCGCATAAGAACATTTAATTTACAGATAGTAAAAAATAATAATATGCACAAACAATTTAAAATATATAATATCTTATGATAAGTTGAACATGAAGGCACATAAGGTAAACCAGCACTTATGCAGTACTGAAAGCAAAGCTCAAACAGTGTCAGAACCAAAAATTCTTGCGAGATCAGATTGCATCCGAATTCGGCATCTCGGAGAATCACCATTGGGGTTTTTCCGGGCATAGATTTTACCATCCCTAGTCCAGACGTACTTCCAGTGATTTTGAACACCTAGCTCTCGCGCCCGTTGAAACAGCTGCCGGTTGGTTCTAGTAAGCCGTTCATTGAAGTAGAAACGGCGAGGGGGGCCCGGCAGGTCGGTGCCCTCAGTGGTAGCTCCACGACGCACACGGGCTGATTTCAGCAGCTGGTCCCGGACGGTGCGTCGGGTTAGACTGACTACAATTGTACGTGGACGCGATGGCCGGTCTTCCTGTGTAGGTGCCTGGACAAGGCCAACACGAGTCGCATGCACAATATCCTGTTCGAAAAGCTCAACGCCCACCTTTCTAGCTAACGTGATGGCAATATGCTGAAGATTTTCATTTTGTTGCTCTGGAATGCATGAAATCTCCATATCATTCATCAGCTGATCTTGGTCTCGGCGGTTCAACTCGGCTTTTAGTTCGTCGATAGCTTCCATCGTATCCGGCTTCATTGCTTCCCTCTCACCTACACGACGTTCTATAATTTCAATGCGATCCGCCAATAAGTCTAGTCTACTCTCACATACTTCCACTCTGGATACCAACCTACTAAATGACTCATTAAGTTGCGCCAACTGAGTGCGCGATGCCTGCATTTCCTCGGTAAATTGAAGCCTAAACATTCGTAGCTCTGCAGCCATTTTATCATTTGATGACATTCCTGCAGTGCCGTAATCGTTAGGATCATGCATACGCGGGATTACCGCAGTGTCATTTGAATCAATTTCAAGGGGACTATTGTTAGATGCTCCTCGACGGCTATTCGTATTTACACCAAACGATGTAGGTGTAAGTGAAAAGGAAGATTATTATGTATAGGGAAACAGGTCTTATTCCTGCAGGAAAATTATTAGCAGCAGGTAAAACCACTGGGCGGGCTGCTAGAATAAAATAAAGTCGCTTTCCATGTCTGTATATCTTAGATATTCAAAACTACACAACCGATTTGTATGCGATTTTTTAATAGATGGAGTTTATATATAATCGTACATGGCGGGAAAAGGTCATTGGTTAGCAGCGGGTGAAACCGCTTGGCATTCTAATTAATTTAATTTTTAATTATAATTCTCCTAATTGTATTGAACAGTCTACAAACCCTTCTGGATCTCAGATGTTTTTTTTTTAATAAGATAAGATAAGCTTATTATAATTTTAGGTACATTCATTGGTATGCAAATTAGTACTAAAAACATAATATTTTGATACGACTGTTTTTTTCGAAACTGGGAAAAACCACTACCTGGAATCGAACTCACAACCACAACTCAAGGTTTAGCCATATCTTTAAAAGGAAGAACTGACTATGGTTATTTTTATCTTAGCGGTTTCCTTATTCAAATAAAAAAACATCGTTTGAATTAATTCTAAGGTTATAAATAGGTTGTTAAAGTGTGTTAATTAAGGGCGAGCGATATGGTATTCTTATTTATGTTGTAATGGATTTTAAATTTTCCTTCTTCTTCTTTTCGTGTGGGACAACGAGTCGATGAAAGACCCAATGAACCCTGAGCCCGGAATCTGCTAAATGAAAATCGTTTCTGTTGTATGTAAATAGCGTATTAGTGGCATAATTTTAGGTGTTTTGAAATCACGGTGATAATAAAATAACAGTTGAGTGTCGCTGGCATTGCAAGGGTAAAAAAATAGGAGAATCCGGGAACTGTTGTCAGAGGTTTTCAACCGCCTACTACTACGGGTAGGCCTCTGACAGGTTTGTGTGACGATCGCCGTCTTAGTAATCTACATCTACACTAATATAATAAAGAGGAAAGATTTGTTTTTTTGTTTTTTTGTTTGTTTGTATGTAATCGATAAACTCCGAAACTACTAGACCGATTTCCAAAATTCTTTCACCATTAGAAAGCTACAACATTCCTGAGTAACATAGGCTACTTTTTACTTCGGGAAAATTCCTCATTCCCACGGGAAAATGGTTAGAAACAGGAAAAGCGGGAAGTATAGCGGATATTACCCAAATAAGCCAAACCGATTTAGTGATCTTCGTGAAATTTGGCACTGATATTGGTGGTATATTGAAAACGGACTTAGACTACTTTTTATCAGCACTTGAGGATCTGGAGTACCTGATGGAGGGCACCAGGAGCACAGCTAAACTATAAGAGATACGAAAATGGCTTCATAGCTAAAGTTGTTCAGCATGACGGGCCGCTTCTGCTGGAACATTGTCATCAAGGATCTGGAGTACCTGATGCAGACCACCAGCATCCCATCTAAACTAGAAGAGCTACGGTAATGGCTTCAAAGTAAAAGTTGTTTAGCAAGACGGGCTGCTTTTGCTGGTACATGGTCATCGAGGGTCTGGAGTACCTAAAGCAGACCACCAGAATCCCATCTAAACTACAGGAGATAAGGTATCGGGCTCAAATTAAAAGTTGTTCAGCATGACGGGGCGCTTCTGCTGACACATGGTTATCGAGGATCTGGAGTACCTGATGCAGACCACCAGCATCCCATCTAAACTATAGGAGATACGGTAATGGTTTCAAAGTAAAAGTTGTTTATCATGACGGGCCTCTTTTGTTGGCACTTGGTCATTGAAGGTCTGGAGTACCTGATGGTGGGCACCAGGAGCACTGCTAAATTATATGAGTTACGATAATGGCTTGATAGCAATAGTTGTTCAGCATGACGGGCCGCTTCTGCTGGAACATGGTCATCAAGGATCTGGAAGACCTGATGCAGACCACCAAACTCCCATCTAAACTAGAAGAGCTACGATAATGGCTTGATAGCAATAGTTGTTCAGCATGACGGGCCGCTTCTGCTGGAAAATGGTCATCAAGGATCTGGAGTACCTGATGCAGACCACCAGCATCCCATCTAAACTAGAAGAGCTACGGTAATGGCTTCAAAGTAAAAAAAAAATTAGCATGATGGGCTGCTTTTGCTGGTACATGGTCATCGAGGGTCTGGAGTACCTAAAGCAGACCACTAGCATCCCATCTAAACTACAGAAGATAAGGTATCGGCATCAAATTAAAAGTTGTTTAACATGACGGGCCACTTTTGCTGGCACATGGTCCTGTTGAGTCACTTCTACTGGAACGGAGTAAAGAAGTAAACTACTTTTTACTGCGGGCAAAGATCCAATTTCTACGGGAAAACTGGTAAGTAGCAGCGGGTGAAACCGCTGGGCGGGCCGCTAGTCATAGATATAGACAGACAGCAACCGGGACCCACGTTTAAAATTGCCCTCTGAAGCACGGAACCATCTTGTTTACGGACAATCATGCAATTCAGTTAAACTGGCAACAAATTCACAAAGTGAAAATATCAACTTAGGAATCGAACCCGGAACCTTTGCGCCGCAGGCAGTCGCTCTACCACTGCGCCACATCAGCCGCCTAAGGTTATTAATAGGATATAATATTTTCTTGAGTTTGCACAACTATTACTCATCACAATAAGATCCAGTACATCAGATCAGTTAAATGCAACATCCCTCTCCAAGACCCTGGTGTTTATAAACTTGACTGTGACTGTGGACTCTCATACATAGGAGAAACAAAGAGAAATGTATCTACACGTCTAAAAGAACATATTGCTGATGTAAAAAACCGTCGTGACAGACAGTCTGCAGTGTGTGAACATATCATGGATAGCCCCACCCATTATGTCAGATTTGATAAGGCTGCAATCCTAGCGAGAGAGAAGAGATTCATTCCTAGGAAAGTACGGGAAGCCATAGAAATTCAAAAACATCCGAATTTCAACAGAGATACTGGATGGGGAATCTCATCAACTTGGACTCCGCTGATTATACATCAGAAGAACCAGATCCAACATACTGTAAGACCTACTACACAAGATACGGTTTCAGCATTTTGTGTGGAACCAGGACGTTACGCTAGGCAATTAAGAAATAGATGGCGGTAGAACAACAAAAATAATTTCAATTCTAAATAATGACGTCTAACACCTTAGTCATCCGTGACCACGGGCTCTGTAAAGAGCTCGAAACGTAGGAATTGTAAAATCCAAAATAAACACAACTTAAATCCGTTTAAAATTGTTTTATTGTGATTATTAATAGGATGTTATGGTGTGTTAATTAAGGACAACCGATACGCTGCTGTCCTTATTTATGTTGCTATGAATATTCAATTTTTATGTATTTTTTTAATTATAAATCGTATAACAAGGTAAACCTTTCAACAAAATAGATCACAAACATATTTTAGTTCTTCTTAGTAACATATTAATGACACTGTCGAATGTATAAATAGATAAAATCTCTTTGTATACAAGGAGTTACAAAAAGGAGTACTAACATGAAACTGAACAACTTACTGTAGAACTAACATACTCCCAATCCATTCATAAGTCATACCTATGATAGGTAATTATAAGGTATTGCATGTTGTAATACACATACAATACATACACATATCACGCCTATAACCCCTTGCGGGGTAGGCAGAGCGTATGACAACCGCAAAAAACGAACATTTACTCCACGTCTGACAAATATTTGAGGATCATTCGGAAAATTGTGTATCGCCATACTGACAGGTTGTCAGCCCATCGGCTAAAATTGCAACACACATTCAACCCTCGAGCCCCTTAGTCGTTTCTTGCGTCACCCACGGGAATGAAACAGGTTGTCAGCCCATCGGCTAAAATTGCAATACGCACCCTCGAGTCCCTTAGTCGCCTCATACGGCATTGCATGTTGTTATCAGTATTCATTATCATTCTGATCATTCATTATACTGAAGATACTCTTGATCCTCCCCCAACAACCCACATTGCATGGCGATCCTACCATGGAACATAGGTTCCGTTGAAATATGAAAAAATAACGAACCGTCCATAGTCAATTAACATTGGTTATTTTGTATGGCAGGTCCAATATTTCTTTTTATATTTCGGCCCATATTTGGTGGACACCAAGCTACATAGCCTGGCACATCGCCGCAAGGTTGCCTGCTTGTCGGTTTTTACAGATTGTACTTCAGAGAGTGTGCTCAAGAGCTTCACGACCTTGTTCCACCAGCTCCCTTCCACCATCGGACATCCAGACGCACCGCCTGATACCATCCGTACCTGGTAGCCATTCCACTAATTCGGACTAGGCGCTTCCAGTCATCATTTATAATGCGCACTGCTAAAAAGTGGAACTCACTACCTGCGTCTGTGTTTCCAAACGCATACAACCCTAATCTCTTCAAAGTAAGAGTGAACAGGCTTCTTCTGGGTGAGCTCGCTCCATCTTAGACTCTGTCTCTGTCCTATGACCTAGACTAGAGTCAAGAGCAAACCCATCATAAATAAAAAATAAAAAAAAAGATTGGGAAAGTTGTTCAGTTTTATGAGTAGCTACCTTGGCCTCCTTTTGGCTTGTCATACCATTTTTATTACTTCCTGTATGACTGACGAAATGATACAGAGGTATCACTAAAATGGCGGCCTTATTGCAAAGTTCTTAGTACCTACAGTCGGTCAAGGTGGAAGACAGATGCTTATCAAACTAACAAGTTAATTTAACGTAATTTAGCTCTGACGTTGTATTGTATGACACACAAACGTGAACCTACAAAATTATTTTAAAGTTTTTCGTGAAGGGGAATTAAATAAATACCGTACGTATAAACTCGTAAACTTCGAAGAACGCGTAAAGATATTTGGTTGAAATTAAAACTATATACTCAGATCTGGAGCGTAGCATTGTACTGCTTCGAAACATGGACCATAACGGAAAGTGACAGGGAACGTATGGAGGCTTTCGAAATGTGGTGTTAGACGATAAGCTGGACAGAAAGGAAGACGAACAAAGAAGTGCTACAGCTTGTCAAAGAAAATATAACGTTACTCAATAATCTCAATATAATAGATAATGAGGTCAATTCGGGATTTAAATTTTCCTTACTTGCCTTAAATTAGTGCTGTCACTTTCCGTCAAATAGGTTTAGAAAAGGATAGAAGATATCTAAGTCCTGTCATTTTTAAAAACGTCAAGGGTTTTTTTTCGCCTTTTCTAGTCAATTTAGTCGCCATTGTTTTGATCGTCGCCTTATTTTGACAGATAAGGCTGCCCGCACACGTCTTTTTATAGGACCGATAATCGGGCTGATTTTTCCTCCGATTTTTAAGACCGATTTTGTGACCGACTCAAAGCACACGTCCGTCACTTTGTCTGTTGGTTTCGAGGGAGTAGCACGTCATGGACGGCCGACTATCGGTGAGTAGTGTGCGTTAACGCATACATTTCCAAGTGTTCCATTTTTCACCGACAATCGGATCGGTCGGGATGCACCGATTTTATTTCTGACCGACTATTTGTAGGATGTGGGCGTTACACCATTGCAATCAATACGTTCCATTTTACTCCTACAAAAAATCGGTCACCGATTATCGGACGTGTGCGGGCAGCCTAACACGTATTTTGCATGAAATAATAAGACATGACACGACTAAAATATCTCCTATCCTTTTCTAAACCTATTTAACGGAAAATGACAGCACTAATTTAAGGCAAGTAAGGAGAATGTACATCCCGAATTGTGGCCATTATACGACGAAACATGATAAGACACCTGATGCGACATGATCAGGTATTCAAAACGATTGTTGAGGAAAAAAAATGTGTTATTTTGGTTCTGTAACAATTTTAAAGAGACCCTCTGTTTGCAGTTGGAGTGGACCCGGCTCAGATCCACGTGATTGGTCACAGCCTCGGCGCTCACATCTCAGGGTTCACCGGGAAGCAGTTCGCCAACCTCACCGGGTACCATATTGGCAGGTGAGGACTTCATTTCATCGTCATCGTCATCGTCATCGTCATCGTCATCGTCATCGTCATCGTCATCGTCATCGTCATCGTCATCGTCATCGTCATCGTCATCGTCATCGTCATCGTCATCGTCATCGTCATCGTCATCGTCATCGTCATCGTCATCGTCATCGTCATCGTCATCGTCATCGTCATCGTCATCGTCATCGTCATCGTCATCGTCATCGTCATCGTCATCGTCATCGTCATCGTCATCGTCATCGTCATCGTCATCGTCATCGTCATCGTCATCGTCATCGTCATCGTCATCATCGTCATCATCATCATCGTCATCATCATCGTCATCATCATCATCATCATCATCATCATCATCATCATCATCATCATCATCATCATCATCATCTTCTTTCTTGCTGTGTGATTAATCTGGGCCCAAAGTCTGCTAAATGAAAATCATAGATAGCATGTGAGTGGCATGGTTTTAGGCGTTTCGTATTTCTGCTAACAGTTTGAAGTAAAGAATATCACGGTGACAATAAAATGACAGTTGAGTATCGCTGGTGTTCTATTATGACTATACGAAATTGTTAGAAAAATAACAAATCTGTATTTTTTTACCATGACTGATCATGTCGTCAAAAAGAGAAAATGCTATCCTACATCAAATAATGAAGATTTTGTGTGTCCAATTAGCGCATAAATGAACTGAAGTTCCTGGTAAAGTATGCGTAAAAGATCCTTCAATGCCAATAGACCAATAATAATACTTATTCATCAACGACATTCACTCTGCCTTGGTAAAACCGCGGGGAGGATTTGAATCTGCGACTTTCGCCAACACTAGTGGCGACGCCTCTTAAATCTGGGCTACCGCGGCTCATCCGTAGACCGCCAACTTTGCAGTGTATCTTGATGACAATAAAGCGTGGTACGGCTCCATCCGTTTTGAAATCACATGGCATTTACTGGGAAAGGCATTACGGCCAGTGTCAAGCTTGATGTAGGTTTCCTACAGATATTTTTCTTTTTTTTAAAACAAAATTTTGCAAAATTTATCAAGCGCGAGCAGGATTTGAACCTGCGACTTTCGCATTACTAGTGGCGACGCCTCTTCCATCTGGGCTACCGCAGCTCATTCCTTGCCCGCCAATTTTGCAAGTGTATTTTAATGCCAGTAACGCGTGGCACGGCTTCATCTACCGGGTTAGTTTTTGCAACTAATAATTCCTACAGATACCTACAAATGCTAACATTTAAAACTGTCCTTACAGGATTATCCCATTTCTTCCCCGTGGGTGTCATTAGAGGTGACTAAGGGACTCGAGGGTTTCATGTGTATTTCAACGTTAGACGACAGGCTCACAACCTGTCACTATAGATACACGATTTTTCTGAAACGGCCCTCAACTATATGTCAGACGTGGCAACAGCGATCGTTATTTACGGACGTTAACGCTTTGCCTACCCCGCAAGGGATAATGGCATAGTATACAGGGTGCAAGGGACGGTGTACCGAAAACTTTGCAGGCAGACCATGACCCTGAACAACTTATACTAAGAAGCCATGCATGCATACATACATACATATATCACGCCTTTATCCCTTCGGGAGACAGTAAACGGCCGCAAAAAACCGACATTTACGCCACGTCTGACAAACATTCGAGGGTCATTCGGAAATCTGTGAATCGCCATAGTGGCAGGTTGTCAGCCCATCACCTAAAATTGCAATACCCTCGAGTCCCATCGTCGCCTTTTACGACAACCACGGTAAACAAATGGGGTGATGCTATTCTAAGCCGGCATCACACAGCACAAAGCCTATGTTGGGAAATGATTACTTTTCCGAGGTTCCCTAGAAAGTTAGTCAAAAATTCGACGACCTAGCTCGATTTTTTTTCTCGTTTTACAACATATCCATAGAAAAAGTTGATCAGTTTCGTGGTCTCCCTTACAACCTTATTTATATGTGTGTGTGTGTGTGTGTGTGTTTACAGGATCACAGGGCTGGACCCCGCCGGGCCCTGCTTCAGTCACGTGGACGACGACCTCCGTCTGAAGAACACTGACGCTGATTTCGTGGACGTCATTCACACAGACGGCGGCGTGTATGGTCTCACTGATGCTGTTGGTGAGTTTCTGAACATGTTTCTAACCTAACGGGACTCGAGGGTAATATGTGTATTGCAATTTAAGGCAATGGCAATTAAGAGTATAGACAATAAAAATATTCGTTTCATTTCTCAACTTTACCGAAGTAAGAGCCTTCTCATTAAGACATTAGACGTCTGTAATTTCTATGAAACTGTAATTTCCATAGGCAGAATGCATAAAGCTGGTCTATATACGACTGTTTTCGAGTTCATAATTCGAACATTATGAGACGAGTGTAGTATAAAAACTATAAAACCTCCTTCCAGGTGACGTGGACTACTTCCCAAACGACGGCGAGCAGCAGCCCGACTGCCTCTTCCAGACGTGCAGCCACAGCCGCGCCTGGCTGTACTTCACAGAGTCAGTCGTCGACCGAAAAGCGTTCCCGGCTGTCAAGTGTGACAGCTGGGAGGCCTTCAAGAACGGCTCTTGTGAGGACAAAATCAGGTTAGTCATGAGATTGTGTGAGAGCTGATACACTGCGCTACACCAACACAGTACATATTCGAGCTCGTCGATATTTTTTTATTATCAAACGAATAAGTAACAATCATGATTCAGGTTTACACGACTTACTTGATGATTATTTGGTAGCGTTCAGCCCTCTATGATTCGGCTGCTTACAACAGCCTTATTCACGGAGGTCTACAGATCATATACGCCCGCCAGTCAGCTGTGATTGCCGAACACTGCGGGCCGCGCGCACCGTGACGGTAGATGGCGCTGCAGTAGCCGCAGTAATGGCTCTTGCGATGGTTGCAGTTGGCTTGTAGAGTCTATCACCGCTTCCATGACAGCGGTTTCTAAATAATCAACAAGTAAGTCGCGTATTCATTTGATTCGGCTGAACCGTGTGATGCCGGCTTAGAATAGCATCACCCCAATTCTTTCCCGTGGGAGTCGTAAGAGGCGATTATGGGACTCGAGGGTGTGTAGGTATTTAAATTTTAGGCGCTGGGCTGACAATTTTCCAAATTACCCTCAAATATTTGTCAGACGTGGTGTACCTAAATCTCCGGTTTTTGCGATTACGCTCTGCCTACCCCGCAAGCAATTATAGGCGTGATATGTGTATGTATGAGTAAGTCAAAATCGTGGATATTTTGTACAACATCAACAGCCACAACAGTGGGTACTTATCTAGCTTACAAGGCGGATTGGCGAGCACAGTTCAAGGTTGTATTCATTCCCTGGATTCATAATTTTGTCGCCTTTTTAACATCCACGGGTAGAAGTAGGGTGTTCCTATTCTAAGCAAGCACCACATGACAATTATTTGATGACGAATTAAATATTGTAGTCTCTGGGCTTGGTGTTCTTTGTACCTATGCCTTAGGTGCAAAACACATCAAAATGGCGAGTGGCGGCAGTGTGGCGTGGCGCGAAGGCAGTAGCGTTCGATTTTCGATGGTATTTGTATTATCATAGATTTACAATCGGGTGCGCGGGAGTGGCGTGCGGGAAGTGCGCACTTGCATTGCCATTTGTAAATCTATGTCAATACAAATACGATCGAAAATCGAATGCTACTGCCCTCGCGCCACGCCACACTGCCGCCACTCGCCATTTTGATGTATTTTGCGCCTTACTGTGTATATCGAAAGCCTGAACTAGGATCCCCGCGGTGCATTACGGATTTTTCTCAAAATGTCCAATAACGGTCGATATAACGGATTTGTATTAATTTTATTGTGAATAAATACCTTATACATAAAAACACCCGAACAAAAAAAAAACTTGACATACCTACCTAAATTATATTATTTTTTGCTTTTATGTTTTAATTTATAAGTTCCACAACTACATTATTTACAGAAATAATTAACCTAAAACTATAACCCCACATCACATAGACTGAAACCAATAAGACTAAATTTTAAAATGAGCGTGTATTTTTCAGTTACACAACCATATCAGTGGCCTACTAGTAGTCGTAGGCGGTTAAAACTGACACCAGTGTCCATCGTGTGGTTGAACGACATGGTGTCCACAAAAAAGACTAATAAATACCACACCTACATAGAAAGTGCCATAATGCTTTATAAACGTAGAGAGGAACGTGAGTTATTGTTGACGTTTCAAATGATAGGGAGACATACAAATCACTTTCTTCCATAGGGAAGAAAGCATGCAACTGTCAAAACATTCGTAAAACACAAAGCAAACGCAATAAGTCCATTCAAATTATGTAGCCATTTTTGGTCTATACATATTCTTTTTTGGTTCCAAAATTAGCTAGGGTAGCTTAGGGGAGCTTTTTCTGGGAGCTGGGGTTTTTGGGAGGTTTTTCCTGTTCAGGAGGTCCGGTTAATTATACGCATAAACTACACGCTTTAAAAGTCTTGACTTTAATTTGAAACAAATATCGTTTTCAGATGGTGGTGGCGTAAACTTACATGCCGTGTGATTAACCTGGCCAGCCCCGTGGCAGTGCCTTTATTTTTATTTATTTTTTGTCCCGCCCGAGCCGGTTTTCTATTAGGACATTACAAAATTGTTATATAAAAAGGAAAATTGTGCGATACAATTTTTTTCTTACAATGACGGTTCATGATGTCAATAAGTGATAATACTATCCTACATTGAATAAAGAATTTCAATTAGCTAATTCTTGCATTCTGCCTGCTAAAATAGAATAGAATAGAAAATATTAGAGAGAATATTTATGTAGGTAGTCAAAATAGTAAACTTGGCTGAATGGACTTAATTGCGTTTGCCTTGTCCGAAATACATTTTACAAGGAAATCACTCTAACGCGCGAATTTGCATTGAAATTTTAGTGAAAATAATTTCAGGTTTATTTAATTGTTTTCTTTTGTATTCCTGTTTTTTTCATTCACGTAGGTGTAGTATAAAGCACTATGTATCACTCGGAAGAAAGTCCGATTAAAAACTCGTGTGTATTGAGGCTCAAAATACACCCTCGTTTTTAATCGGCTCCTTTGTCTCCGCGTGCACAATGTACTATTATTTATTTCTTCTCTCACATGAAAAGCCGATTATTTGTTTCTTCTCTACCATTCCAGCTACATGGGCTACCCCTCACAACCCGGCACAAAAGGCTTGTACTACCTTCAGACCGCCGGGGAGACGCCATTCGGCATTGGCATGAACGGGACCGTATACAGAAACACGAATGGAATTGTGAAGAACATTACTCAGGTATTGCTGAGCTAAGTCTTTAAGGCACGAGTGTGGTTTTGTGAGAGCACTGTTTACGGGTATTTTTATATATGTGTGTTATTTTATAAATTATTTAGGTATTTGGATAGGTAACTTCAACCACCAGTTTATTCGTAACCAGTGTATATACAGATATTAAAACCTAGTAGGTAGATTGACCCATTTAGGCCCAACGCTGCCTTGAGCGGACTGCACGCGCGGGCCGCACGGCTTGACGTTATAACTCGTCCGAACTTAGAAGGCGCATCGTGCCTAAGGGTCGAATCATTGTAAGCGGCCAGGCCGTTTGTCGCGAAATTACAATGGATTTTTGCACCGAATTATACTGCATATCATACATAAATTTACTCAATTCATTCATATAATTCGCTGCGCACAAGTCTTTGTAATCTCGCCAGAAATGGCCGCAGCGACCGAGCTACTGACTAGGTATAATTCGACCCTAAGAAGCTTTAATACCTTGTACTAGCCGCGTCACACAACGCTGTTCTTGCATTTGCCAAATCTAGCCCGCACGGCAGCCCGCGCGTGCTGTCCGCTAGACACAGCGTTGGCGCTTAATGGAAGCTGATGTGCTTCTATCAATGTTTACTGCTCGCCAGCTTCATCCATATTTCATTCGGTTTTCACATGGGTTTTCATGTTGCAGTATCTTTTCCCATCATCCGCCATCGCACCGGGACCCGATGTGTCGCTTCGTGGCCTCTACACCATTGTATTTGTTTTCTACACCATGTATATTGTAAGCTAGAGATGTGCCGCTTGTACTCATTTAGTAAGGCTGATTAAGGCCTATTCAAATGGTATCTTCTGTTTGCAAATAGGTATGTGAAAGAACATGATCTTCAATTTCTTATTATCTTGTTAATTTCGGCTCTCGGAATTGTAAATTAACGATATAAGTTAAATAATAGTCCGTCTACTTTTGCCATGACAAATTACGAAGTATTAAATTAAATTATTAATTACGTAATTAATTTGCGTAAATACTTATTTATTCTGTAATTATTTAGCTATGTAGGTACATATTAATTAATAGAGTTGATAAAACATTAAATGCAACGGTACATCTCTTTATTTTGATTAACTAATATTTGTTTATTTTTGTATTTGTTTCTTTTTTCATCAACTTATAGAATATTTATTTACATTTAAAATGCTTGAAAGCATTTTAGAAAATTGTATGTCGCATACCATAGCCACGCTATAATTGTAAACACATACATTTTGCAATTAATAAAATTATAAACTACTTACCAAATATAATAATTAAATTTTTTCCAGGTCATGATGCCATGGAAGTATTATTTTTTTACATTCTTTGGATGAGACTTTTTAACATATTTTAGAAACGTGGTTGTGAAGTGCAATAAATTAGTTATAAAGTATTGACTTTTATAGAAGGTTCATCATTTTCTTTCATCAAAGTCATTTTTCCTGGGCCTTAGTGAGTACATACGATCCAGAACAATTATTTCTATACCTACCCAACTTAACATGCTTTTATTTACCACGATATACCGAATAATACTGACTCATTTAAAGTTGCTCGTATGGCGCTAACCTTACTAATGATTTTCGTAATATCATAAAATAATATCACTTGCATTAGTTTAATGATCTTTACATGGTTTTATCAGATTATGAGCACACCAAGTAAGTACGTTTTAATGTTTTCATAATTAAAAGTACATTTAGCAACCCAGTTCAGGGTAAGAAATAATTTTAATCTGTTTCATGTGAAGTACAACTATCTCCAGTATGGTTTACACTGCAATCCGTTATGGTCATTACTGCAATTATAACAGTACTTGATATAATTTTTAACAGTGTGAACTTTTGTGGCCGTTTTCCTGCAACTATAACAAAATATTGATATTGTATCGGTCGCTGGCTAGGTTCGGTCGGTGTTGAAAAAGAGGCAGCGACAATTTTACGGGAACGCTCAAGAAAGGAATCAACAAATACCACTCTCTAGATACTACCAAGCATTACACAATATTTCAAAATTATACTACGGTTTGGAGAAGTCTTATGCTATTCAAATGTACTAGATTAATGGGCTTATAGTAAATATAAGATCAAAAATGTTGAATGCCTTAAAATGAATAAATTATGTTTGCTCTCTGATAAATTAATGTATCCCTTTTTAGATTTTAGGAATACGTAAGTACAAATAGTTAAACTTTGTAGTAGATACCGTTCATATTCTTTTATATTTATTTTAAGACTTAAAAGTAAAGTATGTAAGTGATAAAGTCATGTTTTATTATGTAAAACGAAACTTTCAATTTAAATTTCATAAGAAGTGGTTAATAGAAATAGCCCGTCGATAAAGTAAATTTTTGGTAGGTAGTTCTAAAAATAGATATTTTAGGACTTCAGTTAGTTTTCTATTTCTTTAGGGTATCGTTCTTCAAAAGAAAAAAAGGGATCCTTAGAGGATCACTTTCTTGTCCGTCCATCTGTCCGTCTGTCACGAACCTTTGTCTCGGAAACGCGTAAAAATATTAAGTTTAAAGAAAAGCTATTAAACCTACTCAGGTCTACGGCTGCTTGTAGATGTAAAATATCAAGTTCTTACATAACGTCAAAAAATATACGGACATTTATGCAGAAATAAACGCGCTTTTATACCATTCCAAATTCATGGTACTTCCCGTGGAACGAGAACTATGAAATAGCAACAAGCTTCGTTTTAAAGTACAAATTTAGAAAAAAAAAGCATTTTTTTGTTTTTTTTTTTGCTTTTAGCTAGTAGTTCAAGTGGGGTATCATATGAAAGGGCATGTTGATGTGCATGATACGGAACCCACGATGAGCGAGTCTGACTCGCCCTTGGCCAGTTTTTCATTACTGTTATATATTTTTTTTACAAGATATTCTTTGTATAATTTTGACCACTAGTTTAATTAAGTAGATATAATATATCATTGATTTTCGTTAATGTCGATTATATTATATTATAATTATTTTAATTTATAATTGTAACTAACCAGTGAATGTACTTACTTTCATTAAACTTAATTTATGTAATTTTTGTCAAATTTATTTAACAGGGTATAAAAATGTTCAATTAAAAGATATGATTTTAAAACAAAGCATTTTTATTGTAATTTCTATCATTTTATAACTTCATTTCGTAAATAGAAAATAATACGGAGTGGACTCTTACAAAAATAAACATCTTTAATAATAAATATAAGACGATAACACAAGATGGGGCGGATTTTGTCTAGAGAAAATACTAAAGCAGATTCTGACAATTACATAATAATAATAAAAAAGGATCGATAGTAATTCGGACAAGCATATCGCGAAAATAATGATAAATAAAATGTCTGCTAAACATTTTCTCTTAACTGAACTAATAATAAAATATTCGGCAATATGTCACAAAATTGGATTTGAATAAAGGTGGCCACAGATGTTGCTTTAAATGCTGTAGTGTCGTTGCCATTCGACAGTTTTAAATCGTAGTTCGAGGAGAGATTTTTGACTATCGATAAGTAAAACTACTACAACACTACGTAATGTGGCCACCAAAAGTTTTATTTGTGAAAAGTGACTATTTGATTATTTTCAAACAAATACTAATTTTATACAATAGTATTTCATACAACGGTAAATTACAAATATAGTTGTCCTTTTACATCATGCAGAAACATTTCTATGATCTTTTTTGTGACATAGCCAGAATATCAATTCTACAAAAAAAGTGTCAAAATATAAAAAAAGGACAAACATTACACATAAAAATCTGATTTAAAATCAGTGTAACTCGCTTACGATACAACCTATCGATAATAAGACGCTATTACAAATTACAAAAATGTTACGTCTATAAGAAATATATTAGAAATATAATATAAATTGTACAAGTATGTCATTTTTGAGTTGATCTACTATTTGGATGATTTCACACAAAAAAAGGGTTATTTCAATTAAAATTAAAAGTTTCTTCCTTGTTATCCACACGATGCCGTGTGATGCCGGCTTAGAATAGCATCACCCCATTTCCTTCCCGTGGGAGTCGTAAGAGGCGACAAAGGGACTCGAGGGTGTGTATTGCAATTTTAGGCGATAGGCTCATAACCTGTCACTATGGCGGTACACAATTTTCTAAATGACCCTCAAAAATTTGTCAGACGTGGCGCAAATGTCCTTTTTTTGCGGCTGGTTACGCTCTGCCTACCCCGCAAGGGATCATAGGCGTGATATGTGTATGTATGTATGTATGTGTATCCACACGAATGTATAATGGCTGATCTTCTTTGCTTTTTTGTACAGTCAAGCTCAGGCTGGGATTGACAGTTTGGACTAAGAACCGTTCTTATACCGTGCGCATAAGATTTACATTGACGTTTTAAGTGTCTTACCGTTCATTTAAGATTTGAGAAAGAAATTTCTTGATTTTTCTCATAAAATCATCCAAATAGGAAATTTAATGTGACTGTAGAGTGTGTGCGGAAAGAGAATAGGCGTGGGAAAAAAGTAAACTAATAATTTTTTCTTAGGTTCCTATGACATTTTTTATACTGAGGCACTGAGGCGCCCTCAATTTTCACGCCTATTATCTTTTCGCACATTCTCTATACAAGAACGCTTTAGTTTCATGATCTAGCGATATACCTATAGATTACTGTGAACATCATCTATGGAATGTTCTGTTTTTAAATATAATTTGTCATTAAAAATGATCGGGTGATTATTGTGCTCGTTTTAAATGCTGGACTGGCCTAAAGTACAATTTATGTGATTTCTAAACATTAATCGAGATTTATATTGATTTCTTGCTGAATATGCCGAAAAAGTTACAATTCAATTGCTTAAGTGAAATAAATCAGAAATTGCAAGCTTATAATCTGATTATAAAAATTCATAAGGGCACTAACACACACAGTGACATAAAATTAAGGTTATGTTACACTATTCACTTAAATAGTAGCACCTAAATGGTGAAAGTAGAATGTTACAGCAACACGACATAAATATTTTAACTTTTTTTTAACAAATACTAGGCGTATTTTAAATCTTGCAAGCTTTAAAAATGGTGTCATTTAGGCAACATTTATTTATACACGAGAAACTTTACATGTTTCTCTTTTCTAGTTTTTTTAGGTTTAGTAGTAACAGGTACGCAGTCCTACTTCCTAGGTTGCCTAAAGTAAAAGCTACTTTAGCAATAAGGCCACGTTCTTGTGATTTTTATTATTTGTTTTCTTTATTGCCTGAATAAAAATTGCTCCATTGGTATCCATTTTAATTGTTGTTATTAGCTTGTAGATTGTAAAAGACACCAGTATGTTTGTATAGCAAGCACTCTTTGGAATATTATGGGGTGTACTTTTTAATTTTCATAATTATACACTTATTTATTTCGTAATCAGACGCATATAAGAGAGCTAAGTGATTATCATTATAGCACACAACGAATCATCTTTTTTACGGTTTACATCCAAGAAATTATTTTGTTATGGAATTTTATTGAAAACTTAAGCCAGCGATTTAAAATCTTTTGAACAGTTTAAAATTGCTTTAAATATAATTCAAAACAAACAAAATGAAATTGTATGAAGCACAAATGTAAAACATGCAAAAATAAGGATAACTAAGTTTAACAATAAAAATCCATGACCATACATGATAACCCCATAATAACCTCAAATCTCAATATGATTTATTAATCCTTTCGATAGACTATACAGAATCGTGCAATAAAAACAATTTTATTTTAGTCCCGTGTTACATTGTTTTGATTTTGAATTAAGATAAAAAACGAATATAATATGTTTTTTTTTTATATAAAGTCTAAGACGGTGGTATAGTTCGTGTGACATATTTTAAAGCTGTTCCATTTTGAAAACAATTGTAGAATGAAACTTGTTTATACCATTTTAAGATGATTGTACATTGGTCATTCACCAATGTTCTTAATTTTAATGTGAAATGTAAGCTAGATTTTTTCAAGTAAGTGAATAAAAAACTTGTGTTGATTTTGATAATATCGATTTAATGTAAAAAAACTAACGACATTGGCGAAATACAATGCACAAATATTTTTTATTAGACAAACACTTGATTACTTTTTAACTATGGCAACATTAATCGTACTACAAGCCGGAAGGTTGAATCTTATCCTACGCCTTAATAAAAAAACTTTGCAAAACTGTAATGTCAACTTACTATTTTTACATACATCATAAAAATTGCATTCTCACTTCTGTCAAATATTCTAAATCGTGATAAACTTAATATTTCTAAGTTTAATATTTAAATAATTTGACAGTAGTTATTTTTTATAATAAAAATCATAAAGTGCGTTCTGACGTCACAACATCCAATAATTAACTTTATCATTAATTATAATAGAGCTTTTAATTAAATAACTTAATAATTAATATTCGCAGTGATGCCACTTAACATCTACCTATCGTATGTACCTCGATATACATGTATGTTTATACATAACACCATCTTGAAATATTGTAAACATAAAAACAATGGTTATTATTGTTTTTTTTTTCACTTCGATTTACTGCCAAGCGTTTACTTTAAAAGTTACCAAAAATTATAAAATCTACTAATACGGTAGAAAAAATTACAACGACTTATTTTACGCTGTAACTAAACCATTATTGCGAATAACAAATCTACATGCTTAGCATTTTTCATTTACTACCAAACGTTGCACAATTTTCAACATTGGCAACACAGTGTAAGGTACCTAAAATATTCCAAGGTTTTACAATTTTGTCAAAATTTTCCACTTCCTACCAAATGCTGCACAATTTTCAATAATGGCAGCACAGTGTGACTTACGATATTCCAAGATGGCGTCCGGTTGTTTGCGATTGTTTACGGCTGCGTGCTCTGTTGTTGGATCTCGATCTTCTCTACTGTCATGTCGGGGTTCATCGCTGTGGCTTCCTATAATGACAAAACAGTTAAGTAATCAGTATATAAGACGTATTGTATTATTTTATTTCATGCCTCTTATGTCAATTCTTTCTTTCTCTTAAATAGGAGAAAGGAAGGGGGGGATGTAACTACCTTAAGGTAATACGTTTCGCATACAAACGAAAAACCAAAATTCAATGGACTCAAACACGATTTGCAAAGCAATATAATAACATTTTATATGAAACGATGAAGGCACATGTAAATTTGGCGCAAGACTACTATGGTTAAAAGATAAACAGTATTTCGTCTACAATAAAATTAAACTCATTTTTTGCAGCAGTGGCTTGATCTATTAGCGTAAAGTTTTAAGATGGAAATGTTATGATTAAAGTGTATTTTAATTATTATTTTTTTAAGCACCTCCCATCCGAGGTTTTTAATGAGAATTCTTAAACCTTATAGACATAAGTCCATTTAACTTTTATTCAATAACCCCTTACGTCCCGTATGATGCGTGATGTGTGATGAGGCTTAGAATAGCATCACCTTATTTCTTTCCCGTTTCGTAAGTGGCGATTTAGGGACTCGAGGGCTACTGTGTATTAAAAATTTAGGCGATGGGCTGGATACACATTTTATTAATGATCCTCTTAGTCAGACGACCTACTCGCACTTAGCCGATATTTAATTTTAAGTTACCTGGATAGCTTCGGCGAGCGCTCGGTCGTGATCAATGGGATCGCCGTCTGATTGGATTGTGATTTTCTGCTCCACGCGGGTTTCTACCACACCGTTGCGTTCCGTCTTGTACTGCAGAAAAAAATTACAAATATCGTTAACCTGGTTTATACACACACATATCACGCCTATTATCCCATGCGGGGTAGGCAGAGCGTAAACGGCCGCAAAAACGGACATTTACGCCACGTCTGACATATATTTGAGGGACATTCGGAAAATTGTGTATCGCCAGTGACAGGTTGTCAGCCCATCGCCTAAAATTGCAATACACACCCTCAAGTCCCTTAGTCGCTTTTTACGACTCCCACGGGGAGGAAATGGGTGATGCTATTCCAAGCCGGCATCACACGGCATAGCCTGGTTTAGGTTTTATTGATTCTAAATTATCTTTGTAGTTAGTTACAGAATTGATACTTTGGTATACAGATGACTAGCGTGTCCAGCCAGGGATTTTCTTCCTGTTTATTGGGCGCCAAGAAGATTTAGAGAGCTAGTCTCTAAGGTAAGGAGAGAATATATGAAATCGTGACTAAAAATGTTAATTGATTTTTCAAATTTTTCATGGTACATATAAAATAGATGGAGGCCAAGCAGAGGAACAAACGATGTTGATATCTTGTAAATTTATCGTTTTGTGAGATATCTTAAGAAGATGGTTCTGTGTTTCGGAGAGCACATAAAGCCGTCGGTTGCTTGGCTGTCGTCAGACAACCATGTTCACAGGGTCACTCGTAGACTCGGTGTCAGACACGAAACCGAGAATAAAAGGACTATAAAGACTAAATACCGTGATAGTTTCCACGGTCCTATAATATACTGAGCTAAGACACGATCTCTCCATCATGTCAAATCTCCGTCACAGTTACTTCAAACGGTGCCTCTACAGTCTGGCCATTTTTAAAATACCATTTCGACACTTGTTCAATGCATGGCACAAGGTCTACTTGCCTTTGTTGATATCTTTTCTAGTATGGATTTGACAGCAGTCGCAATTAACTTTTAAAAGTGGCCAGATTGTACGGTAAATTTTTATGTGTCTCTGAAAGGGTCATATGAAGATTACATACCGTGATAGTCTCCACGGTTCTGGTCTTCGAGCTAATGGTCTGCGAAGACACGATCTCTCCATCAGGTCCAATTGTCTCTGTCTCTGTTTCTTCTGTTGGCTCTTCTACGGTGGGACCTGTGCTAGGGCTTGTCTGAAAACCAAGGAAACATTATATAGGATGAAATTTTGAAAATAAAGTACGGGCTGGTGATAGGAACAGCTGTCTCCAAGGAACATAGGTCGTAATAAAACAAAAATGTTTTGAGCTACTATAGTAACTGAAATCAGCTGATCAGCCATTTTAGATGTAATTTTTGAAAAATACATTATGACGTATGTTCCTTAGGTCACTAGTAACTTTTACATACATACATCACGCCTATATCCCTTGCGGGGTAGGCAGAGCGTAAACGGCCTTAAAAAAACGAACATTTACGCCGCGTCTGACAAACATTTGAGGGTCATGCCGAAATTGTACATCGCCAAAGTGACAGGTTGTCAGCCCATAGCCTAAAATTGCAATACACACCCTCGAGTCCCTTAGTCGCCTCTTACGACTCCCACGGGAAAGAAATGGGGTGATGCTATTCTAAGCCGGCATCACACGGCACCTAACAGTAAACAGTAGCCTACGTACTACAAAACAAAAACAAAAGCTTCAATATGAAGTCAGCACGAGGTTGCTCACACTACGATACAGGTTCACTCCTAGTGTAGTGGGGGTAGTAGGCTACTGCATGTTGGAGTTTCGATTTTCCATTACTCTGCTTGCATTTTAATGTAATCACTTAACTTAATGTATGTTATGTAGGTTACACATGTTTTTAAATAAATATTATTGTATTTGTATTTTGTATTTGTATTTTGTATTTTGTATTTGTATTTTGTATTTTGTATTTTGTATTTTGTATTTGTATTTGTATTTTGTATTTTGTATTTGTATTTTGTATTTGTATTTTGTATTTGTATTTTGTATTTGTATTTTGTATTTGTATTTTTTCTTTGTATTTCTCCCCTGTGGTTCGAGACCCTTCGTCTCTTACAACAAGAGGCGACTAAGGAACTCGTGGGTTACAAGTGTATTGCTATTTTAGGCGATCGTCTGAGTACCTGTCACTATAGCGATACACAATTTTTATTAAAAGTAATAGTGTTTACAATAGTATATAGTATGTAAGTATGTTTATATAATATGCACTATCCCGCTTACCTTTACGCATTTTCCTATCACCCAAAGGTTGCCTGGTAGAACTTGCTACCATAGCAAGAAAGCCGCCATGTTGTACCTACTTCACATATTTCTCTCTATGTTAAGGATGTTATTTGCTTTTTTTATGTGCAATAAAGAATTTTATTATTATTATTTATCTGAATGACCCTCAAATGTTTGTCAGCGTAAATGTACATTTCCTACGGCCGTTTACCCTCTACCTACCTACGGGTAATGATTTAGATTTAGATTAATTTATTTCATAATATCAATGTCAAATTTACATAATCCATACATAAATGTCACAGAGAATAAAATGATCGTCAGAGAATAATAAAAACAAGGTGTAACAGTAATAAAAAATAAGAGTTAAAAATGAAATAAAATCGGTGAATATGTCAAATTTAAAAAATGAAAATGTCAAACATAAGTATAAAATAGAAATGAATTGTATAAAATAATACTAAAAGTATTGAACAAATATAATTTACAGTAAAATTTATAAAATAGTAAGAAATGTCAATAATATTTTATTTTATTAATTTGAAATATTCATTCACACTATAATATTCTTTATCCAATAAATAGTTCTTCAGTTGATGATAGAACGTTTCATCATTTAGTTCGTTTTTTAAATCTGTGGGTAGATTCTCGTAATACGTGGGACCGATTACGCGTGGATTTTTAGTCGAAAATGGTAATATGAATGGTTAAAAAATATGCAACTCACCCTCGTAGCCTGCGTGACCATTGCTCCGAAAGGTGCATCGCCCAGGGTGGTCGTCGTGGTTGTCGTTCGGTAGGAGCCCGGCTCCTAATGAAACATAAGAGATACATTATTAAAACGAAATGTAAAATAGCAATCATAATACCTAAAGTACCGCCGTGCCAATAAGTCGTATTTCACAGCTATCAGATTCGTGATAATACTATGGCAGAGGGTCCATTTTCCTTTGTTGACATCTCTTTTAGTTTGGAGATGACAGCTGTCAAATACAACTTATTGGAACGGCGGTACTTTCCCTTCCTTGCATCGTATTCCTCACTGCTGAGGTCGTGATCTCTATAGGTACTCGATATTAAATAGGGTGTAAGGGACAGCCCTCAGAATACAGATAGGGTACATTCAGACCATAAAACTGTCTAACTTACCATTAAAAATATTTCAGGAAACGTCAAAAAATTTGACTTCCTATAGTAAATGCAGTCAGTCACCTGATTGTGATTGTGTATGGGAGGTCGGGTATTTTATGTCGTTTCTTGACATATGTTTCTAGTGGAAAGTTGTTCAGTTTCATAGTCTGAATGCACCTTATCAGTATTTGGAGGGCTGTCCCTTACACCTCGTATACGGAGCTATTTAGTAGAACTTGCAAAATTGCACCGCAGACGGGATTTGAACCTGCGATTTTAGCTAAAACTAGTAGCGATACATCTACCGACTGGGCTACTGCGGCTCGTCTACCCTTTGCGGAATTATGCAAGTGTATCTTAATGCCAGTAACAGATGGCATGGCTCCATCTATCGGATTCTTCTAAATTGCATACACAACACATTAAAGTGTTTAAATAATATAGTACTTAATGTACTGAGCTATCAATTCTCTTAAATCTCCATTTAAATATTTAACTCTGTTAGCACTGGTTTAATACTTTCTGCTCTTTTCCTCCTAGAAATAATTTATTAAAACATTTGCACGTTTGAATCATCGTGGTTAAAAATCTAATCTTAATCTGTGGTTGCTCTTTTGTTAATTCACTCTTAGACATTAAGTTTTATGTCGGTTATAAAAAAGTGATTTTCATTATGAAAATGAATGAAATGAAATTCTTCATTTTCACGATTAATAAATTAAATAAAAAATCAGTTCCCGCATTAAAGATTTCAATTAAAGTACATGTTAACTGGTACATACCAATGTCGAAGATTTCAAGAGCATAAAAAATCATCCCAATTTTATAAACCTTGGATTCAAAACACAATCAATGCTTAAGCGAAAAGAAATTCATTGCATTGCAAGCTCACACAAGGTCAGAAGTAATTTCAAAAAATAAAACTCTACATGCATTTTACATGCTACTACATCAAGGCAAAATTTAAAAGAAACTGTTTCTAATAATCACACTTAATTTTGATCAATTTTACTCACTTTGTGTTTGCGTATCTTCTTATCATTTCTGTCGTTATTGCTTCTAATTAAATAACTAGTTGTAAATAGCTCAAGTATTATCATACTATAAAAATCACCCATAGTTCCAACTTAAATAACAACTTAATTTGTTGTGAATGGATTCAAATCTGACTTGAGAATATGTATCCAGGCAAATCTAACCGATGTTTGTACATCGATAAGTAACATGACAATTAAAAACTTGTTTCAATCAGACACATAGTGACATTATGAATATACCTACAATTTGAATGTTCTTGATTAGAATATGAGAGATAATGATATGTAGGATGTACCTGCCAAGAAGTCACAAGAAGTCCTCAAACTACTTATCGGCGAACAACTTTTATTCTACCTGCTACTTTGGAAAAACGAAATAAATACGATTTATTGGCCTGAATTAAAGATGATCTTTCGAAAGAAAAATAAACGTTATTCAGTTTTCGAGGCTAAGTAAACTAACGAAAGTTGCACCATTTCCCTCAAAGGTATATCATGGTTTAATTTACAGTGTTGTCCCCTGTATAAACAATACTTGAGCTATCGTCTTTATACTAACCGTAGTATAATAGTGTCCTTCGCCGGCGCCCTCCTCAAAGTCGATCGGTGTACCAGAATCTCCGCTGCTCAGCGAACTCTCTGAGCCACGTCTAGCACGCTGCTCGTTGCCAAAATGTCATCCACGTAAGGCCATAGTTATGTCGTCCATGTAGATGATATGAGAGACCACGCGAAGGATAGTTAAATCGTCCAGATTTGGCCATGGTGGTATGAGAAATTTAGTGCGCAAATGTTGGCCAAATTCGTGTTAAAATGAGGCCCAGATTATTTGGTTTTAAAACACAATGAAAGGTTTTGTAAAATCCATTAGATTTCGTCAGGCCAAAGTCGAAGCAGGCCAGTTAAGTTTCATGCCATAGTCCAAATTGTTATCAAAACAGGTCCGGTGAAATCCATGTCGATTTTTGTGATGAAAAAGAAAATAAAAAAACAGAAATTAGAACACAGTCATGCAGTTTTTATGACAGCTTTTTCATTAGTTTCAACCAAATCTTATTTAGTTTAGTGAGTTGTAAGATGTTTGTGGTTATTAGTGATTAATGAAAGAACCGCCATGGGAAATCAAAGAAAAACAAATCATAATGGAATCAAACGTAAATGAAAGTAAACCAAAAATGTCATGCTTATGTCAAAATGATTCAAAATTGGTCCGTATTTAGTAAAGGATGGTCAATTACCTGATCGCCGGTAGTGACGGTAGTTTTGACTTGTTGTGTGAGAACTCTTTGCTCCTGCCTTGTCGCTGATGACGTCAGCGTGTGGGCTACAGTTTTCTCCTCTAGTTGCTGAGTCTTCGCCTTAGTGTCGAGGTCGTGGTGCGTCGTTGCCGTCCTAGTCGTGACCGCCCTTGCTGTCACGTAAGGGCTCTTTCCTTGTTCCATGGGCTCCAAGCTTTCCGCCTAATGGGTTAGACTAGCATGCTTAACTATTTACACATTTAGCTAGAACTATCCTACCAATACAAGTAACGAATTTTGATCTAAACGTGCTAAAGGGTCTACTCATATTGGAAGGACGATGACGTTACTACGAAAAAGCTTTAGCTCGAAATGAAATTGAAAGAAAAAGAAAAACTAAGCCACACTGTACAACAAAATTTAAAAAGGAAAAGGTGGCGTCTCGTCTGCCAGTTAAAAGGTTATTCAAAACGAATGTACAGAATCAAACGAACCTTATTCGTGTGTGTCGAGAACGTAACCTCTCCGGTGCCAAGGTTTTCTACCTCCTGTTCAACGTTATGCGTGACGCCTTCGTCGTTTTTCGTCAGTAGCTGCTTGGTGGTAGTCTTGACGACAACCGGAGGCGTTGGAGTCTTCTTACTTCGCTGGGAGATTGGGATCTTTGAGGATACGGGAGTGGAGGAGACGTATCCTTGGTGTTTTATGTGTTCGCTCGTTGTGTACTCTGTAAATGTTTTCGGCTCGTCGCCTCGAGCTGGACTTTCGCCTTTACTGAAGGTTGAGAATTTGTGCGTGTTTACGGTTTGAATGTCAATGTTTGCTGGAAGATCTTGCGTTTCCTTTTCTATCGTGTAGTTACCGCTCTTGTCTTCGAAATGTGAGGGATCGATTTGAGAGTAATGTAAAATCAGTTGTCCGGTGACTGGGTCTCTGACTGCAGTACTAGGGTCAATATCACCCGTGTCCGGGTCAATGTCGCCGTATTCCGTCTTTATTCTGCCGGTTATAGGGTCAATTTTGCCTGATAATGTCATGGTCTGTGTAACAGTTGTTCTTGCTCCCTTTAGTCTTGGGTCATCGGGGTCTACATCGATAGTTTCACCAGTGATAGGATCAATGATTTGATATAAGTAAACGGTTTTCGTTGTGATTATTCTGCCTGTAGTTTCATCGATTGTACATTCCTTAGGGTCAACCTCTTTGACACGACCTTTGTCGTCTTTTTGAGTGATGATGAAGATCTTTACAATGATAAGCCTGCCCGTCCTAGGGTCGATTTTGCCAAGTTTCGTGTAAATTTCTCCAGTGCCAGGGTCGACTTGAGACGCGGAGTAAAGAGGTTGGTTATTTTCATCAACCTCACCAGTTGCAGTGTAAACCTGTCCGTTAACTGGGTCAACTTTAATAAGAGACTTGTCGATTTCTGTTGTCCTAATGATCAGACCTGATTTCGGGTCTAGACGACCGTAAATCGTAATAATGTAACCAGTAGTCGGGTCAATTTGGCCTGCTGTGTACAAAACTTCACCAGATTTGGGACCCTTAGGTCCAGCGATCCAGATTTGGTTGGTCTTGGGGTCGACTTTGACGTTTCTTGGGTCATTGGATACGATCTGTTTGCCGGATACAGGGTCAACCTTATTCTGTATTATTCGTAGGCATATCAACCTACCAATGTCCTTGTCAGGCTTGCCAGATTTAGGATTAACTTGTCCACTTCGTAATAAGAATTGTCCTGTAACAGGATCGACTTTCAGGTCCTTTGATTCAAGTTTGCCTGTTTTCGGATCGTTGTATGTAACTGTTCCTTTGATAAGATCGATTTGCCCGTATTTCGTGTCAATTTTGTTTGTTTCCGGGTTGAGTTGTCCAGTTGTGCTTTCGATAGCCGAATGTTTAGGTTCGATGACTCCTTTTTTATTGTCAACTTTTCCGACAAAAGTGGTTACCTCAACTACTGGGTCGATGTGTGTTCCAACCACAATCAGTTGGCCAAGATTAGGGTCTGATTTTCCTGTCTTAGGGTCGATAGCACCAATAATAGTTATTTGACCGTTGTTCTCATCTATGTTAACAGGTTTAGTGTCTTGAGAGCCAGATGAATTTGTAACGTAGATAACACCATTAGATGGGTCGATGACGCCGTATTTTGTGGCAATATGACCAGTTTCCGCGTCAACTTTGCCTTTAGTGAGTTCAACTGTACCCGCCTCAACGTTTACTTTACCGGTTCTAGGGTCAATAGGTCCGGTGATTGTTGTAATTTCTACAACTGGGTCGTCTTGTTTAGCGACACTCAAGATCATACCTAGATTAGGATCTGGCTTGCCTGTCTTAGGGTCAACTACCCCCGAATGAATAAATATCTGTCCAGTTTCAGAGATGACAGTGCCGTCTTTAGTCTGTTTTTGACCGGCAGCATCGGTAATCACGATGTTACCTTTATGTGTGTCAATGACTCCATATTTAGTCTCAATCACGCCACTGGGATCAAGAATGCCTGTAAGATGTTCAACTTCAGCAGTATGTAAGTCTGGTTTCTTAGTCTTAGGGTCAATCTTTGTAAACACGACCATGATTTTAACAATTTTCCTTTTAGGTGGCTCTGGAGGCGCGGTAGTAGGTTTGACAGGTGCTCTTTGTACTGCGGTAGCTGGAGATTTAGCATAGCTCGTAATGACAGGGGAAGGTGACGTGCGTACTGGTGATTGCAAAGGTGTTTGTACTGGAGTCGAAACAGGGGTCTTAATGGGTGATGGGGTTTGTCTAGCTGGAGATATGCTATGCCTCTCTGTGATTTTCGTACGGGTAGGTGTCACTGGCGTAGCTTTAGGCAATACGTTATTCTTATCGACAATAGTTAGCTGTTGAGCGAATGACGAATCTACTTTGCCTGTTTTGGGGTCGACTACAGATGTGGTGACAATAATGTTTCCTGTCTTAGGGTCGACATCAGCTTGTTTGAGTTCCTGTTTGCCAGTTATCGGGTCTTTGTACAGGATTTGACCGGATTTAGGATCAATGATTCCAAAGTCTGTGTGGATTTTGCCATCTTCGGCAACATAACCCTTGGAAGCGTCAATAGTTCCTGACGCAGCATCAACAGTCTTAGTTCTTGGGTCATATTTGTTGGTAATTATGACAAGACGGATTTCACCACGCGATACAGGCTTGGCGATTGGAGTAACAGTCTTGTTGACAATGCTGTATTGCTGAGCGAGGGTAGGATCAACTCTACCTGTATTGGGATCAACCACACCGTTAGTAATGAGCATATGACCAGTGGTAGGATCAACTTGAGCCTTTTTAGTTTCCTGTTTGCCTGTAGCTGGGTTCGTAACTGTGATTTCTCCAGTGTTTGGGTCAATAGTTCCAACAGCTGTACGGATTTTACCGTCAGGTCCGATGGTTCCACTAACTGTATCCACATGAGCTTGACTAGGATCAATTTTCTTTGTCCTTGGTTCGTATTTAGTAGTAATAATAACGAGATGGATTTCCCTCTTCTTAGGTTTAGAGTCTTTATCAACAATGCTTAGCTGCTGTGCTAAGGACGAATCCGTTTTACCGGTTCTCGGGTCAACGACTCCAGAAGTAAGAATGTGATGTCCAGTTTTAGGATCAGCAACGGTTTGCTTGATTTCTTGCTTTCCTGTTCTAGGATCGACATGCTCCAATTTGCCTGACTTGGGGTCGAAAATTCCAAAGTTGGTGTGAACACGTCCATCAGCAGCGACCACTCCTCGTGAGGTCTCAACGTGACCATTTGGGTTGTCTAATCTCTTGTTTTTCGAGTCGTATTTGTTTGTAATTACGACTAATTGCACTTCCTTTCCGGGTATCGAAGCAAACTTGTCTTTTGGCTTATTGACAACGCTGATTTGCTGTCCAAGAGTGGAATCGATTTGTCCCGTATGTGGGTCAACAACGCCTGAAGTAAGTAGCATGTTTCCCGTCTTAGAATCAATTGCAGCTTTCTTGACTTCTTGCTTTCCAGTTACCGGATCAGTGATAGTTATCTGACCGGTGACAGGGTCGACAATACCAAAGTCTGTGTGAATCTTGTCGTCGGTGCCATATTTACCAGGAATGGTATCAATATGCGCATTCGTCAGGTCTAATTTCTTGTGTTTAGGGTCGTATTTGGTTGTTACAATTACCAAGTTTACGTATCTTTCAGGAGTACCTTTAGGGGCATCCCTGTCTACAACAGTCAGTTGCTGAGCAAGAGAAGAATCGTGCTTGCCAGTTTTTGGATCAATGACGTCATGGGTAAGAATGAAGCTTCCTGTCTTAGGATCAATATGGGCTTGCTTCGCGTCTCTTTTACCCGTTTTTGGGTTAGTGAAGTAGATTTTTCCGCTGTTCGGATCGAGTACTCCGAAGTTAGTGTGGACTGTGCCATCTTTGTCGCTGATGATGGCTTGAGATGTTTCAATAAAGCCGTTAGGGTTGTCCAATTTCTTGTTCTTTGAGTCATATTTGGCAGTGACAGCTACTACTTGAACTTCCTTTCCTGGTAGCGACGCAAACGTGTTTGTAGGTTTGTCAACGATACTGTATTGCTGTCCTAACGTTGTGTCCAACTGTTCTGTCCGGGGATCAATAACACCGGAGACAAGTAAGATATTTCCAGTTTTCGGGTCAACTTGCGCGTGTTTGACCTCTTGCTTCCCAGTCTTAGGGTCTGTGACTGAAATGTCACCGGTTCTTGGGTCAATGACACCGTATTCCGAGTAGATTTTGCCGTCAGTGCCACTAAGGACACCTTTCACGGCATCTACGTGAGCGAAGTTCGGCTCTAACTTCTTATTCTTCAAGTCATATTTGCTTGTGACAACAACAAGCCTGACTTCTCTGTTGGCTTTCGTAGCGTCTTTTTCGACTATGCTGAATTGTTGACCAAGAGACGAATCAACCTTTCCTGATTTAGGGTCAACAACACCAGTTGTAACAAGAATGTTTCCAGTTTTCTGATCAACGTACGCTTGCTTTGGTTCTTGTTTTCCTGTCTTAGGATCAATGTAGTCTATTTTACCTGTTCGTGGATCGATTGTTCCGTAATTAGACGCAATTGTACCATCTGGACCTACGATAGCTTTTGATACGTCGACATGCCCATGGGAAACATCTAATTTCTTGTGCTTTCCATCGTATTTGCCGGTTAGTACCACAAGGTCTACTTCTCTACCGGGTTTGGCTCCAACTTTGTCGTTCGATTTCTCAACGAAACAATACTGTTGGGCTAAAGTCGGGTCAATTTTGCCAGTCTTAGGATCGACCACTCCCGATGTGAACAGAATATGACTGGTCTTAGAATCAACATGACCATTCTTAGTTTCCTCTTTGCCCGTTGCAGGGTTAGTGTATGTAATTGCACCTGATTTCGTGTTAATACTTTCTTTTTCAGTTTGAATTTTCCCGTTCGCTTTGTTTAGCGTTCCTTTCGTCACTAGGACAGTGCCATTGGCGTCATCAAGTTTCTTCGACTTAGGGTTGTATCTTCCAGTAATAATTACTACTTGTACTTCATTTTCAGGCTTAACAGCAGCTACCGGTGCTACAGCGGCCGCTGCTATTGGAGTTTCATGCATTGCTCTTTCAGCATTGAGTAAAGCTAAAGTCGGATCAATGACATTGGCTTTGGCTTGTTCTTTCAAAGCAGCAGATTGAACGTAGTCAATACCAGGTGTTTTAAGCTTGCTAGGATCGTCAGCTGTTTTACGCTTTTCAGCGCTTTCTGCGACTTTTTTATCTTCGCCGGGAGCGTAGTTAAACGCGAGACCAGCTTTGCGAGTAGACGGACTTTGTGCTTCAGCGCCTCTTTGTCTTTCTTCAACAATAGGTTCTTTCTCATAACTGAATGCTCCTTTGGGTACGGGCTGGGCACGACTTGGACTTTTCTCTGTGTCAGTGTATTCGTAAGGCTTAGTGAAACCAGGCTTGTCCTCTTTAACTGGACTCTTTTCTAGAGAGCTATCGAGATTAGAGCTTTCATTTGACGTATCGAGTACTGCGACTTTAGTCTTTGGATCCTTGATTTTCTTGTCCTTGTCTTTAGGCGATTTAGGCGACTTGTCTCTTTTGTCTTTCGGTGATTTAGGCGATTTTTCTTTTGGCGATTTTTCTCGTTTGCTACCGAACAATCCAAAACCTCCAGCCTGGGGGAAGGGTGGGGGAGGACAAAAAGAAAACAAAATTAAAAATAATCAAAAAAAAACATAATTTTATAACCACTTTGCAAAAATAAAAATAAAAACGCTTATATGTTCACATTCAGCAAGATCTAACATTTATATTTACATTTGTATGATACATAAACGCCGCTCTGATTACATAACAGTGAATCGACATACATATGCCAAAATGCTATAACTCAACTACTAACTTCAGCTGAGCATGGTATAAGAGAAATAAATATAGTTTTATATTAAATTAAACTTACCTTTGATCTCTTAGGCGTGGTGTCAACGTTGTTCGTGATTCCGGGCTCGCTTGAAGTATCAGTGCCTGAAAAATTACAAAGATTTTTTCAGTTCGGGGTAACTGTATTACTTAGCAACTTTTATCTACAATCGTCTCATAATGTTCGAATTATGAAGTCGAAAACAGTTGTATAAAGACCTGCTATATGCATTCTGCCTATAGAAATTACAGTTTAATAGAAATTACAGAAGCCTAATGTCTTAATGAGAAGGCTCTTACTTTTAATGAAGTTGAGAAATGAAACGAAGTTTTTTTTTGCCAATACTCAAATCGTCCTTTAATAATAGCATAGCCTTGCAGGGTAGGCAGAGCGTTATAGGCCGTAAAAATACGATCACTATCACCACGTCTGACAAATAATTGGGGGCCGTTTCAGAAGAACCGTGTAACACTATAGTGACAGGTTCTCACCTAAACTTGTGAAACACATGAAACCCTTGGGTCCCGTACATGACAGGTTGTCAGCCCAGCGATGGGATGTTGCTATTCTAAGCCGGCATCACACGGCAATATGAATATTTATTAAAGAGTTTATGATTATTAGTAATACTTACCATTTTCAGCAGGTTTCTTCTGTTCAGGGGTGATCTCTTTCTTTTCTTCGATTTTCTTTTTCTCAGGAGTTGGCATTACCTTCACAGCACCAGGTGGCGGTTTCTGTAATAACGAAGTATTTGTTTTATACACGAGTCTTTAGACTTATATTTTTTACGTAGTTCGATAATACACAAAATTGATTTTAAAAAATCAACCCAATTAAAGCTATCGCGATAGACTTGACTTTTAAGACAGTCCGAATAGTTTGAAATAGTTCTTACTACATGCAAAGTAACGCTACACATTAATAATTACACCAACTAAGGAATTAAACTACAAGAAATTATGAGAATAATGTGTTCGAATGATATCAGTGTATCAACTAACTACTCAATATCGTAAGCTCTTTTATCCCAATTTATACAATAGTATAGCATTAAATAAAATTCAAACAAAAAGTACAGATATTTCTAACTCAACTGTTTATATTTCTACTACTTACGATTGGACCGTCGTCGGTTTCGCTAAAGACTTGGAGCCTACAATTTTACAGACACAAGCTGTAACCTTAGCCTGTTCCAGTCCACTACTAGACTTCAACTGTCACAAGACATTTACTCTAGAATCTGCTACTTCACCTTCAATCCGTACACAACCGTAATTTTAATCGCCTTTAAAGAGACTAAAGTCTGACCAACGAAAGCTGTCCACAAAATTCCTCTGACAGCACAAATTACATAAGTTTATGTTACCGAAAAACGTCGCAAAAAATAGCTTATTTAAACATAAGTCAACGAGCTCGCTTCTCTCGCAACATGTGCAGCATACCTCTCAATTATTTGCAAGTAAAATGACTCGCTCGCTTCGCTAGCAATATGTATTGTGTTAGAGGTGTCCCGTGTAGCACCCCTCTAAATTAATTTAATGTAAACGACTCACTCGCTTTGCTAGCAAAATGTATAGTTTTGGTGGTAGCCCAGAGGTTTAGCGCCCCTCTCAAGTTAATTTAACGTCCAAAGACTCGCTCGCTTCGCTAGCAATATGTATTGTGTTTGTGGAAGCCCACTTTGACGCAGTTTGCACTTATTTAGGTATCTAATCAGGTTTGTATTTTTCAATTGCTGCCATATCATGTGGTCAGCTTTCATTGGTCACACTAGCAACTGTATTTAAACGAATGGTAACCTTGTCCTTGAGCTCGGCAAGGTATTCCCCCTCCAACGAGCTGACGGAGGAAGCGCTGGTGGCGGCTGAACGGCGTCGCAGCTTCCGGCAGCGTGCGACAGGTTATAATGTAGCACACGTATCGACAGAGAGACGGATTGGCATCGCATCGCATTCAGCCGTTTAGTAAGGTAAGAAAGCAAAGATACATGGAAACTCTTGGAGAACGACTTCATTAAATCACAGCAGCCTATAGCAGTCTACTGCTGGACGTAGGCTTCCAGTAGTGATAGGTTGTCAGCCTATCGCCTAAAATTGCAATACACACCCTCGAGTCCCTTAGAGGCCTCTTACGACTCCCAAGGGTAAGAAATGGGGTGATGCTATTCTAAGCCGGCATCACACGGCACTTTGTAAACATTGTTTTAAGTTAATTCGAAACTTGTGTTTTAAGCGCAAATCCCGCGGAAGGTTACCCTTACCCTGACTTGTAGCTCTAGATCTGACAAAAATCTGCAATTATAGCAGGACTACCGATGCAACAAGTTTTTCTTAACTTGGCTTCCCTAGATCGCAATATTACGTTTCCAGTCAGAGTTTTATAAGCTGGTTACCTACTTGTTTATACAAAACAAGTCGCAATTACAAGCGATGCCAATCCGTTTCCGAGTTGATGTGTGTGTGAAAACCACTGGTTAACTTTGCCATCGAAAGTAACGTTTACTTTCAATTTTTTATGCATTTTCTGATGAATGAATCAATGCGTATTTTATTGGTTAAAACTTCGGACACGTTACGTTTTTGTAACTAATGATTTGTTGATAAATCATCATCAGAGTATCTTCAGAATGAGGTTATTCATTAAAAATCGATTTGAACAAACTATTAATCTGAGTAATCAGTTTATATTGTTTACTTGCGATGGCAAAGTTAAAATGTAAATGAGAGAACAGTTAGTTAAACAATAAACAATTGTTTAATCCCTCATGCCTGCTAATAGTGAGAACAACAATCTAATTTGTTAATAGATTACATTCTAAATGTTGTGTTGCTGGCAAAAATAAACTTCATTGAAAATACAATACAAATATTAATCTGCAATCTTTAGACGAAATATTTATAAGTTATGATATTGAAAACTCGCAAAAATATACCAATACTTTTTATGTCTTTACATTGTGATATACCCAGTCAACTAGGGATCCCACCCATACTGTTTTGGACAGTGTTATACTGTTTGATGTCAAATCACAAAAATATTACAAAATACTGTTTTCAAGCAACTTAAGATCGAATTTCGATATACCCTAGTTTTTTAAATATGCTGTTGAATTTATTTTTCAACCTTAATATATGGTGTTTTTGTGAAAAATGTTGGCAACCATAAAGTCAACTGACAGTGTTAATCTTTTCGCCAGCATCACAACACAACAAGACAAAATGTTAGTATGTTTACATGTTTCATTAGATATTAGTTACTCGTGATTTGTGATGACTAATGTAACATGCAGTGACTCTTTATGTATAGTTACTTATTCTTCATTCATTTTTATAGTATACACATAGGGTAAAAAATTACTAGTGATCGATCCTGAAAACTTTAAATACCTATATACATATAAATCACGCCTTTATCCCTTACGGGGTAGACAGAGCGTAAATGGTCGTGAAAACTGAACATTTCTGACAAACATTTGAGTTTAAATTTAAAAAAATTGTGTATTGCCAAGTTGTCAGTCTAACGCCTAAAATTGCAACACCTGGAACCCTCGAGTCCCTTAGTCGCCTCTTACGACACCCATAGGACAGAAATGAGGCGAAATTCGGAGCCGACATCACACGGCAAAAATAAAATTGCTAATAATAAATCTCTCAAAGCAATTGTCGTTGGACGACTCGGTGTCGCACACGAACAGAGAGATGAAATTGTGATAACTATATGGAGGGCAAAAACATCTACATTTTGACCTACGTTCTTGCTGGAAGGTGGTTTCCGATCATCACCTCCGAATTGGGACATATTGGGAATCGGATATTGTACAGTTTTAAGGCGATGGACATTTTGGAAATCGGACATTATGTACCTACATATCTTGAATTTGCAGAATCGATCACTAATAAAATTTCAGCCTTTCTAAATGGTTTTGGATGCTGATTATATGAGTCGAGTATACTCGTTAGTGCAGTGTTTGATGACGTCACCCTGGTCCCAAGCAATATGGCGTCATTATGACGTGTTCAATTAAGATGGAATGTTTTTCATACAAATGTTAATAGTTAGACTTATGCCTATAAATGAGACAAAAGTCTTATTCAAAAACTAGATGGGAAGTTCCGAGTTTAAATTACATTTTCAAAAAATAATCAAAATAAAATTTAAACCACAACATTTCCCTGTTGAAACCGATTCGCCACTTTACGCCAATGGATAGCTACTGCTGCAAAAGTTATTTTTTATTAATTTTATTATTATGAATGGGTTTGCTCTTGACTCTAGTCCAGGTCGTAGGACAGTTTGATTCTGTTGTATTGTGAATGAAATAGGTACTCTTTTTTAATCATCATTGGCCTCACAGACGTGTGAGGCCAATGATGATGACTCTTTATTTTCTAACCACAAGAAGTTATGCGACAAATTTCAGTGTGCTTTGATAATTTCACAAAAGCATTTGTTAAAAAATTGCTCTGCATATTATGTGTCTATTGAATTTCAGTTTTTCATTTGTATGAGAAACGTTCTACCTTAAGCTATCAATTTTCAACTATTATTTTAGAACATCGCTAGTACAGCCAGTATAATCTTGCCAGCGGCAGGGGGGTCTCACTCCACGGTTTAGGTATGTTCCGCCGGCGGGTTCCCTACGGGGACTAATCTCCGCGGGTTGTCACTTGTCGTCGCCAGACCGCCAGTGTGCCGCTAGCCGCCGCACTGTTCGCACGCACGTGCTGCTCGCGCGCACACTTACTTGATTTTTTACTGTGTTTTAGTACGTTTATTCGTTAAAAAATCGATCGGGTCGTCGACTCGGTGTCCCACTCGATACAAAGAACAGTTAGACACAAGAAAAATTAATTGTTTTTCTATATAAACAGTAGTCATTAACAATTTCGTTTGGGTTTATAAATATTTACAAATCTTACAATTCCTTCCGTAGATTAAGTGAACAAATAAGATATTATAGCAAAATCAATAACAAAAAATCTTCGTGCACGAATAACATGATGACAAGTTACAACCCTTGGAGTTCGCCGGCGGCTCAGTCATAAAACTGCGATGCGCAAGTTTCAATTTTGTTTGTGAGCGGTTGGGTACACCGAGCGTAGGTATTAATTTATACCTAAACATGTAATTTCTTAGGGAGTGATTCTTCTGTACGTTAGTACTATTATATATTCTGTGCCAGCGGCAAATGTAGCAGTAAACCTTTTGATGTATGCTTTTCGAATTATAAGTCATTTGACCAGCATCCAAACCATATCCCCAATCCCATCACAATATCCACCAATATCGGTGTAATGTCCTACCTTATCTTTGATGCTGGGCCTGGTGGCAGGCTGCGGCGGCATGGTGTGTCGCTTGCTCGCATCGTTCAGCTCGTTGTCACCCGCTGCCAGCGCTGAAAGAGAGGAAAAGTTGCGTTTAATATAACACATACACATATTACTGAAATAAACTGACCCCAGGTTTTATCAAGGCGTTTATCGGCTCTTTTTTTTTTTTATTAATGATGGGTTTGCTCTTGACTCTAGTCTAGGTCAAAGGACAGAGACAGAGTCTAAGATGGAGCGAGCTCACCCAGAAGAAGCCTGTTAAGGCACTGGCACTCTCACACACTGACGGAACGCAGGTGGCTACTTGGCGCCAGACTTCAGTGGGATGGTGGTCGCGAGCCAGGCGGCCCCTTACGGAGCCTTCTCTCTTCTTTCCTGTATATGGGAATTCCATGACTGCTTAAGGGGTAGGCAGTGCATCAACAGCTTGATAACAGTCTGATGATTAGGGTCGATTTAAACATATACATACATTATTACACATTTCACGCCTACATCCCTTGCGGGGTAGGCAGAGCGTAAACGGACATTTACGCCACATCTGACAAATTCTTGAGGGTCATTCGGAAAATTATTGAGGATCATAGTGGCAGGTTGTTAGCCCATCGCCTAAAATTGCAAAATACACTGTAACCCTCGAGTCCCTTAGTCGCCTCTCACGACAACCACGGACGTAACAATATTGTCGAATCTATGAATCTTTTAGAGGATTTGTTTGAGATTTCTGTTAATATAGAACACAAATAAATTATCACATACCTACATAATACATACATACATTTATTACACAATTTTCCGAATGATTCTCAAATATTTGTCAGACGCGGCGTAAATGTCCGTTTTTACCGGCCGTTCACGCTCTGCCTACCCCGGCTATATAGGGATTATAGGTGTGATATGTATATGTATGTATCCAATAAATTATTGCGAGCCAAATCTGAATGCATACATTATCAGTTTCAATAACCGCGATAGTAATTTCACAACACAGTATAACCCATCTATACGACCAGGTTAGATACTACTTCAATTAAATCCGCAAGTGTATCTGTACATTCAAGAAATTGATATGGTTGGTACCTATGTCTTTTTTAAATGTCTCAGAATCAAAATCAACTCTCTTATTTTAAACCATCACGTGATTAACACTTGATTGTTAAATATTTCTAAATGTTCCTACTTAGGTTAAGACATTGTAGGAAAACTACTTGATTTTCCGTAAGAAAGATGGTTCTGTGCTTGGCCCTGGTTGCTGTTTATGATTAATTAGATGACAGACGGTACACAATTAAGTCAGAGGCCTACTACTTAACTAGTAGGTACATACATACATATATCACGCCTTTATCTCTTGCGGGGTAGGGCCTTTAACCCTTGTGGGGTAGGCAGAGCGGAGTCCGTAAAAACTAGCGTTTACGCCACGTCTGACAAACATTTGAGGGTCCTTCCGAAAATTCTGTATTAGTGACAGGTTGTCACCCCATCGCCGAAAATTGCAATACACATGTAACCCTTGAGTCCCTATAGTCACTTCTTACGACACCCACGGAAAAGAAATGGGGTGATGCTATTCTAAGCCGACATCACACGGCATCTAGTAGGCGGTTTAAAATCTCTCGACACCTAAGTTCATCCGGTTGTTACTCGCTTTTGAGTGTCCGTAAGGAAAACAGACATAGTCACAGGTAAAAGCTAGTATTTTATGTTTACAATCAATACTCGATATCTGTTTCATACGATCCGCGCCGACCGCAAAACTATATTTAGACTCCTAGAAGCTGGGTGTTTGTTAATGTTTCAGATTGAGAGACTAAGGTACGTATGATCAATTTATAGTGTACTTGAATTCGTCCAGCGGTTTCACCCGCTGCCACTCATTTTCCCGTGGTAATAGTTGTTTTTCCGCGGTAAAAAGTGGCCTATGTGTTATTCCAGGTTATACTCTACCTGTGTTCCAAATTTCATCCAAATCGGTCAAGCCTTTTGCGCGAGAAGAGTTAACTAACATACACACATGTACGCACACACAAACTCTCAGATTTATAATATTAGTACGGACGTACGGACTAGGTATTACGTCTATAGGTATGAGGTAACTAGTGATTTGGTATTAATAACTTTATTGAGGGACAACAAGTCGACGAATGACTCCATAAAACCTGGTGTCAGAGTTTTTCAACCGCCTACTACTAGTAGTAGGCCTCTGACATGGTTGTGTAAAGACTGCCGTCTAAGTCATCATAGACAGCAACCGGGATACACGCCTACAAAAGTGTGGTCTCAGAGTTCTGAGTTGCATCGATTCATGACGTTTCAAATTATAATTTGACTGAACGGCTCAAATGAAAAATACCATTTTCTTGTTAACAAAAGTTTAATTAGAACCTGTTTCTTTTCTGTTTTTTAAAGGAGTGAGGCTGACAACCTGTCACTATGGCGATACACAATTTGCCGAATGACCCTCAAATATTGTCAAATGTGGCGTAAATGTCCAATGTATGCGGCCGTTTACGCTCTGCCTACCCCGCAAGGGATTATAGACGGGATATGTGTGTGTTTCTTTTCTATAAAATCAATTTTTCCTTGTCAATAATGTTGTAATCTATAAATCTGTTTGCTTAGTATAATTATGATGAGATGAGTTAGTATCTATTCTTGTCTATTCCAACATTAGTGACTAATGTTTTAGTCACTTAGTAGTCACTTATGTTTATTTGTTTTATCCTTATGAGAATTTTATTTTGTATACACGACTATGCACTTGCATCTTAAAATATCTACATTTAGAAGCCTTGATTTCAACCTTGTGTCCTATTAGTCAAAACAATTTATAAAATAATATGAAAAACAGTTTTTTTGTGGGACACGGAGTCCTCCAACGACCCGCTGAACCCTAGTTAGAACCCTTTTAGAAGGAGGCCTCTGACATGGTTGTGTAACGACCGCCGTCTAAGTAATCATAGACAGCAACCGGGACCGACGGTTTAACGTGCGGCGAAGCACGGAACCATGTTTCTTTTCGAAAATCTGGTGGTTCATGCAATGTCCTAACCAGACTGGAAACTAAATCACAAAGGGATAAATATTAACTTTGTCAGTGCCCCACCGAGAATCGAACCCGGAACCTTCGCGTCGCAGGCAGTCGCACAACCACTACGCCGTCAAGAAAACTGACGTTATGATGTCACTTTACACTATTTAGGATGTCGTCAAAATAGAAAGAAATTGTTTCTCAGTTAAATAAAATCATGCTTATTCTGTTTTTGTTACTGAAAATTATTCTATTTTTGGACACAGATTTTAAATATCAAGTTTCTTATTTTAATAATTAACACAACCCAATTACAGGATGTGTAAAATACTGAAAACATTTCAAAGAGTGAACAAATCCATTAAAATGAACGTCCCTAAGGTGCACGGGTCGAAATATGAAAAACCTATGGACATTGCCGTGTGACGGCGGCTTAGAATAGCACCACCTCTTTCCCATGGGAGTCGTAAGAGGCGACTAACGGACTCGAGGGTGTGAATTGCAATTGTAGGCGATGGGCTGACAACCTGTCACTATGGCGATACACAATTTTCCGAATGACCCTCAAATATTTGTCTGACGTGGCGGAAATGTCCGTTGTTTGGGGCCGTTTACGCTCTGCCTACCCCGCAAGGGATTATAGGCGTGATATGTGTATGTATGTAAGGACATCCCATACAAAAACGTGTTATCCGACTGAGTCACACGTATGGGAGTATATTTAAACCTATGCTTTTAGGGAAAGTTGTTCAGTTTCATGGGCTAGTTCACACCTTGAAATATTTTATTACTTTTTTGTACCCATTAATAAGTAAGCAAGCTAAGCATAATTATGTTGCATGATTCATATAATTTTATCATAACCTAATAAAATTATATATACAAAGAATACGAACATTTATCCCTGTGTCCGAAACAATCGTTGAAAACCATTTTGATTTCAAATCACAACAATATCACTTTTCCAATAAAAATACTTCTTGGGCACAATCACTTTTCAATTTAAATTCTTCAATAAATCTTTCACTTTTATTCAAGTTCAAGTTTAAAATATACACTGCTTATTTCTCCAAATTTTTTTGAAAACTTGCAAAATTTTCAAGCACGGGCAGGATAGTATACCTAACACGGGAAGTGTTTTTAAAATTTGGTGTTCAATTTATTTCTTTTTTTTTCGTGTGGGACACCGAGTCGACGTACGATGACAAACCCTGATGTCGGAGTTTTTCAACCGTCTACTACTAGTGGTCCTCTGACATGGTACACATAATTCAAAACCTTTATAAAACTTATACGTAAGATCTCCGCGAATTTTCCGTGTTTACACTCTGATAGCCGTCTACTGACTGATCGACTGTGTGTAGTTACTTGTTTTAAGAAGCCGGTCGGCTGTTGAGTAAATAATGTATAAATATCGCCTACTTCACTATGTGAACGTAAATCTACTGATTTTAGTCTGGTGTGCATTATAGGATGGCTTTATGTAGAACTGAAGCAGCAAATTATTTTTATGAAAATGAAATATTGTCATTAATATCTTTATAAATTATTTTAATTAATGCCGTGTGATGCCGGATTAGAATAGCATCACTCCATTGATTTCCCACGTGTGTAGTTAGAGGCGACTAAGAGACTCGAGGGTTTCATGTGTATTACAATTTGAGGCTGTAGGCTGAAAACCTGTCGCTATAGTGATACCCGATTCTCTGAAGCAGCCCTCAAATATTTGTCAGACGTACGCTCTGACTACCTCGCAAGAGATAAAGGTGCGCAGTGTGTGTGTGTGTGTGTGTGTGTGTGTGTGTTTTAAATAACTCATTTGTTAATTTGGATGATCAGATTATTTATGAGGAACTTCATGTAATCAAAAACAAAAACATACAATTTTAATTGAAATTTGTTTTAAGTTTTTATAAATCTTGTCACGAATTTAGACAAAGTCTATCTAGAATACCAAACATTAGAATAATCATGATACATTGTCATATTTTTCTAGAACAAAAGGCCCGTCCACCGACATGGGTCTAAAAATAAAGCCTCATATTTATAATGTTATTTTTGTTAGGTAATTTTGGTGGTAAGTAATTGTATCAGGCGTCACTTTGCGGAAGTCCATCTTGATTGAATTAGATAGAAAGGTATTTAGCTTTTTCCGCACTTATGATGGCTAGTAATGCAGCTAGTTGAATGCACCACGCGTACGACCGCAAGTTAATGCAAATGCACAAGCGATGCACTTTACTCGCACTACTTCCACCGTTTTACACTCTACACGTGTTTCGCCCCTCCACGGATGATGCTCCGTGCAATTTTGGTGGTATCCAGGCAAATGTATGTTTTAGGCTACTTATGAAATCATTGCAAACACACGTATGACATCATCCTATAAACGCAGTCTGGCAGTGTGACAATATAGTCACTAAAATGACCTGAGAAAATGACTCATAGTGCTAAAAAAATTGGTATTACGTAGCAAATACTGTGCAAGGTCAGGATTGTTTTTGGTCATTTTCTTAGAATTGTATTGTTTGTGATGATGTGATATGGTGCGACTTTATCAGTCAGAGTAGAAAGATTTGTCATTTGCTTACATACATCAGCCTATTGCAGTCCACTGCTGGACGTAGGCCTCCCCCAGGGTACGTCATAGGGCACGATCTCCCGTTTTCACGATACAGTAGCTACCTGCCGACCTGTTTTAAGTCATCGGTCCATCTGGCCGAAGGACCATTTGCTTGCAAGGTCATAAAATCTTCCAAAACAATTCGCCAGATAATTTACTTGCTTGTTTGCTTAAAGTTTGGTACACTGCGTCGCTAAACGACCGCATGACCCTGGTGACCACTTACTAATACTTGTATGCCTCTGACATAGTAAGAATAAGAATAAGAATAATTTATTTAAAAGCTTAATGTCAGTATTTACATATAAAGTAAAATTACTAAGAAGTACTTAAATAATACAATTTAGCCTGAAGTAGGATTACCCTGTATATCAGGCAGCCGTATCATAGTTGTGTAACGACGGTCATCCTAATTATCATAGACAGCAACCTGGAACGAAAACTTAATGTGCCCTTCGAAGTACGGAACCATTTTTCTTATAGTCAACCAAGCGGTTTATAATAAACATTCTACGCCGGCTTAGAATAGCATCACCCCATTTCTTTCCCGTATGTGTCGTAAGAGACAACTAAGGTACTCGAGGGATACAAGTGTGTTAAATACAATTTTAGGCGAAGGGCTGACACAATTTTTGAATGACCCTCAAAATGTTTGTCAGACGTGGCGTAAATGTCCGTTTTTATGGCTCGCAAGAGATAAAGACGTCATATATGTATGTATATGTTATAAACTAATTGAGGACAATATCACAAAGTAATAAATTGTCCGCTATCAACTTTATGTCAACTCCGAGGAATCAAACCCAGTTCAGATGGACCCTAAAACCAAATGGGCTATAGAAGGGCTAGTGTATCTCTTGAATACCAAAATTTTAAAAGACTTCCCGTGTTAGGTATAAAATTTTTGAAAACTTGCAAAATTTTCAAGCACGGGCAGGATTTGAACCTGCAACTTTCGTCATTACTAGTGACGACGCCTCTTCCATCTGGGCTACCGCAGCTCGTTCCTTGCCCACCAATTTTGCAAGAGTATTGCCAGTAACGCGTGGCACGGCTGCATCTATCGGGTTCGTTTTGAAACTACCCAGTATGGAAGAGGCGTCGTCACTAGTAATGACGAAAGTAAAAAAAAGGGAAATAGCCGTGTGATGCCGGCCTAGAATAGTATCACCCCATTTCTTACCTATGGGTGTCGTAAGAGGCGACTACGGGACTCGAGGGTTAGATGTGTATTGCAATTTTAGGCGATGGGCTGACAATTTGTCACTATAGTAATACACAGTTATCTGATTGACCCTCAAACTTTTGTCAGACGTGGTGTTAATATCCGTTTTACGGCCGTTAACGCTCTGCCTACCCCGTAAGGGATATAGGCGTGATTTATGTATGTATGTATGTATAATTGGCGGGCAAGGAAGGAGCTGCGGTAGCCCAGATGGAAGAGGTGTCGTCACTAGTAATGACGAAAGTCGCAGGACCAAATCCTTGCTAGAAAATTTTGCTAGTTTTCAAAAATAGGGTATCTCTTACCGTCCATGCTGCGTGAATTCAGTTTCCTGTTCGACAGGGTCCTCGAGAAGTGTGGCGGCGCTCGTTGTGGCGGCGCGATTCTTGACTCGTAGTGGGTGCGGCCGCTGTAGCGGAATTTAGACCCAAGACGCGGGAATAAGGTGCTCTTCTGGGCCGGCTCTGGGCTCATCAATCTGTGGAAAAGAAACCAGTTTAATGACAAGGTTACTAAAATAATATATTAAAGGCGGCTATTTCGATTGTTTATAATGCCCTATTTTGAATTGACCTAATTGCGGTAAAAAAGTGCACTACCCAACAATTCAACGAACCATGTAAACTGCTTTGACTGCAGTAAGAAAGGACACTATCAAACAGAATGTTTAATACTTATGCTGCTCCGCCAAGCTCTATGGCACTATCTGCTTTGAGTTGCCATCCTCGCCGAGACAGGCTTTGTGTATGTTCAGCAGGAGGGAACTGCTGTTGTTGGATCTAGGATAGAGGAGGGAAAAAGAAATGGGAGGGGATAGGATATGGTGAAATTGGGAGAGGAAACACAGGTAGTAGGATACTACTGACTGGAAGATAAAACGAAGTCAGTAGAAGCTCGGGAAGCCGGGGTCGCGTACCCGTATACCACATCACAACTTTCGATCCAGAAACCCCTGTCTGCATATATTTATATACCTAAAGAAAGTATGATGTTCAACACAGTTCTTTCACAGTTCCGTGGCAGCTCGACGACTTCGTGGCCCGCCAAGCTATTTAAATTGGCCGGCCGAATCATTCAGAAAACGTTACAGAAGCCTCGGTAGGCGAGTTCGACTCGCAATATTTTGTGCTGACAGTAAAAATCGTGGCCCGGCGCCCCCGTTAACTAAAAATTATACTCCGCCTGGAAAATCCGTTGGCCGGCCTTGATATAGAGTCTCGTTTCACAGAGAGAAACTACAACAAAAACTGCCCCAATTGTTTTCTGAATAGACACTATCCAACAAAATTACCCAATTGCTTCAACTGCGGTAGGAATGGACTATTCAACGAACTGACCAAATTGCTTCTACTGTGGTAAGAATGGACACTAATCAACGTATTGTTTTAATTGCCTCAACTGCGGTAAGAAATTATACAATCCTTTGTAATGTCCTAAAATGTCACACAAATCCTAAACGCACCTGAAGAATGTGTGATGTTCGACGCAGGTCTTCCACAGTTTCTTGGCGGCTCTATGATTGGCCAGCTTGAAGCTGACGGTGGACTCTAATTGCTCAAACTCGCCCAGACGCAGCTTCACGTAGTGTGTCGTTTGTACGAGATCTAGACTCTTTAGTTTCATTCATAGAGAGAAACGAAAGAAAAATCTGCCCCAATTGTTTTCAGAATAATCACTATCCTACAAAATGACCAAATTGCTTCAACTGCGGTAGGAATGGACTATTCAACGAACTGACCAAATTGCTTCTACTGTGGTAAGAATGGACACTATCCAACAAAATGACCAACTTGCTTCTACTGAGGTAAGAAAGGACACAATCCTTTGTAATGTAGTAAAAGTTCACACAACTTCAAAACGTACCTGAAGAAAGTATGATGTTCGACGCAGGTCTTCCACAGTTTCTTGGCGGCTCTATGATTGGCCAGCTTGAAGCCGACGGTGGACTCGAACTGCTCGAACTCCCCCGGGCGCAGCTTAACGTAGAAATTGTATCGTTTGTACGAGATCTAGACTCTTTAGTTTCATTCATAGAGAGAAACGAAAGAAAAATCTGCCCCAATTGTTTACAGAATAAACACTATCCAACAAAATGACCACATTGCTTCAACTGTGGTAAGAATGGACACTAATCAACGTACTGTCTAAAATGCCTCAACTGCGGTAAGAAAGGACACAATCCTTTGTAATGTCCTAAAATGTCACACATATTCAAAACGTACCTGAAGAAAGTATGATGTTCGACGCAGGTCTTCCACAGTTTCTTGGCGGCTCTATGATCGGCCAGCTTGAAGCCGACGGAGGAGTTTCACGTAGAAGTTGTATCGTTTGTACGAGATCTAGACTCTATAGAGTCTCATTTCATAGAGAAAAACGACATCAAAAACTGACCCAATTGTTTTCAGAATAGACACTATCCACTAAAATGACCAAATTGCTTCTACTGCGGCAAGAATGAACTATTCAACGAGCTGCCCAAATTGCTTATATTGTGGTAAGAATGGACACTAATCAACGTACTTCCTAATTGCCTCAACTGCGGCAGGAAAGGACACAATCCTTTGTAATGTTATAAAACTTCAAAACGTACCTGAAGAAAGTATGATGTTCGACGCAGGTCTTCCACAGTTTCTTGGCGGCTCTATGATTGGCCAGCTTGAAGCCGACGGTGGACTCGAATTGCTCAAACTCGCCCGGGCGCAGCTTCACGTAGAAGTTGTATCGTTTGTACGAGGGCTATACTCTATAGTCTCGTTTCATAGAGAAAAACGTCATCAAAAACTGCCGCAATTGTTGTCATAATAGACACTATCCAACAAAATTACCCAATTGCTTCAACTGCGGTAGGAATGGACTAATCAACTGTCCATATTGCTTCTACTGTAGTAAGAATGGACACTAATCAACGTACTGTAATGTTTCAATTGCCTCATCTGCGGTAAGAAAGGATACAATCCTTCGTAATGTCATACAACTTCAAAACGTACCTGAAGAAAGTATGATGTTCGACACAGGTCTTCCACAGTTTCTTGGCGGCTCTATGATTGGCCAGCTTGAAGCCGACGGTGGACTCGAATTGCTCGAACTCGCCCGGGCGCAGCTTAACGTAGAAGTTGTGCCGTTTTTACGAGATTTAGACTCTATAGAGTCTCGTTTCATAGATAAAAACGACATCAAAAACTGTCCCAATTGTTTTCTGAATAGACACTATCCAACAAAATGACCAACTTGCTTCTACTGAGGTAAGAATGGACATTAATCAACGTACTGTTTAAAATGCCTTAACTGCGGTAAGAAAGGACACAATCCTTTGTAATGTAGTAAAAGTTCACACAACTTCAAAACGTACCTGAAGAAAGTATGATGTTCGACGCAGGTCTTCCACAGTTTCTTGGCGGCTCTATGATTGGCCAGCTTGAAGCCGACGGTGGACTCGAACTGCTCGAACTCCCCCGGGCGCAGCTTAACGTAGAAATTGTATCGTTTGTACGAGATCTAGACTCTTTAGTTTCATTCATAGAGAGAAACGAAAGAAAAATCTGCCCCAATTGTTGTTAGAATAGACACTATCCAACAAAATTACCCAATTGCTTCAACTGCGGTAGGAATGGACTATTCAACGAACTGACCAAATTGTTTCTACTGTGGTAAGAATGGACACTAATCAACGTACTGCCTAAAATGCCTCAACTGCGGTAAGAAAGGACACAATCCTGTGTAATGTTATAAAACTTCAAAACGTACCTGAAGAAAGTATGATGTTCGACGCAGGTCTTCCACAGTTTCTTGGCGGCTCTATGATTGGCCAGCTTGAAGCCGACGGTGGACTCGAATTGCTCAAACTCGCCCGGGCGCAGCTTAATGTAGAAGTTGTACCATTTGTACGAGATCTAGACGCTACAGTCTCGTTTCATAGATAAAAACGACATCAAAAACTGCCCCAATTGTTTTGAGAATAGACACCATCCAACAAAATGACCAAATTGCTTCTACTGTGGTAAGAATGGACACTAATCAACGTACTGTCTAAAATGCCTCAACTGCGGTAAGAAAGGACACAATCCTTTGTAATGTCCTAAAATGTCACACATATTCAAAACGTACCTGAAGAAAGTATGATGTTCGACACAGGTCTTCCACAGTTTCTTGGCAGCTCTATGATCGGCCAGCTTGAAGCCGACGGAGGAGTTTCACGTAGAAGTTGTATCGTTTGTACGAGATCTAGACTCTATAGAGTCTCATTTCATAGAGAAAAACGACATCAAAAACTGACCCAATTGTTTTCAGAATAGACACTATCCACTAAAATGACTAAATTGCTTCAACTGCGGCAAGAATGAACTATTCAACGAACTGATCAAATTGCTTCTACTGTGGTAAGAATGGACACTAATCAACGTACTGTCTAAAATGCCTCAACTGCGTTAAGGACACAATCCTTTGTAATGTCCTAAAATGTCACAAAAATTCTAACTGTACCTGAAGAAAGTATGATGTGCGGGGGCGGGCGGCGCGGAGCTGCTCAACTGCGGCAAGAAAGGACACAATCCTGTGTAATGTTATAAAACTTCAAAACGTACCTGAAGAAAGTATGATGTTCGACGCAGGTCTTCCACAGTTTCTTGGCGGCTCTATGATTGGCCAGCTTGAAGCCGACGGTCGACTCGAATTGCTCAAACTCGCCCGGGCGCAGCTTCACGTAGAAGTTGTGCCGTTTGTACGAGATCTTCAGGATCTTCGGCCACGCGAAGCGGTTGATGCGGAGTCTGTGAACAGAAGGTATTTAAGTAAGAACTCTGGTACACTGGAAGAAAATCTGACAATAG